>JAQMRL010000013.1:13262434-13477746 GCA_035578175.1 Catonia carolina | reverse complement strand
TTTCACTTAAGTTACATACCACTACCGGACCCGACACGAACATTTTCATCAAAATCGGTCAACCGGAAGTAGTACCGTAGTTTATTCGTATAATTTTTCACTTTTTTGCGATTTTCTCAAAAACTGGCCCTACGATTATTTTTAAAATCGCCTGGTTTCTCAATATTTTATTCTCTACAAGATAGGGTAGGCGCCATGTTTGCTGAAATTCTTGGTGAGGCTGTTTTTACGTAAAAAAGTGTTTTTTAAGATTACGGCTTTAATATGCATTATAGCGCAAAAATTTATATAATAAAAAATGTAGAGAATTTAAAATGCTACAACTTTTATTTCAAACATTTTTTTGTATAACGCTTAGTTTAGCAGTAGTTAGCAATTTTCTGTTTTTTTCTCACGAAAACGTGTGAAAAATCGATTTTTTTAAGATTTCGGCCTTAGAATGCATTTTATAATAAAAACGTATATATTCAAATATATAGAAAATTACAAGATCTGCAACTTTTATTTAGAACATTTTTCTCTACAGAGCCTAGTTTAGCGTGAAAGAGTGATTTTCCGTATTTTTAAGCCAAACAGTTCGATTTTCATTGTTTTTGAGGTTAGTTTTTTGTTTATTTCTAATGTTTTATTGCTAAAATTAGGTTAAATTGTTAATCATTTGCATTGGCAAGAGAAAGTTGTGTGAGTGTTTCACACCAGATTTTTTAATTTTAATTGCCTAAATTTTTAAATTTTTAGATGTAAACAAATATTCGCGATAATTCGGACTTCACTTCCCCCCAATTAGTCCGAATTAAAGAGGTTTTACTGTTTTTTTTAGATCTATAATTTTGCTATATTTTAGTGAAGTTCGTTAGTTATGAAATGATTCCAAGGGAAACTGTTTTTAACCAATACAACTGTAATTTAATGGTTCAATTGTTTACCGGTAGAGTGCATCGCATGTTGCATTTAAATGTTTTGTAAATTTCTATAAGCATATTGTAGGTTTTTATTGTGGATTGAACAAGAGAAATAAAAAGAATATCGATTTTTGCGGGTTTTAATCTTATTAAACCCACCGGGTTGGTCTAGAGGTAAAGTCGTCGCCAAAATCAGCTGTTTAACAGCTGATTTTCGGAGACGAAGTTTCCTGGTTCAAATCGTAGTAAAAGTAGTTCCTTTTATACAAATCTGAATACTAGACAGTGGTTACCTGTGTTCTTTGATGGTTGGGGTTTAATTAACCATACTGTCTCAGGAATGGTCGGCCTGGGTCTGTACAAGACTACACCTCATTTACACGTCATACACATCATCCTCATATCACTGGGTCATGGGGTTGCTTATTGTTCTAAATTGAACAGATTGTAACGTACACAAATTAGGAATATAAAAAAAATCTTATTAAATAGTTTTTCTTTCTTTCCTACGCCACCAAAATTACATTTCTGTGACAACTAGAAATTCTTCGGTTGATTTTATCTTAGTAACAAGATGTCTCACTAGAATTTAAATTTCTCGCCTTGTAGAATTTCCTGTACTTGTTCTAAAATTTTTGATGTATTTAAGTATATAAATAATATAATATTTTTTTATTCTCATATTACTGATATCTTTTTTGTAGGTCGGTAAAGGTGAGTTGGCAAAGAATCACCTTGCCGACGAGAAATAGTTGACTAACGTTTTTTAATCCGTAATGTGTGCATATTGTTATCTGTTCAGTTTAAGAACAATAAGCTACTCGATGAGATGAGGATGATACATATGACGTGTAAATAATGTGTAATGTTGTACAGACTCAAGCCGACCATTCCTGAGAAAGTATGGTTAATCGTACTTTGCTGTCCTTCGTTAAACTGGTGGATATTGAGACATCTACGCTCGGAAAAGTCTTCAGTGAGGTGATCTGTTCCTCAAACACCGACACATTAACATTAAATCAATTTAAATCCTTAAGACGTTCTCATTTATGTTACATGGTGTTTTCCAAATGTGAAGTGATAAACAGAAAGTTGAAAATAACTATTTGTTTTAAAAAACCCTTCTTCTCTATGGCAGTGAAACTTGGGTGCTATCAAAACGAAAGGAGAGTAGATTGCAAGCATCTGAAATGAAATTTCTTTGGCATACGTGTATAGGTGTAGTAGAGAAGATCGTTACAGGAATACCGAGATAAGGAAAGAACTCAACATCTTCTCTATAAACAAGTTATCCCAGAACAGAATGCAGTGGTTAGAGCATGTAAACAGAATGCGGGAGGATAGGATACCTAAGCAGACACTGGGCTATAAGCCGGAGGGCAGGAGAGAATGAGAACGCCCGAGAAAAAGATGGGCAGATTTGAGAGGTTCGGAACAGGCAGAGATGCCTAATCCTTGAAAGGCAGAAGAAGAAGAATCCCTCCCTTTCATGTTGTGCTTTTGCGTTAAGAACATCCATTTCAATAAGCACCTTGTACCTCTTTGTAAGCTTATTTGATGTATGAACTTGTAATTAGTTTATTACTATTATTATAGCGGCTGTTCTACAGTAATAGCCCAATTACCGCTTTCCAAAACGCCATTCATGTCTACTGAATACGTTTTCATCTTCTTAAATCTCTCTTCTCCGTTAGCTCTCACAGCAATCTGTCTATTACTTTGTGGATGATCCTCGCTTCCTACGTCTAATCTCCTGTGGCAACTTAAGGGAAGACTGTACTTTGTATCCCGCCAATGTTGAATTTGCTATTTTTAGGTAGATTTTTCATAGGATTGGTGAAAGATAGGAAAACGAAACTTTACACACTTACAGTTGTAGGTTAGTCTTAGCTACTGATATTTTTTTTTGAATTTAATCTGTTGGACCATAACGTTTTTAAAAGAGTAACTAATAACATAAAATTTTTACAATTCTTTTCTACGTTTTTTGCATATTACTATTTTTTTTTTAGCACCTGAGGAAGTATAAAAACAATGTCGGTGAATGTGCATATACATGATAATTAACTGGTAAAAATTTCAGCCTAGTAAGTTAAATGGTTTCTGAGAAAACGTACCTAAGTGTTAAAAATCTAAATTTACGGGAAAAGGTACAAATAAAGACAAAATGTACACAAACAAGTTTAATTTTCCATCAACAGTTGGTTAGTAAGCTATACCAACAGCGGAGAAATTAAAAATAGTGAAGCAGATATTTAAAAAAAAACTAAAATTCTTTTTGTACTAAAACGAACAATATATATGGAAAATATTTGTTCTTGGCGACACGTTAATTTTTAGGGTAAACCTGATAAAAACTTAATTTTTTTCATTAACCCTTTCTTACCCAGTGAGGCATAGAAGTCACATTGGAGTGAAATACAAGACATAAAAACTTTAATTGTTAGCGAATACTTTTGATTAAAGAGCGCTGGATGTGAAGTGTAATAATTTTCTGTACTCTAGCCAGGAATCGAACCTGAGACCTCCGCTTTTCAGTGCAGTGTAAGATGCTGACCACTACGCCACGGACGCGACCATTAGTTTCTTTTTAAAGTTAGTTTTAGTCTTAAATATCCGTGTTCATTTACTAAAATAAAGTAGCATTTCTTCGAGTATGTTGAATGTTCATAGAAGTATATTTTGTAGGCTGTAAATACTAATTTTGTCCATTTTACCAATATTTTTGAATTGTAACCTTTTTTAAGTCTTAAATAATGCTTTGCTACAAATCTAATCAAGAGAATTTTGTTTAGGAAGCCTGCACATAATTTTTACTTATTCATATTGTTATGAACTGCCCATAACAGACAGGTGGAGTGTCAAATTATTTACACTCAATCTGTTAGTTGCAGGGCTAAAATAAATAGTTCTGTTTCTTATCACATGGTCAGCCAATTAAATGACTGACTCATTTAGGAACAGAAGAGGTAGAGGTGTAAAAGACACTAGTCAAAGTTATCTCCTCTGAAAGTAATGAATTTCACTATACAGCCAGACCCTGTGGTGAATGAAGTGAAGGTGTCATTTGCAGAGTGGAAAATATGTGCTTTCCAGAGGGCCCGGCATGCTGATAAGTGTACTTTTCCACTCAGTGAGGAAGACAGTGGTAAACCACCTCACTCCTCGTTTTACTTAGTAAAACCTCTACAGGTTCAAACCAACCTTTCGGCGGATGACCTAAACAACAACATTGTTAGGAACTTTGATACCATCAAGCCCATTGTGACATATGTGTCACACTTTTTTGTCACGCCATCAAAAAAAGGCTGAAGGTCTAAAAGTGATTTTATTTCACTTAAATGTCAGTAAAGTGGATGAAACAATGTACAAATATTTGTTTGTGTAAAGTTAAAAAATTTGGGATTGAAAGGGTTAACATAATTTTTTGTTGTAATTTAATGTTTTTGTGGTAGATTTAGGTCTAAACTATTGAAAAACATAGATAGAACAACAAAAACTATTCAAAAATCGAACGTCAAAATTTTCAGTCAAACCATTATACAGTCTCCCCTTAACCTCTTGCGTTCATCGTAGATGACCGTACCAGATGAGTTGATTTTATTCTAATTTTTTTTGTCATCAGTCTCTCGACTGGTTTGATGCAGTTCTCCAAGCTGTTCTATCTTGCGCAAGTCGTTTCATATCTACATACCTGTAACACCCTACATCTTTTGTAATTTGCTTTATATATTCGAATCTTTGCCTCCCTCAACAATTTACTTCCTCAATATTACCCTCCATTATTGATAGCCCAATACCTGGATGTCTTAAGATATGCCCCACTAGCCTATCCCTTCTTTTGGTAAGATGCTTCATATACTTCTTTTTTCATCCACTCGCCTAAGAACCTCTAAATTACTTATTTTGGTCAGGTTCTCCATCGTGCCTTTTATAAAGCACCATGTTTGTGGAAAGTATGCGATGACGGGAAGTATACAATGATTAAAAATCTGGTGTGAAACACTCACACAACTTTATCTTGCTAATGCAAATAATTAACAATAAACCTAACATTAGTAATAGCACATTAGAAATAAACAAAAAAACTAACCTTAATAAACATAACCTAATTTTAATCATAAGTGAAAGACGCAAAATGTAATCAATCACAGTTTGGCTTAAAAATACGGAAAATCTCTCTTTCACGCTAAACTAGGCTCTGTAGAGAAAATTGCTCTAAAAAAAATTTATAGATTTTTTAATTTCCTATAAATTTTATTATATAGCCTACACTTTTGTCGTAAAATGCATACTAAGGCTGAAATCTTAAAAAAATCGACTTTTCACACATTTTCGTAAGAAAAAAACAGAAAATCGCTAATTACCGCTAACCTAAGCGTTATAGGCCTACAAAAAATGTTTTAAATAAACGTTGTAGGATTTTAAAGTTTCTATAACTATTATTAAATTATTATATAAATATAATAATTATATAAGTTATAAACTTATTATATAAATTTTTGCGCTAAAATGAATATTAAAGCCGCAATCTTAAAAAAACAATTTTTTTACATGAAAACAGCCTCACCAAGAATTTCAGCAAACATGGCGTCTACCCCATCTTGTAGAGCAAAAAAAATTTAGTAAATGAGGCGATTTTTAAAAAAATCGTAGGACCAGTTTTTGAGAAAATTGCAAAAAAGTGAAAAATTACACGAATAAACTATTACTTCCGGTTGATCGATTTTGATGAAAATGTTCGTGTCGGGTCCGGTAGTGGTGTCTTAACTTAAGTTTCAAGTTTCAAGTCCGTACGATGTTCCGTTCTTGAGATATTCTTTTCACACACACAGACACACACACACGGACCAATCGTTAAAAACATGTTTTTGGGTTCAGGGGGTCTGAAAACGTGTATATCCGGTGAAAACTTTATTTCGACAAATCGACATGAAAACAATACTTTCCTTCCTATATATTCATATAGGCAAGAGAAAGTAAAAATTTAAAATAATGTGTTTAACACAATAAGTGCCGTTCACAGACGTCCAATCACTTAATACAACGCGGTGATTCTGAAAACGTCAAATGACGGAATCCACAAAACAGAAAAGTTTAATGACGTCAATTGACTCACCAGCGAAAGTGTTGGCTAAGGGTTCATACAATCTTAAACCTTGCCGAAAGGGTTTCTGATATCAATAATCATTAGTAATTAAAAAATATTTTAAAACTATTTTCAATTTTCTTTATGAAATTAATGTGATAAAACAATTAAAATTCTAGTTAATGCTTTTATCTCTTTTTATGGGTTGAACTAAAATTCTTTGAATTTTAATTTTAGTATGATGAGAAATTAAATTAATTTAATTACAGCTTTTTTTATTTCATATATACCTACTTAAAATGATTGTGTCTTTTATTTATGTTAAATATTAAGATTTCTTTTATTGGAAATGGTTTTTATATGTCTGTTATCTCGTATTAGATAATGGTAAATTTATTGTTATTATTGTTTCGATTGTTAACTTTTTATTTAAATTTATTTAAATTTTATTTAAATTTATTTAAATTTTTTTTTCTATATACACTGTTATCTTTATAAAATAATATATCGATTAAAAATGTTCATATTAATTTAATTAAAATTATTAAACGGCGGGTAATAGTCTTGTCTGGCATTTAAACGGTTAATTGTTTCGTCTAGTTTGAATATTTGAAATGGTTACATTGATTACAATAAGTAATAATAATAAAATTAATGCCGTTTTAGAAGATAATACTTAATGCTTAGCTATTGGAATAGTTAGAAGCTATTTACTAAATGAATATACCTCTCTCGCCCCCTTTTGACACGGTAAATACCAGACACTGTTTTATTTTAACTGATTTAAATAGCTTCACTCATAGACTGTTATAAATATTTCACTACTGGTTGACCTTGTATTGACATTACTACTTACTTACTTACTTTAACACTTATTAAGTATTAGTGTAAGTAAGTAAGTAAGTAAGTATGTATGTTGGTGCAACTTACTAACTCTTGTTCACTTCACTTTTTAAATTTAAGTCTTTTGCGTTCTTAGCCAACTATATTAAATACGGAATGCTGTCCTTTCTGGCAAACACCTATGATGGATATGTTTATACTGTAATATGTATACACATACTCTATTATATTGTATATATTTTTTTTTACTTGACGTTTACTTTAATAAGTTTTATTAAAACCGTCCATTTAAACTTCTAAAAATTAAAATATCTTCTCCTCCTCCTCCTCCTCCTCCTCCTTCTTCTTCTGCTGCTGCTACCAAATGTTCTTCTGGTGCTACCGAATGTTATTCTTCTTCTTCTTCTTCTTCTTCTTCTTCTTCTGGTGCTACCAAATGTTCTTCTGGTGCTACCGAATGTTCTTTTTCTTGTTCTTCTTCTTCTGGTGCTAGCGAATGTTCTTCTTCTTCTTCTTCTTCTTCTTCTCGTGCTACCGAATGTTCTTTTTCTTCTTCTTCTTCTGGTGCTACCGAATGTTCTTTTTCTTGTTCTTCTTCTTCTGGTGCTACCAAATCTTCTTCTGGTGCTAGCGAATGTTCTTCTTCTTCTTCTTCTGGTGCTACCAAATGTTCTTCTGGTGCTACCGAATGTTATTCTTCTTCTTCTTCTGGTGCTACCGAATGTTGTCGATCATTCTGGTAAAGATAATTCTATTCGCTGCTGCTTTGAAGAGTCCTGTAGTAGAAGTTGCAATCGATGACCTCAAGTTCTTAAGTCTGGATATTCGTCGTCTTCTGACGCCTCTAACACCCTGTACTTTTCCTTGCAAAATGCATTTCAACAACTTGTACTGTATTGTCATTTCTAATAGTGTGTCATAGATATTCCAACTTTCTTTTTTTTACTGTGTGAATTATTTCCTTTTCTTTTTCGGGAATCGAACCCCAAACCCCGGAATAGAAGCCAGTTGCGCTGACCACTACACCAACAGGCCGGCCTTTTGTTTCCAATGGAATAGTACAGCGGTTCCTCACGTTTAGTCAATCGCGGACCCCCAGTAAATGAATTAAATCTTCATTTCTTTTCTCATCACTTTTATCACTTCATTCCCAAGTTTGTAGAACTCGTACATTTTACTGAGAACCGCGGAACAGACATGCGCACTAGCAGCCGAACGTTCCGTTCCTCGTCTTTCCCATCACGCACAGTTAAATAGGCATACGTAAACAACCCTGTACTGCATCGTGCACAACGTCAGTATTTACAAACCCCCTTAGTTTAGCACGAGCCATACTGTACTGAATACGAGGTCTGTCCAGTAAATACGCGAACTGAACCCATAAAAACTTTATTTTGCTAAATTTAGTCTACATCGATTTTGTCCCCTTCAAAGTACTCTCTATTCGTTGCTATGCACTTATTCTATCTTCTTTTCCACTGTTTAAAGCGCCCTTGGAAGTTCTCGGCAGTTAGGCTTTTTAGTTTTCCCGTCGTTTCATTGCATTCGCCGGCCGCATTGGCGAAGTTGGTAACTTGCTCGCCTCTCATCATGCGGTCTTGGGTTCGAATCCCATTCAGGCACGGCATTTTTTCATACTTTACAAAAAATCATTTCATCATTCACCGTCTGCATTAACAGTAATTGCAGAACAGTCGGACGTTAAAAAAAAAAACAAAAAAATCGTTTCATGGTTTATTGTGTCCAAATCTTCCCAGTGATATCCCCTCATCACATTTTTTGCATTTTGGGAATGGGAAAAAGTCGCAGGGGTGAGATCTGGCGAATAAGAAGGATGATCAAGGATGGTGATTGAATTTTTTGCCAGAAACTGGCGAACAATCAATGCTGAATGTGCAGGTTCATTGCCATGGTAAAGGATCCATCCATAACCTTGACAAATTTTCTGTTAAAATAGTGTGCACTGTTGATTTTCCTAGATTCAGTTCGTCAGCTATCATTCGGACAGTTTTTCGACAATCGATAAGGACAAGGGACCGCACATGATCAATGTTGTCGTCAACACAGGTGGTTGAAGGTCGTCCCGGCCTTGCATCATCCGTGGCGTCTTGTCGGCCATCTTTTAAACGCTTAATCCACAAAACGGATGTTTTCTTCAGAGCATTATCACCGTAAACAGCTGTCAATATTTCAGTAATTTCTTTATAACTTTTACTGCACTTCAATAAAACCTTGATATTGATTCGTTGTTCCGTGATTCCATCAATTTCCATTTTGACAAACAGTAAAAACAAGGACAACAGAAACTAACATAACTAGCACCATTTGCACAGTTTGACGATCCGCCAAGCACTGACGGCTCATTAGGAATCAGGAAACTAGCGCCGCCAGTGGGCGGGACTATAGTCCGCGTAATGGGCGCTAGCGTGCACAAGTTCGTGTATTTATTGGACCGACCTCGTATAGCGCTGTGACCGCAACGTCTGTTTCACAGCTCTCAGTAAAATGCGAAAGCTGTAATTGTTACTTGAATCAAGTGCCTACAACAGGCAGGTGGAGTGTTAAATTATTTGCACTCGATCTGCTAATTCCACGGCTACAAAAAATAGTTCTGTTTCTTATCACATGGTCAGCCAATTATATGACTAAACTATTTAACAACAGAAGAGGTACAAGTGTAAAAGATACTAGTCAAAGTTATCTCCTCTGAGAGTAATGAATTTCATTATACAGCCAGACCCTATGGTGAATGAAGTGAAGGTGTTATTTGGAGGGTGAAAAGTAGATGCTTTTCAGAGGACCGGGCATGCTGATAAGCATACTTTTCCAATCTGTGAGGAAGGCAATAGTAAACCACCTCACTCCTCGTTTTACTTAGTAAAGCTTCTAGAGGTTCAAACCAATCTTTCGGCTGATGATCTAAACAAGATTATATTTGCGCAAATGTTCTTTAACGTAACACCCCTCTCTGTAATTTTTCCTCGCTGATGTCGCTTGACGTTGTTTGACATGAAAATTTATATTTTGAAAATACTGTAACTTGTTTTTTTTTTATTGTTTTCAGGAATAGTGTTGCTGTCGCTTCAAAGATTGTAAGCAAGTTATGGTTGTGCTGTTATATTTTTAAATAATCCATGGTAAAATTGTACAGCTGCTGAAAAATTGTATTAGATAAAATAATGTGTTTTCGTTAATTGCATTTCATAATTTTAAATGAAGACTTGGAAGATATCTTTGCACCATTGTTATTTAAATTATCGTGAAACATTTTAATTGTTATTATAATGTAATTTTTTTATTATTTTTTTTGTATGTTGTATGTACAGTATTTATGTATTGTATTTTATTTTTAACAAATTAATAAAATTATTGCCGTTTTATGTGTGCGTTTATTATTGTGTGCTATTTTTATGGCCTATACTCACTGATTAATAAATATTGTAACTACTAATCCTAGGTTCGTACGGGATCTGGGTCTAGTAGACCTAATTATTAAACAAAGTTATAACAATTGATTATTTATTTTACCAATTAATGATTAAACAATCAATCAATCTTAGTCTATTAACAAATGGAATTACATAAATTAAATAGATAGCATAAATTAAATCAATTTACATACAATATGATCATGTCAACAAACAAGACAATGCTTTTCAGAGGATGCGTTTCAGAGGGCCTGGTTTGCTAATAAGCATACTTTTCAACTCATTGAGGGAAACAATGGTGAACCACCTCTCCTCGTTTTACTTAGTCAAGCTTCTAGAGCAGTGATTCCCAAACTTTTCTAGCCCATGGCACACCTGTTATTTTATAAGTTTATGACGTGAGTGTTGTTTATTTTGCATGATGAAAACACTCTCTCAGTAGCCTAACCAATATAATTTTATTAGAAAAACTGTAACTGTAACATTCTAAACTTATTTTTAACTAATTGTTTTTTTTATTTTTAAGCAAAAATAATTAAATACAATTTAAAAAAGATAGTCTTTTGCTTCAATGTATATTAATATGTCTTTTGCCAACAAATCGATATGTCCGTTTACTTATAGATGGGTTTAACCATCTGATAAGGCATTATTTTATTCTAAATCGTGTTTATTTTAGATTTTTTTATTCTGAATTTCGCGGCATAGTAGTTTTTTCATTCGTAGTTTTTTGTTTACCCCTCCCTCTGAACTTCTCTAACCCTTTGTAGTATTAAAAAGAATTATAGCTTATTTTCATTTCGATTATGTTCAGAACCTAAATACCGGAATTCATTGAATTTGGTTCAGCGGTTCTTACGTGATGTCGTACGGTACAAAACAGACAAACAGAGAAACAGATAAACAGACAAAAATTCAGCTGAACTTATTTTCGGTGTTTACTTGGTAGATCTGGCGTAGAAACAAAATGGGGCATTTTGAAAAATTGTACAAACAAAATCACAATTTTATTTATATAGATACGAGGGTTATCCAGAAAATAACCTCCGTTTTGAAATAAAAAGTAAACGAGTGAAGATACAAAAACTTTATTACATACATATTAAAACTACAGTTTTTCTCTATTTTTCGACATAGTCGCCAAACAGATTCAAGCTCTTGTCGTACCTTGTAACAGTCTTTGAAATACCCTCTGCATAAAAATCTGCCGCCTGTGAATGTAGCCAACCATTCACGGCGTTTTGAAGCTCTTCGCCATTGGCGAACCGCTGAGATGCAAGCCACCGCTTCATGTTTGGGAACAGGTGAAAGTCACTAGGAGCCAAGTCCGGGCTGTATGGGGGATGATCGAAAACGTCCCATTTAAACTTGGCCAAAAGTTCATTTGTTCTTCGAGCTGTATGAGGGCGAGCGTTGTCTTGCACAAACACAACACCACGTGTCAGAAGGCCACGACGCTTGTTTTGGATCGCTCTTCTTAGTCTGTTTACAGTTTCACAGCAGACAGCAGAAGTGATGGTCGTTCCATAAAATCAACGAGTAAGATGAGTAAGGTGTTGTGTTTGTGCATGACAACGCTCGCCCTCATACAGCTCGAAGAACATATGAACTTTTGGCCATGTTTAAATGGGACGTTTTCGATCATCCCCCATACAGCCCGGACTTGGCTCCTAGTGACTTTCACCTGCTCCCGAACATGAAGCGGTGGCTTGCATCTCAGCGGTTCGCCAATGACGAAGAGCTTCAAAACGCCGTGAATGGTTGGCTACATTCACAGGCGGAAGATTTTTATGCAGAGGGTATTTCAAAGACTGTTTCAAGGTAAGACAAGTGCTTGAATCTGTTTGGCGACTATGTCGAAAAATAGAGAAAAACTGTAGTTTTAATATGTATGTAATAAAGTTTTTGTATCTTCACTCGTTTACTTTTTATTTCAAAACGGAGGTTATTTTCTGGATAACCCTCGTACTTATAAAAAAAATGATAAGAAAAATTGATATAAAGGTAAAGGTTACGCTTACATTAAGAAATGGAAAACAACCTTGGAGTATGTACTACTCGTAATTAGAACAATGGTAAGATATAATGTATTGAGTACCACCAAGTAAACAATGGGTAAATGTACTACTTATTGGATTAAGTTTGAATGTCACTGGAAACAATCTGGATACTTTATATTAACTACTTCTAAGATATTTAGTTATATGTGTTGAAATAGTTAAGTTAGTTAAATATATAGTTCACAAATGTAATTGCGCATTTCACAAATGACATTTACTAAAGGTATTTAGGAATCAAATTTACGTAACACTAGGTGTGAGGTCTTTTGACCGCATTTAATAGGCTTATTCACCTCATATTTGTATAAGTATTTCTAGTACCAACTTAAAACACATGTGTGTTTATATGTAAATGTGTTTACTCGTATAATGTAGGTACCTTTATGTGTTTCACTGACACATTGAAAAAGTAATAGTTAATTTATATATATATTTTTAATTTGATAGATGAAAAGAAATCACTTAAAATAATTGCCTACTAGAATAATAAGGGAACGAATGGACCTGATTCAAGTTTTACATATATTGACCACGCCTATTTTATGAAGTTATCTGGCTGCCCTCCAAAGTGTCTCTCAATTTATTTTACTTATTTTTACAATTTATAAAATAGTAGCTTTTCAATTTTAATAGTAATATAAGAAAAAACGATATATTTTCAGGTAATTTGATAGGAGTAATTAGAGCGGATTTAATAATTAAGATAATATCATAAAAATCGTTGTAGAACTAAGTGTTAAATGGTTAATGATAAACGCATTTGAATTCAAAATTGTTGCACGTTTGATGAAGGTTTTATTTCTGCAAAATATTATGTTGCTTCTTTGACCTTCAACAGTACAAGTGACTTAACAAGTGAGAAAATTGAAGTAAATGTAATGAATCTCAAACGTTTTATTTTTCCTGGCACCTGCCTGCAAGTTTTCATATATTTTATTTTTTAATCGCTAATGCGTGTACGTTGCAATCTGTTCAGTTCAGAACAATAAGCAACCCCATGACCCAATTAGATGAGGGTGATGTGTATGATGTGTATGATGTGTAAATGAGGTATAGTCTTGCACAGACCCAAACCGACTATTCCTAAGAGAGTATAGTTAATTAAACCCCAACCATTAAAAATACACCGGTAACCCCTGTCTAGTGTTCAAATCCGTATAAAAGTAACTACGTTTACTAGGATTTGATTTTTTTTTTTAGTTTAACGTCCGACTGTTCTGCAATTACTGCTAATGCAGACGGTGAAGGATGAAATGATTTTTTGTAACGTATGAAAATATGCCGTGCCTGAATGGGATTCGAATTCAAGACCACATGATGAGAGGTGAGCACGTTACCAACTACGCCAATGCACCCGGCATTACTTATTAGAGATGGTAGTTTTGACGACAGATACACTTAACCGTTTCAGTAACAACGTCCGGAAAACAGGACGTCGATATTTTTACGTAGTTATACCATCCGGTTTACCGGACGCCCGTGAGCTATGCATAAAGTCAGGATAACCGAACTTTCCTCAAAAACTTTTAAACAAAAATAAATGGAATAATGTATTTTGAAACTGCCTCCGTGGCGTAGAGACTACAGTGCTAGCCTGCAAAGCGAAAGTTCCCGGTTTCGATTCTCGGCTAGGGTCTGGAAATTTTAACACATTAAAATCACCGTTAACGTACCAAAACCCACAGTAGTTGCTAATGACCAAGCTCTCGATGAGACTCTAAATAAACTAAAAAAAAACTATTTTGAATATTTTAGTGTTAGAACGATTTATTTTTTCTATGAACACAATAAAAATTAATTTTTTAACAGGATATTTTATTTTTCTGTAACGTTGAAATTTTGGTCAGCAATCATGGCAGGCTTACGCCTACAAGTTTTCGAAATAAAGGTTGGCACTTTTTGTACACCCTTATTCAAATTAAATGGCACTTTACATCAAACTTTTAAATATTGTTTCGGCACTGAAAGGGTTAATTTTTCTTTTTCCACTGATATCAAAATCAGAATGAATCAAAATAAAAAATGGAGTTAACAGGTTAACACTTATCAACAACAAAATTCATCTTTGGAGATCTCAATAAATAAAGGCAGTAAACGAAGAAATTTCAGAATTCGGCGCTAAATATTGGATAGCCTACACAATCATAAAAATTTGAAAGCTATTAAGGGGAGTTATAAGGGGATACCTCGAAAATCAAAAAAATCGATTTTTATAATTTTGACGCCAATGTCTTCTGTATCTTGTGTTGTTTAGGTCATCAGCCAAAAGGCTGGTTTGAGCCTGTAGAGGTTTTACTAAGTAAAACGAGGAGTGAGGTGGTTTACCATTGCCTTCCTCACCGAGTGGAAAAGTACGCTTATCAGCATGCCGGGCCCTCTGAAAAGCACATATTTTCCACTCTGCAAATGACACCTTCACTTCATTCACCACAGGGTCTGGCTGTATAATGAAATTCATTACTTTCAGAGGAGATAACTCTGATTAGTGTGTTTTACACCTCTACCTCTTCTGTTCTTAAATGATTCAGTCATTTAATTGGCTGACCATGCGTTAAGAAACAGAACTTTATTTTAGCCCTGCAACAAACAGATTGAGTGTAAAAAATTTGACACTCCACCTGTCTGTTATGGGCAGTTCTGTATCTTATTCTGTGTAATTACATATAAAAATCATAACTGTACGATTGAAATTACGGATGCTATGCAGATTTTTGTTAAGTAATGTTTTCACCAGAATTTCTTTTAATTGAGTTAACCCTTTATAGGGCAGTACTACAAGGAAAATAAGTATACACTTTATAGGCCTATGTTGTAAAATGTTAAATTTTGCTTTACAGAGACTTTAATAATGTATTTCTAGTGCCAGAACAGATAGGTGGAGTGTCAAAGAGTGTCAAAGTGCCCAGAGCAGACAGGTGGAGTGTCAAATTATTTACACCCAATCTGTTCGTTGCAGGGCTAAAATAAATAGTTCTGTTTCTTATCACATGGTCAGCCAATTAAATGACTGAATCATTAAAGGACAGAAGAGGTAGAGGTGTAAAAGACACTAATCAGAGTTATCTCCTCTGAAAGTAATGGATTTCATTATACAGCCAGACCCTGTGGTGAATGAAGTGAAGGTGTCATTTGCAGAGTGGAAAATATGTGCTTTTCAGAGGGCTCGGCATGCTGATGAGCGTACTTTTCCACTCAGTGAGGAAGGCAATGGTAAACCACCTCACTCCTCGTTTTACTTAGTAAAACCTCTGCAGGTTCAAACCAGCCTTTCGGCTGTTGACCTAAACAACAAACAAGTACCAGAACGGTAAGATATTTCTTTGTTTTGACGTCAAGCCCTGGTAAGTATACTTACCAAGGAACGTTTATGAAAATGGGAATCACATAATGTTTAGTGGTACCTACGAATACTACTTAAAACAACTTGTCTACTATATAACAAAAAATGTGCAGAATAACTTATTTTAACTTTATATTAGTATGAATTCTTGCTCTCCCGTAAAAAACTCAAATTTTGTAAGCACTGTACAAAAGTAACAACAAAACAACACGGTTGCGTTCGGTGGTATGAATCCTCTCCACATTCGTGCAACTCACGAAGCAAATGGTCGGTGCGCACTAATTTCTGAAAATGTGGATAGCCTACTTACCAGAGAACAGCTATAACACTATAAAATGCCAGTAAGGTTCAACTGCATAGCTTTTTCTTAAATAATTTTTCAACTGCATAGCTTTTTTCGTAATACAAGTGTATTACTTGTAGGCGTTGGTCAATAAGTATGACTTTATTGCCAGTGGTAAGTATACTTACCAAAGACCTATAAAGGGTTAATAAGTGGAAACAATTTTAGCGATATTCAAAGCGATATTCAAAGAACATAGAAAGCTGAGAAGGCAATGGAAAGTGTGTCTAAAGAAGCAAGACAAGAGAAAAAAACAGGAAATTATGGAAAAAGAACAGTCTGGTGAGGATCGATTTTATTATGGTTCAGGCCGATTTTAGGGTAAGTAAAACTTTACAGCTCATTTTCCGCAAATTCACTTTTTTCCATGAAGGTACAGTTTTCTCAAAATCTAATTGACTTTGAAGGTTGAAATTTTTTGAGCATGTTTTCCAGTATAATTGTGACATATGGTACTAGAATCATTGCAGTATTATTACTAAGTTCGAAATAAAATAAAAAATTCTACAAATAATAATTAAATTGTTTTTGCATTTTTCAGAAAAAATTCTCGGAATGGTATCGCTAGCTCTATATTAATAATTCTAGTACCAGAGCCAAAAATGATGTCATAGAAAAGCCACAAAAAAATTAAAGCCGTAACTCTTAACGGTTTCTTAGAAACGTGTACCTAAATACAGTCAATTTAATATGGGTTGGATAGGAGAAACTCACACTGGGCCTTCTTAATCAACAAACGATAAATAAACACTACGGTGGTAGTCGTAAATTTATCGGATTCAAATATCAAACAGTGGTTACCGGTGTTCTTTGATGGTTGGAGTTCAATTAACCATACTCTTTCAGGATTGGTCAGCCTGAGTCGGTACAAAATTACGCCTTATTTATACGTCATACCATCCTCATCACATTGAGTCATGGGGTTATATATTGTTCTTAAATTGAATAGGTTGCGACGCACACACATTTAGAATTAAAAAAATTAATTTGTTAAACCTGTAGTTAACTCAAAATTCAAGGTTGAAATGTTTAATTTTTGTACTTGCCTTATAGGTAGTCCTACTGCTAAAATAAAAATTTATCGTAAATTTTTTGTATTTTACTTATTTTGTCCTTCTTATTTTTTTTACTTTCTCTTACCTGTAATGAATATATAGGCATTTTTTTTTTTTTTTTTTTTTTTTTTTTTTTTTTTTTTTGGTTTAACGTCCGACTGTTATGCAATTACTGCTAATGCAGACGGTGAAGGGTGAAATGATTTTTTGTAACGTATGAAAATATGCCATGCCTGAGTGGGATTCGAACCCAGAACCGCATGATGAGAGGCGAGCACGTTACCAACTGCGCCAATGCGGCCGGAAAAAAAAAAAAAAAAAAAAAAAAATATAGGCAAGGATAGAATTGTTTTCATATCTATTTTTCCAAATAGAGTTTTCACCGAAACGTTTTCAGTTATGTTTTTCATTTTACATTGTTTACTCATTATTAAAGTAACATAGGTTATATTTTAAATTATTTACAGAGGCAAAAACAATTCGTGTAAGTGTTTCACCCGAGATTTTTCCTATAATTTTATTTTCCTCGTAAATATTACAGAGGTCGATCATTGTAATATAATAATTTATCGTAATTTTTTTTGTATTTTACTTATTTTTTCCTAATATTACATGATTTTTACTAATATTACAATGATCGATGGATTTTTGACTTCCTTTATTTTTATTCTCTTTGCCATATCAATTAATAAATTTGTTCAGTATTACAATAGATTCGAATGCCCCGCGCCGTCGAACCTTCTAGAATAACGATTTCCCGCTTGTATAAAATCTCATATTGATCTTACATCGATTCTTACATCAATTCTTCAATTAGCTCTACGCATGTGTGATCTTTCGTCACGTGGCTCGCGCCCAGCCAATAGCAAATTCTCCTAATTTCTGGTCCTACCGCCATGCTTCCTTCTTCCCCAAATCTTTGCACTGCAGTTATCTCGCTCAACCGCATCGGACGTGTCGCACTAATCTCTCAACGGACGCTACCTCGTGCGTAGGTTGGCGTCACTTTATTTAACGTTGTGCCTTTCGGTTATATGTTGCCGTTAATAATCGCTATTACGGCCCCGATTAACGAACTATGCATTGATAAATGTGCAATCAATCAATTAACGATCTATTCATGTTATTATTTGTGCTATTAATTACCGGACTTTGTGAATTTGCGTTATTCCGCGTTACGAACTTGCAAACCACCTTCCCACACTGCAATTACTCGAATTTCATCAGTGTCTTGTGTGTGTTATTAACTTGTCAGTGTTTATTGAATGAAATCTGTACAGATCAGTCCGGACATTTAGTGTACTACAGCGACATCAACGAACGAAGCATCTTGGAAAGTCTACGCACTCAAAAACGAGTAAGTACTGTTGAAATTGTTATTAATTGCAGTGACATTTACCTGTTTGTGTTACCTTTAACTGTCCAATCTCCCCATTCATTAACGAGCCACGCTATACGCTTAATGTACGCGCCGAAGATACATTGCGCCTTTTGTTTCCGGGTGATATTCGATCTCACCACCCTAACGAATTCAAGCAGATGTAGGAATTATACCACAATTTAATTACCGCATCAAACAAAATTTGTAGTGATAGGTATAAAGGTCTTAACTTGAAAAAAGTTTTTTTTCCAGGAAAAGCAAATGAAAATTTGAGACAGTATAATTTATATATATTTTTTATTATTTAAGGATAGTTTTTATAATTGTCTCTTCCAAAAATTGTTTGTCTAATTTGTTATACATTTCTTTTGTTTTCTACTTAACGAAATAAAAATTCAGTTTACGTCTACGCTGTGGCCCTTTTGGGGGGAGGGCAATTCACGACTTAAGACCTTCACCGTTTACAGTGTAACTTAATACCTTTTGATCTGGTAAATTCTTACTACAGTTACTTAAGTCACGAGTTTGCCTTTGGTTTCTTCGCATTTCCACCATTTCAATTTGTTTTTTTCGAGTTGATCTCAGCAATTAAAATTGGTAAAATAATAAACTACTATTGGTATAAAGGTTAACTCATCTTAAGACCTTTTGTACAACTAAAAATCTGGTGTGAAACACTCACACAACTTTCTCTTGCCAATGCAAATAATTTACAATATAATTTAACATTAGTAATAAAATATTAGAAATAAACAAAAAACTAACCTCAATAAACATAACCTTATTTTAATCATGAGTGAAACACTCAAAATGAAAATCAACCTCAGTCTTGCTTAAAAATACGGAAAATCACTATTTCCCGCTAAACTAGGCTCTGTAGAGAAAAATACGTTAAATAAAAGTTGTAGATCGTTAAATTTCCTATAAATTTGGTTATATACACTTTTGTCGTAAAATGCATACTAAGGTCAAAATCTTAAAAAAATCGATTTTTCACACGTTTTCGTGAGAAAAAATCAGAAAATCGCTAATTACTGCTAAACTAAGCGTCATACAAAAAAATGTTTGAAACAGAAGTTGTAGGTTTTTAAATTCTCTACAACTTTTATTATATAAGTTTTTGCGCTAAAATTTATATTAAAGCCGTAATCTTAAAAAAACAACGTTTTTACGTGAAAACAGCCTCACCGAGAATTTCGGCAAACGTGGCGCCTACCCTATCTTGTAGAGAATAAAAAATTGAGTAAAATAGGCGATTTAAAAAAAATCGTAGGACCAGTTTTTGAGAAAATCGCAAAAAACTGAAAAATTATACGAATAAACTACTACTTCCGGTTGACCGATTTTGATGAAAATGTTCGTGTCGCGTCCGGTAGTGGTATGTAACTTAAGTTTCAAGTTTCAAGTTCGTGCGATGTTCCGTTCTTGAGATATTCTGTTCACACACACACACACACACACACAGACACACACACAGACAAATCGCTAAAAACATGTTTTTTGGGTTCAGGGGGTCTGAAAACGTATAGATCCGGTGAAAACTCGATTTCGAAAAATTGACATGAAAACAATACTTTCCTTCCTATATATTCATATAGGCAAGAGAAAGTAAAAAAGACTGAGAAACTAAATAAACTACTATTGGTATAAAGGTCTTAACTCAACTTAAGACCTTTTGTACAACTAAAAAAGACTGAGAAACTAAAGGTTTCATTTACAATTAAGACTTTTATACTGTTACGCGAAGAGAATATTTTTATAAAGCTAGTCAACATAACACACTTCAGGAGTTAGCTACACTTAAGTCTTTTGCACCATTTGAAAGACAAAATTTTTCTAAATTGGGAAGTAGGGCCTACACTTAACTCAAAATCGACAATTTTTGACTTAAGATCTTTATACCTATCACAACAGAAATAACAATTGTTAAAATAACATGAATAGATTGTAATGTAGCAGTAAGCAAAAAAAAAAAATTATATATAGATATATAATAATAATAAAAAAAGTTTATCTTTAAATGCCAAAATTAAACATTACAATACAGTAATCAAACCAAAAATTTTATATGCCAGTGAGACCTTGACACTTAACAGGAAAACAGACATGGAAAGCTTAAAGAAGGAAGAAAGAAAAATAATTAGGAAAATTCTTGGACCTAGATGGACCGAAAACGGGTACAGATTACAGAGAACGTCGAAAATTGAAGAATATTCCAACATAGAGGCAGACATGAGGAAAAGACGCCTTCAATTTTATGGCCACATAATGAGGCTTCCTGACAATAGACTCACAAAGGGAATAGTAAAATATGTATCATCACTTGTTAATGGGGGGGGGGGGGAATGGATACAAAGTGTTAAAAAAGATTTAGAATTGGCCAAAATCACCAAAGAAGAAATTCTCATAAGAGACAATTTTAAAACAAAGGTTAAAAAATGGGAGGTTTAACCAGAGACAAAAGCTCCAAGAACCGGAACAAAGTGGAGTGAACAGAGAAAAGCTGAATTCTCACAAATAATGAAAAACTGGTGGGCGGATAAAAAGGACAAGAAATCCCAAAAACAAACCAGATTTACTTAGCGTCTTCCACTTCGGGAGCTTTACGACTAATAATAATAATAATAATAATAATAATAATAATAATAATAATAATAATAAAAATAATTTATAAATATTTTAAGATTTACAAGAGTAAAATTATTGAAGGAATTTTGAAGGACATCGGTTCAAATAAACAAGAAGAATAAATTCAGAGTGGTGGAACATAAAACATCTTAATTTACTTGTTTTTGAAAGATTTGAAAAACATTCTATCGAGAGCAAGTAATTCTAAATGAGTATTATCTCTATATAGCATCATGAATCCAGTCTTAATACTTGGAAGGTATTCATCAACCCAGTTGTGGATAAATACGGTAGCAAAATGATGTTCAAAATGATGGTTACATGACACTAAAGAATTATTTACACGTATATTTATTTATTTATGGTAGGTAGTTCTAAAAATAACTCGTTGACGGAAATAAATTAAGTTTTAGTGTAATAGGATTCAAGATAGAATAAGAGGCGATGTGTTTGCATAACCAATGACCAATTGCTACTTCTGATTTCGTATAATAAACGTAAAGCTGTTATTCTGCAGGCAGGCAGACAGACTGACTTAATGGACCCTACAACAATCCAGCTTCAGACGCCGTCTGCTCATTTTCACACTCTAATCTAAATATTAAAATATTCCGTAATGATTATACATGTTTTTTCTGCAGTGAATTACTAAATAGAGCAACGGCTATATAAGAACGAGATGCATTTAATTTTTAACCTGTACAATTTACATAAGTGCTGCAATATATTTATTTCAAATCTTATCCAGGAGTAAAATATAAAAATATGCAAAGCTTTAAGTCGATATATTGATACAATAATAATTAAAATAAAATTGATTTTACAATTATTATTAATAAATTTTATTTTTATTATTACTTCAATTAATAATATCATATTAAAATAACATAAATAATTAAATGATATCATTAAATAATTAACCTACACATAGCACGGACTGACACTCAAGATTTACAACAAAAATCTGGTGTGTAAAACCCTCACACAACTTTCTCTTTGCAATGAAAATAATTAACAATATAATCTAACATTAGTAATAAAACATTAGAAGTAAACAAAAAGCTAACCTCAAAAAATATATACCTTATATTAACCATGAGTGAAAGACGCAAAATGAAAATCAACTCAGTCTGGCTTAAAAATACGGAATATCACTCGTTCACGCTAAACTAGGCTCTGTAGAGAAAAATGCTCTAAATAAAAGTTGTAGATCTTTTAATTGCCTATAATTCTGATTAACTTTTTTTGACGTATAATACATAATAAGGCTGAAATCTTAAAAAAAAATAAATCGATTTTTTACACGTTTTCGTGAGAAAAAAACAACAAATCGCTAATTACCGCTAAACTAAGCATTATACAAAAAATGTGTGATATGAAAGTTGTAGCATTTTAAATTCTCTACAACTTCCATTATATACATTTTTGCGCTAAAATGCATATTAAAGCCGCAATCTTAAAAAACCAATCGTTTTACGAGAAAACAGCCTCACTAAGAATTTCAGCAGACATAGCGCCTACCCTATCTTGTAGAGCATACAAAATATAGTAAATAAGGCAATTTTAAAATAAAATCGTACGACCAGTTTTTGAGAAAATCGCAAAAAAGTGAAAAATTATACGAATAAACTACTACTTCCGGTTGACCGATTTTGATGAAAATGTTTGTGTCGGGTCCGGTAGTAGTATCTAACTTAAGTTTCAAGTTTCAAGTTCGTACGATGTTCTGTTCTTGAGATATTTTGTACACACACACACACACACACACACCAATCGCTAAAAACATGTTTTATGGATTCAGGGGTCTGAAAACGTATAGATCCGGTGAAAACTCGATTTCTTAAAATCGACATGAAAATAATACTTCCTTCCTATATATTCATGTAGGCGAGAGAAAGTAAAAATATGCAAAGCTTTAAGCCGATATGTTGATACAACAATAATTAGAATAAAATTGATTTTACAATTATTATTAATAAATTTTATTTTTATTATTACCTACTTCAATTAATAATATCATATTAAAATAACATAAACAATTAAATGATGTCATTAAATAATTAATCTACACATAGCACGGACTGACACTCAAGATTTACAACAAAAATGTGTTGATAAAGACTAGACCAAGCAATACTTACACGACTACGAATTGGTCACACTAAACTGATCTACAGTCAACTCTTGGTGAAACAAGAACCTAATAAATGTAGACACTACAACACAAAATTAACTGTACAGCAAATCATTGTAAAATGCTCTATACTGTGGACAATTCAAACTGGCACAACTCTTGCTCTACGTGTACACACAGTTCCGCATAAAGTATTTCCATAACCTATTCTTTCAAGTAGGTCTACAAATTTTAATGTACGCAAATGCCTACAACCTTATTTCAATGTACAAACATACATATAATTATTTCATTTTAAAATATGTATTTAATTATAAGAACTAAACTGCAAAAACTCACGAAAGTATACTCTGCAGACGCACGCAAATAACTAAACAAATTGGTCTGAATAAAATGAACAGAAAATCATATATGAAAACAAATTAGGTACGTAATTATGTCTGACAGATTACACTGGCTTGCAAAAAAAAGAAAATTTTTTCCCCTTGGACTTTGATGGGTGATTTTAATGTATCTTGAACCCCTGAATCCAAATCTGACTTCCGTTTAACTCCATCACCCACCATTTTTGAGGGGCGCTCGCCCCCTGAAATTCTCGAAAAAACACCTAAAAGTGGTTATTCCTAATAAAACGCAGGGCGGGGGGGGGGTTGTAAATACTCCATCCTCAAAGGAAATGTTGTCTCAGTACATGCACATTGTATGGATGGTGACCGAAGGGGGAGGGAAAGAGGAGGTTAGTTTAGAGGCGTAGCAAGTGATAAGCTTAGCGACGATGAAACATTTTCAGTACATATTTTTACGCCCAGAGCCTCATCTCGTCACACAAGAGGAGCTTACTGATCTCATCCGGGATTTAAATCTCCCAAAAACTAAACCACCAACTGCTCGGATCTCGGATTCAGTAATAGAAACTCTTGGAAAAAGAAGTGAAAATTTTTGTTTACAGATCCCGTAAAAGCTACATGTAAACAATTTTTTTCGGAGGACTGCGACTCAGTGTACTGCAATAATGTAAATGGATTAGTGATTGAACTTAACATGCCAGATGATCCAGAAAATTGGCACTTTTTCTTCAACTCATTTAAAATCAGTTTAAAAGATGTTCTGTTGGCAAATGGTGATGATTTGCCCTCAGTTCCGATTGCATACGCGTTTAACATGAAAGAGACATACAAAAATATCAGCCGTATCCTTGAAAAAATTTGTTACAAAGATCATCCCTGAAACTCTGTGGTGATTTTAAGGTTGCGACTTTACTTACAGGACTTCAATCGGGATATACTAAACACTGTTGCTTTCTGTGTGAGTGGGATAGTCGAGCAAGCGATAAACATTATACTTTGTTATGTCAAAATACATAAAGATCACCTATTAAAGATCAAGGGGATTTTTGGTGCAGACCAGTGTTATTAATGACAAAAGTGAAAACAAAGCTTTGT
Source organism: Catonia carolina (assembly GCA_035578175.1). Taxonomy (NCBI): domain Eukaryota; kingdom Metazoa; phylum Arthropoda; class Insecta; order Hemiptera; family Achilidae; genus Catonia; species Catonia carolina. Next base: position 13,453,101 of record JAQMRL010000013.1, on the reverse strand, counting down.
GACCATGCGTGAGTCGCACATTACAGTAGCGATTGTGTACTTTTGTGACTGTACCGTCGTTGCATGGCGAGAAGCGAAGAGAGAAATGGGATTTTTCAAAATTGCGGCTTAGTATACTACATTTTACGATAAAAATGTATTTAAATGTATTTAAAGTTACAGAATATTAAAAATCTGGTGTGAAACACTCACACAACTTTCTCTTGCCAATGCAAATAATTTACAATATAATTTAACATTAGTAATAAAATATTAGAAATAAACAAAAAACTAACCTCAATAAACATAACCTTATTTTAATCATGAGTGAAACACTCAAAATGAAAATCAACCTCAGTCTGGCTTAAAAATACGGAAAATCACTATTTCCCGCTAAACTAGGCTCTGTAGAGAAAAATACGTTAAATAAAAGTTGTAGATCGTTAAATTTCCTATAAATTTGGTTATATACACTTTTGTCGTAAAATGCATACTAAGGCCAAAATCTTAAAAAAATCGATTTTTCACACGTTTTCGTGAGAAAAAATCAGAAAATCGCTAATTACTGCTAAACTAAGCGTCATACAAAAAAATGTTTGAAACAGAAGTTGTAGGTTTTTAAATTCTCTACAACTTTTATTATATAAGTTTTTGCGCTAAAATTTATATTAAAGCCGTAATCTTAAAAAAACAACGTTTTTACGTGAAAACAGCCTCACCGAGAATTTCAGCAAACATGGCGCCTACCCTATCTTGTAGAGAATAAAAAATTGAGTAAAATAGGCGATTTTAAAAAACATTGTAGGACCAGTTTTTGAGAAAATCGCAAAAAACTGAAAAATTATACGAATAAACTACTACTTCCGGTTGACCGATTTTGATAAAAATGTTCGTGTCGCGTCCGGTAGTGGTATGTAACTTAAGTTTCAAGTTTCAAGTTCGTACGATGTTCCGTTCTTGAGATATTCTGTTCACACACAGACACACACACACACACACACACACACACACACACACACACACACGCACACGCACGCACGCACGCACGCACGCACACACACACACACAGGCACAGGCACACACACAGACCAATCGCTAAAAACATGTTTTTTGGGTTCAGGGGGTCTGAAAACGTATAGATCCGGTGAAAACTCGATTTCGAAAAATCGACATGAAAACAATACTTTCCTTCCTATATATTCATATAGGCAAGAGAAAGTAAAAAATCTACACCTTCAATGTAAGCATGTTCTTCTACGAGTCAATTAGTTATTTCCCGTATTTTTAAGTCGAACATAGGTTGATTTTCATTTTGTATCATTCACTCATGATTAAAATTAGGTTATGCATATAATTTTACGTTGTTTACTAATGATTAAACAGGTTATGTTTTTTAATTACATTGGCCATAAAAAGTCGTGTGAGTGTCTAACACCAGATTTATTTGTATTGTATTGTATGAATGCTTTTTGTTCGTAAAGGTTCAGCAGAAGATAAAAGTCTGTATAAACCGACTGTATTTTATTTTAGCTTATTTTATTATTTTCAGCTGTATATTCAGCTCCTAAAAGATTGCTGTACATTTTAAAAACAATCTAATTAGATTTATGTAAAAATGTATGAAATCGGTCTTATAAATTAAACCCTGGCCGCCTCCGTAGCGTAGTATTAGCACGTCGCCAAAATCAGCTGTTTAACAGCTGATTTTCGGAGACGATGGTTCCTGGTTCAAATCCTAGTAAATGTAATTACTTTTATATTGATTTGAATACTATACAGTGGTTACCGGTGTACTTTGATGGTTGGGGTTTAATTAACCATACTTCTTAGGAATGGTCGGCCTGGGTCTGTACAAGACTACACCTCATTTACACGTCGTCATACACATCATCCTCATCTCATTGGGTCAAGGGGTTGCTTATTGTTCTAAATTGAACAGATTGAAACGTACACAAATTAGGATTAAAAAAACTATCTCATTTGGATCATAGAGTTACTTATTGTTCTTAAATTAAACAGATTACCAAATACACAAATTAGGGTTTTAAAAAAATTGTTATAAACTTTTCAAAATCGTTTATGATTACAAATGTTATAAGCTAATAAATTCTATTACATAAATTTAATGTATGAGGAGAAGTACCTTTCATTTATCTAGTACCAAATCATTTGTTAACACAGTTTTGTATGAACTGTTGTTACATACATGTACGATTACTTGTAAGTAAAATACAATGTTATTTAACATAAATACTATACCCGTAAATAATTGTATTCGTTAATTCAATTCAATCGCACTTTGATAATGTAAAACTTTGTTATATAATGTTCATTAACTGTTATTTATAACATAACCTACTTTATACTCCTGTCACTGTATCGCTGTAGTTAAATTACAACAATTGTGTCATTAATCAAAATAATATTCTTCATTCAAGCGTTTTCCACCGAGTTAATTTCCAGTAGCAATGATACAGTTCTGTTCTATTTTACGGGAATTAATATTCCTATTATTAACATCCGTAAATTAAGTACCAGGAACAATCCTAATTAACAAATCCTCTTCTTATATCTATATACAGTAAAATCCTAGTGTAAAACACTCACTGGGTTTTCTCTTGCCAATGAAAATAATGAAAATTTTTTTTTATCCCTAGTCTGTGTACGTTGCAATCTGTTCAGTTTAAGAACAGTAAACAACCCGATGAGGTGAGGATGATACGTATGACTTGTCAATGAGGTGGTGTCTTATACAGATCCAGGCCGACTATTCCTGAGAGAGTTTGGTTAATTGAACCCCAACCATCAAAGTACACTGGTAACTACTGTCTAGTATTCATAAACAAAATAACCTAACATTAGTAATAAAACATTAGAAATAAAAAAAATAATCTAAAAATACATAACCTAATAATTTTTACTTTCCCTTGCGTATATGAATGTACAGGAAGGAAAGTATTGTTTTCATGTTGATTTTTCGAAATCGAGTTTTCACTGGATATACACGTTTTTAGACCCCCTGAACCCCAAAAACGTGGTATTAGCGATTGGTCCGTGTGTGTGTGGGTGTGTGTGTGTGTGTGTGTGTGTGCGCGCGCGCGCGTGTGTGAACAAAATATCTCAAGAACGGAACATTGTACGAACTTGAAACTTGAAATGTAAATTAGATACTAGCCTACTACCGGACCCGACAAAACATTTTCATCAAAATCGGTCAACCGGAAGTAGTAGTTTATTCGTATAATTTTTTACTTTTTTGCGATTTTCTCAAAAGCGGCTTCTATGATTTTTTTAAAAACCACCTCATATACTATATTTTTCATGCACTATAATGTTGGGTAGATGCCATGTCTGCTGAAATTCTTGGGGAGGAAAAAATGGTTTTTTAAGATTGCGGCTTTGATATGCATTTTAGCGCAAAAATTTATAATAAAAGTTGTAGAGAATTTAAAAACCTACGACTCTTATTTTAAACATTTTTTTGTGTAACGCTTAGTTTTGCGGGTAACTAGCAATTTTCTGTTTTTTGTTTCACGAAAATGTGTAAAAATTCGATTTTTTTAAGATTTCAGCCTTAGTATGTATTTTGCAACAAAATTGTAATAATAAAACTTATAGGAAATTAAAAGATCTACAACTTTTATTTTGAGTATTTTTCTCTACAGAGCCTAGTTTACCGTGAAAGAGAGATTTTTCGTATTTTTAAGCCAAACTAAGGTTAATTTTCATTTGGCGTCGTACACTCATGATTAAAATTAGGTTATGTTTATTGAAGTTAGTTTTTTGTTTATTTTTAATGTTTTATTACTAATGTTTGGTTATATTGGTCATTATTTGCATTGGCAAGATAAAGTTGTGTGAGTGTTTCACACCAGATTTTTTTGTCTAATTCTAGCATCATCATCTTTTACATCTTCAGCTTTAATAACTTCAAGCTATTAATGGACAATTCAGTCAAGTTTAGTTTTATTTTTTGTTCACAATTTAATCTTTTTTGAAACACACTACTAATTGTGGTTTATACGAGTATTTTCAATTTAAGAACGTTATTACTCAAATTTTATCATCTTTACTTAAAGTTTAGAATTATATTAAAAAAAGCAGATTGCAAAAGAATTACACTGCTAAAAAATTACTAAAAATCTGGTGTGAAACACTCACACAACTTTCTCTTGCCAATGCAAATAATTAATAATAAACCTAACATTATTAATAAAATATTAGAAATAAACAAAAACTAACCTCAAAAACATAACCTTATTTTAATCATGAGTGGAAGACGCAAAATGAAAATCGAACTCAATTTGGCTTAAAAAAAAACGGAAAATCACACTTTCACGCTAAACTAGGCTCTGTAGAGAAAAATTCTCTAAATAAAAGTTGTAGATCTCTTAATTTTCTATAAATTTTATTATATACACTTTTGTCGTAAAATGCATACTAAAGCCGAAATGTTAAAAGAATCGATTTTTCTCACGTTTTCGTGAGAAAAAAACAGAAAATCGCAAATTACCGCTAAACTAAGCGTTATACAAAAAAATGTTTGAAATAAAAGTTGTAGGATTTTAAATTCTCTACAACTTTTATTATATAAATTTTTGCTCTAAATTGCATATTAAAGCCGTAATCTTAAAAAAACTTTGTTTTTACGTGAAAACGGCCTCACCCAGAATTTCAGCAAACATGACGCCTACCCTATCTTGTAGAGAATAAAAAATTGAGTAAATGAGGCGATTTTAAAAAAAATCGTAGGACCAGTTTTTGAGAAAATTGCAAAAAAGTGAAAAATTATACGAATAAACTACTACTTCCGGTTGACCGATTTTGATGAAAATGTTCGTGTCGGGTCCGGTAGTGATATGTAACTTAAGTTTGTAACATTTATTTTTCAATGTTACAATTTATTTTAAATTAATTTTTCCTTGCATTGTTCTAATTGTATTAATTTTTCGTTATCTGCTCTGTCGACGTTAATTAGTTATCTCTTAATTGATTTGCTCTTCTAGGCTTCTGTTTTACCGTCGCTGCCATTCTGTTTTATCTGCCGTCTCGGTTCTCCTTTTGGTTAGCTTGTTGGAGGGGACCCGTGACGTCAGATCCGAGTTTTCCTTTTGAGTGATTTTTGCTTCGCTCTCTCTTCTTGCTGCAAATGGTCATGTCGCCGGACGTGTTTTCCGGTATCTTGTGCCGTAATTTATTTTGAGTTTTTCGAGGTGCGTTATGTCGCCTTTTTTTTGCTTGACCATTTTGCTTTCCCGTGATTCGGTAAGTTCTTCTCTTTTTATTTTGTAGGTAAAACCCATTGAAGCCGAAAATGATTTATTTAAATTTTTGTAAATTTTGTAAACCCTTTGGGTAATTTAAAATTTTTAAATTTGAATTTTAAGCTTTCCTTAAAGCGCACTGTTAAATTTTTTTATTTTCTCTTGTTGTGCCGGTGGGCTTTAGCTACCTTTTTATTTTTGTGTTTTGCGGTTGCCCTCATTTTTCTAAGTCCTGGTTTTTCTGCTCTTTGCAGGGACCCAGTTTGGGATGGATTTAAACAAGTTTGGGCGAATGTTAACATGTTTGAATTTTCATATGTCACCCGATAACTCTATTTCTGGACGAAACGATTCTACATTTCTTTTAAAATAAAAAATACTACTTTTGAAGCATCCGCTATTTATATACATTTATATATACATAAAAATTCTTTATTATTTTTGTAATTTATAATGTTACGATTTCAAAACTTAATTTTGTTAAATTATGCTGCTAAGCCTATTTTGGTCAGGACTTGACTGGCATCCATGCACCTTACTTACTATTGCTTAATTTCGATAACTTTCCATATTTTTTTTATTTTTGTAAAACATAATTTGTTAAAACAAAGCTCTATAATTGTTTTTTTTTTTGAAAGTTGTGAACTTTGCTTTTTTGTTTAACTTGCTTTGGTTAAACGTTTCAAATTGTTTTCTTATAAAAATTTATTGAAATTAACTGTAATAAACTCTTAAAGCTAAACTAATTATGCTCTCTTATAAAATTAAATTTTTTTAAAATATTATCTGTTATTCAAATGGCCTATTATGATTGAATATTAATTCTATTGTTTCATTTTAAATAATAATGACTATTATTACTAATTATTGATCTTCTTTCTTATCATTAAATTTTTTTTAACTGGATCCAGTAAAAAGCATGCAAATTCAAATTGAGCTCATTTTTGTCTTTTTTTATAAATTTTGGCTATCTATGCTTATTAACATTTAATTACCTATGTAACTTTTCTGCGTTAACTTAAAATCAAATGTAACCGTATCTATTAAGTATTTTCTCTATAAATTTAATATTTTATTAAATTCTTTTACTAATTTTATATATTTTTTTGGTTTATTTTAACACCACATCACCGCAGTCTCTCCTGTTGGAGTTTTTTTTGTTCCCCGTGCCAATTTTGTTTTGTAGCGATCCTTTTGTTGTATCGCTCGAAAGAAAAAGGGGTTACAAGTTTCAAGTTTCAAGTTCGTACGATTTTCCGTTCTTGAGATATTCTGTTCACATACACACACACACACACACACACACACACACACACACACACACACACACACACACACACACACACACACACACACACACACACACACACACACACACACACACACACACACACACACACACACACACACACACACACACACACACACACACACACACACACACACACACACACACACACACACACACACACAGACAGACACACACACAGACCAATCGCTAAAAACAAGTTTTTTGGGTTCAGGGGGTCTGAAAACGTATAGATCCGGTGAAAACTCGATTTCGAAAAATCGACATGAAAACAATACTTTCCTTCCTATATATTCATATAGGCAAGAGAAAGTAAAAATTACTAAAAATTAAAGTCATTTTTTAATTTTCTAAAGCTTGAAATTGTAGGGCGAGCCGTTTAGTAACAATTCCTTTCATGTTTATGTACTTGTTAAACGGTAACTTCGATTAATTTTGACCCGATAAAATTTTAACATAGTTCGTGATTAATCTAGAAATGATCAATGGAATAAATTTTTACTTTCTCTTGCCTATATGAATATATAGGAAGGAAAGTAGTGTTTTCATGTCGATTTTTCGAAATCGAGTTTTCACCGGATCTATACGTTTTCAGACCCCCTGAACCCAAAAAACATGTTTTTAGCGATTGGTCTGTGTGTGTGTCTGTGTGTGTGTGTGTGTGTGTGTGTGTGTGTGTGTGTGTGTGTGTGTGTGTATGTGTGTGTGTGTGTGTGTGTGTGTGTGTGTGTGTGTGTGTGTGTGTGTGTGTGTGTGTGTGTGTGAACAGAATATCTCAAGAACGGAACATCGTACGGACTTGAAACTTGAAACTTAAGTTACGTACCACTACCGGACTCGACACGAACATTTTCATCAAAATCGGTCAACCGGAAGTAGTAGTTTATTCGTATAATTTTTCACTTTTTTGCAATTTTCTCAAAAACTGGTCCTACGATTTTTTTTAAAATCGCCTCATTTACTCAATTTTTTATTCTCTACAAGATAGGGTAGGCGTCATGTTTGCTGAAATTCTGGGTGAGGCCGTTTTCACGTAAAAACAAAGTTTTTTTAAGATTACGGCTTTAATATGCAATTTAGAGCAAAAATTTATATAATAAAAGTTGTAGAGAATTTAAAATCCTACAACTTTTATTTCAAACATTTTTTGTATAACGCTTAGTTTAGCGGTAATTTGCGATTTTCTGTTTTTTTCTCACGAAAACGTGAGAAAAATCGATTCTTTTAACATTTCGGCTTTAGTATGCATTTTACGACAAAAGTGTATATAATAAAATTTATAGAAAATTAAGAGATCTACAACTTTTATTTAGAGAATTTTTCTCTACAGAGCCTAGTTTAGCGTGAAAGTGTGATTTTCCGTTTTTTTTTAAGCCAAATTGAGTTCGATTTTCATTTTGCGTCTTCCACTCATGATTAAAATAAGGTTATGTTTTTGAGGTTAGTTTTTGTTTATTTCTAATATTTTATTAATAATGTTAGGTTTATTATTAATTATTTGCATTGGCAAGAGAAAGTTGTGTGAGTGTTTCACACCAGATTTTTTATTTTAGAATAGGTTATTTATTGTAATTGTACATTGTATATAGGGTGGTGTGTGCTGAACAAGGATGGTGAATTGCGATGAATGAGTTGTATTTCTAGAAAATCGAAAATATTAGAAATGTTTGTTTTTCTTTTGATTCCTTCTATAGGCCTAATATTCCTTAAAATGAGAAAAGTGTTCGAGGGGTCTAGATCTATCAGACTGCAAGTATAAAAACTGTTAGCGTAATTGTGGTTGGGCAGTCAATAGTTGAACTTGTGAATGAAAAGTGTCATCCGGCCGTTCGAAATAGTGTTTGAACTATGTTCATAATGATTGTTCGTGCGGTTGGTTGCAAAAGCTAATGGACAGGTAATCTTTTGGTTCCCCTTTCAATCCCAAATTTTTAACTATACACAAAAAAATACGTGTACAGTGTTTCATACATTTTACTGACATTTACTGCCCATAACAGACAGGTGGAGTGTCAAATTTTTTACTCAATCTGTGCGTTGCAGGGCTAAAATAAATAGTTCTGTTTCTTGTCACATGGTCAACCAATTAAATGACTGAATCATTTAAGAACAGAAGAGGTAGAGGTGTAAAAGACACTAATCAGAGTTATCTCCTCTGAAAGTAATGAATTTCATTATACAGCCAGACCCTGTGGTGAATGAAGTGAAGGTGTCATTTGCAGAGTGGAAAATATGTGCTTTTCAGAGGGCCCGGCATGCTGATAAGCATACTTTTCCATTCAGTGAGGAAGGCAATGGTAAACCACCTCACTCCTCGTTTTACTTAGTAAAACCTCTAAAGGTTCAAACCAGCCTTTCGGCTGATGACCTTAACAACAACTGACATTTAAGGTAATAATATTACTTTTTGACCTTCAGTTCTTTAATCCTTTCTAACCCAGTGTGACATAGAAGTCACATTGGAGTGAAATAACGGACATCAAAATTTTAGTTATTAGCGACTGCTTTGGATTAAAGAGTGCTGGGTGTGAAGTGTATAATTTTCTTTATCCTAGCTAGGAATCGAACCTGAGACCTCCGCTTTGCAGTGTAGCATGCTGACCATGTTGTAGCATGCTATTGTTCGCCACGGAGGCGAACATAAGTTTCTTTTTAAAGTTAATTTTTGTTTTAAATATATTCGTCTTAATTTACTAAAATAAAGAAACATTTCTTCGAATATGTTGTATGTATGTACAAGTATATCTTTTAGACTGTAAAAAGTGATTTTATCCATTTTACCAATATTTTTTTAATTCTAAATTTTTTTAAGTCATAGACTTTAATATTAAAATCATATTTATTTTTACTTTCTCTTGCCTATATGAATATATAGGAAGGAAAGTATTGTTTACATGTCGATTTTTCAAAATCGAGTTTTCACCGGATCTATACGTTTTCAGACCCCCTGAACCCAAAAAACATGTTTTTAGCGATTGGTCTGTGTGTGTGTGTGTGTGTGTGTGTGTGTGTGTGTGTGTGTGTGTGTGTGTGTGTGTCTGTGTGTGAACAGAATATCTCAAGAACGGAACATCGTACGAACTTGAAACTTGAAACTTAAGTTACATACCACTACCGGACGCGACACGAACATTTTCATCAAAATCGGTCAACCGGAAGTAGTAGTTTATTCGTATAATTTTTCAGTTTTTTACGATTTTCTCAAAAACTGGTCCTACGATTTTTTTAAAAATCGCCTGGTTTACTACATTTTTTATTCTCTACAAGATAGGGTAGGCGCCATGTTTGCTGAAATTCTCGGTGAGGCTGTTTTCACGTAAAAACGTTGTTTTTTTAAGATTACGGCTTTAATATAAATTTTAGCGCAAAAACTTATATAATAAAAGTTGTAGAAAATTTAAAAACCTACAACTTCTGTTTCAAACATTTTTTTGTATAACGCTTAGTTTAGCGGTAATTTGCGATTTTCTGTTTTTTTTCTCACGAAAACGTGAGAAAAATCGATTTTTTTTAACATTTCGGTCTTAGTATGCATTTTACGACAAAAGTGTATATAATTAAAGTTATAGAAAATTAAAAGATCTACAACTTTTGTTTAGAGCATTTTTCTCTACAGAGCCTAGTTTAGCGTGAAAGCGTGATTTTCCGTATTTTTAAGCCAAACTGAGTTCGATTGTCATTTTGCGTCATTCACTCATGATTAAAATAAGGTTATGTTTTTGAGGTTAGTTTTTGTTTATTTCTAATATTTTATTAATAATGTTAGGTTTATTATTAATTATTTGCATTGGCAAGAGAAAGTTGTGTGAGTGTTTCACACCAGATTTTTTGCTGCAAATCCAAGTAAGAGAATATATTTCGTTTAGAAAGCCTGAACATGATTTTACTGATTCATATTGTTAGGAAATTTGATACCATCAAGTCCCAATATGACGTAGGCTACGTGTCACGTTTTTTGTCAAGCTAGTTAACCCTTTCAATCCCAAATTTTTTAACTTTACACAAACAAATACGTGTACATTGTTTCATCCACTTTACTGACATTTAAGTGAAATAAAATCACTTTTAGACCTTCAGCCTTTTTTTTGATGGCGTGACAAATGTAATATACCAAAATACTGGTACAATTAAACATATCTATATTTTGGTCTGTCAAAACATAATACTGTAAACACAGCTGATCCAAGCAATGTGTTAAAAAAAATAAAATATTATTTTAAAAGTAGTAAAGAAGTTTAAGCAAATTTGCGTTACTAGGTAACTCAAGTAACAAGAAAAGAAGAAAACTATATAATTTTTCTGAAGTTGTGTTCTGGGTTCCAAGATGAGAGGACGGACACAAACTCATCATATTTAATCCTGTATAATTAATAGTTATATTAAAATATATAAACATGTAATAATATACAATATGCAGAAAATAATAATAATATGACGACACAAGATCTTGATTTTGGAGATAATGATAAAAATTAACAAAATACATTCTAAATAATAAACCATATATAATTTGTTTACATTGCTAAAAATGGTTAAAGGAAAATGTACTACAAATTGTTAAATATATAAAAATAAGAATAATAAAGAAGATAAAATATCATATATGAAAAAGAATAAAAATTAATGCAAGAATGATGATAAATTGTGTATAACTTATTTATAATTTTACAAACCGGCGATCTCTTGTGTGGATGATAATTCTACTACTCCACACAAAAAAATGTGACACATATGTCACATTGGGCTTGATGGTATCAAAGTTCCCAACAATATGAATAAGAAAAAATCATGTGCAGGTTTCCTAAACAAAATTCTCTTGCTTAGATTTGTAGCAAAGCATTATTTAAGACTAAAAAAAGGTTACAATTCAAAAATATTGGTAAAATGGACAAAATCAGTATGTACAGCCTAAAAATATACTTGTATGTACATTCAACATACTCGAAGAAATGCTACTTTATTTTAGTAAATGAACACGAATATTTAAGACTAAAACTAACTTTAAAAAGAAACTAATGGTCGCGTCCGTGGTGTAGTGGTCAGCATCTTACACTGCAAAGCGGAGGTCTCAGGTTCGATTCCTGGCTAGGGCACAGAAAATTATTATACAGGGGGTCCTCAACTTACGAACATAATGCGTACCGGCCGAGTGTTCGCAAGTTGAATTGTTCGTAAGTCGGAATACACGTCAGTAGATTTCGTAGTGGACACTAGCGACCTGATTGCTTTTCATAACGTACAAAAACTAGCATACTTATTGAAATAGTAATCAGCAACTAAATAAAGATAAAATCTGTTAAACCTTTTTATTCATTTTTAATATGTACTTATAGTAACTTAATACATACTGTATATACTTTTAGCAACTGAATACAGTTAACACATAAATACATTGAATACTTTATACAGAAAGAAAAGACAATTAAAAATAAAAAATAGCAAAAATATAAAATAAAAAGTAAACATTTCATAAAAATTTAAAACATATTGAAGATGGTTTTACAATATTTACAGCTTTGGCTTTGTTTGAAACAAGTTTTGAATGGATGTTTGAACTGTACAAGTTTCTTTTCTTCCAAAATAATTTTGTAACACATGACAGCTCCTAAACTCATTGACCGCTCTAAACATTGTTTGGAAACTTTGTTGTAATTACATTCCAAATAATATCAAGTGATAAAAAAAAATAGTTTCTGGCGTTCGTATCTCCGGATGTTCGTAAGTTGAATGTTCGTAAGTCGAGGACCCACTGTACTTCACATCCAGCGCTCTTTAATCAAAAGTAGTCGCTAACCATTAAAGTTTTTATGTCTGTTATTTCACTCCAATGTGACTTCTATGCCTCACTGGGTAAGAAAGGGTTAAAACACGATGAAATTTTATTCGTGTTTGTACAGAAAATAGTAAAAAAGTGTTATGTTCTACCTTTTTAAATTTTATTGTTAATTGTAGTAATTCAGTTTACTATTGAGAGATTTATTTGTTCCACGTGTATTACTGCAACTGTATTATTTTGTTATTAAATAATGGAACAATTGCACTTTTATTAGGTTTTTAATATATTTAACATTGTGGTTGAACGTATGCACATACAATTACAACAAGCAAAAGTAATAAGGTAAGCAGAAGAGCGTTCTGTAAAGGGGAAGTGCACAGATATTATTATGGCTGTAACACGAAGGCAATATTTTTTCCAATTAAACAGTGTACAGAAAGACTTTGGCTGATGATTTATCATGGCGCTTGTAATTTATGGCATTGCAAGTGACCACGCCCCGTCTGTTTCCCCCCTCACCCCAATCGTCAATTCAAACCACTGATATCCCACTGCACATTGGTGATTGCATACAAATTTATGCATCGGTTTTAATAACACCTTGCACTCCAAAATTAGAATTCAGAAAGATTTATTTAGAAAAATAGTAAATAACCACGGATAACCAATTACTAAACCTACGTTACACTAAAAAAGGAAGAAAACATTATCTATTAAAATATGCAACACATTATTCTTTTTATTACTTATTTAATTATGGAATTGTTAATAAATATTGATACATAAATCTATTTAAAATAATCACAATAAATGTCAACTTTCTTTCTAATTGAAAACGAAAACCATGAGTGATAGAATTTAAAGTTATCGTTTATGTTTCTCTTTCATTATGACACAATATTCTTGTATCTCCACTTATAATATAATTTACAAAAAATTAGAATCAAAGTTTAAAGTTTTTATTACATAAAAATGCTTTGTTGGGATGAGCACATTAACATCTTATGCAAGAAGCTTAGACGAGCTATTTATATTATCAAGAAATTAAGACCAGTATTTAATATTGGAACACTAAAAGTGGTATAGGCTACTTTGCCATAGTGCAGTCACTTTTGGCTTATAGTATGGTGGATTGGGATGGAGCTGCTCATTGCTATAGTCCAGCCTTTCTTAGTTTGCTCCTAATGTAAACAAATAATGACGTCACTGAGCATGCGCAATGTATAAAAATGAGTACACGCTGATTAAAAAGTAACAACAAAATACTTTTAAAAGTATTTAAATACAAAATACTTTTAAAAGTATTTTTATAAATGAAATTGTCAGGCCTATATCATATCATGACTGATGTTTTAAGTAATTATAAATTAAAACATAGTTAACTTAATAGGAATACGACAACCATAAAGTTGCGGACTCTAGCATGCACCCTGTAGTAGCTGGCTTGGTTTGTTGACAGTAGGAGCAAACTAAGAATGGCTGAACTTTATATGGAACCACTGATAAGAACACAAAGAAGTATTTTGAAGGTGATATCTAATAAACCGCGTATATATTCAACGGAGCAGCTATTTACAGATGCCAATGTCATGGTTATAAGAAAGCTGTACGTGAAAGAAATAATTAAAAGACATCAAATGAACGTAATTAACCTCCAAAATAGAGGGCATCAGTACTACACGCGAAACAGAGATCTACTCTTATCGGAGAGAGTGAGAATTGCTCTTTACGTGAAGCTGTACGTGAAAGAAATAATTAAAAGACATCAAATGAACGTAATTAACCTCCAAAATAGAGGGCATCAGTACTACACGCGAAACAGAGATCTGCTCTTATCGGAGAGAGTGAGAATTGCTCTTTACCAGCGTCATTTTGAGTACTTGGCACCCGAAGAACAAAAGTATTTTTTATAAGTATTAAAAATAAGTATTTATAAAATAAGTATTTTATAAGTATTAAAGTATTTTATTAAGTATTTTTTATAACCTGCTCCCGTTAGATTTAAAAAATCTAATGGGTTTAAAATTTCATAAGGAACTAAATAAATGGATAGCCAAAGCAGGCAGAGAGAAAATAACAAAAATGGTTAGCAATATTCAAATGTAGATGTAACTAAAGAGAATAGAGGAAAATAAAATAATATATTTTTTACTTTTTTATTGTTTTTTTGTTCTTTGTTTTTAAATGTAATAATAAATTTTAGGTTGTATTAAATTATGTTTTTTTTTATAAAAAATAGTGTAAGTTTAATTACCTATTATTAAAATGTAATGTATCATAATTGATACAATCGAAATCTTAGTAAATAGCAAAGTATTGGTTAAAAAAGTTAAGTTAGTGTAGTAAATATAGTAGATTTTGAATGCTACTGCTAGTAGTTAATACTTTTGTTTTTTTTTATTTATTTAAAAGTTTCCAACCCATCCTAGCACATGGTTTTGTCCATAGTTGGATGGGATAATTTCCACCACCTCTAGCGTAATAGGATAGTAGTTTACTGTAAGAAAATTTGTCTTTCTTCTTCTTCTTACTATCAAGGATTAGGCATAAGCCTGTTCCGAACTCACCAACCATCCTGCACGTCTACAGAAACACGAGACATTCCAACCCTTACATCTCGACTACTGCCATCGTCTTCGAGGTCTTCCCACCTCCCTTCTTCCAACTGGAACATATTCCGTCACTTTTAGAGGTATTCTCTCCTCTGGCATCCGTTCCAAATGTTGCCGCCATTGATTCCGGTACTCCTCCACTTTTTCCTTCAAGCTAAATACACCCAACTCGGATCTAATTTCTTCGTTATGTATTAGATTTAGCCTCGAGCAGCCCTTCACCCTTCTTAAAAACCTCATTTCAGCTGCTTGGATCCTACTTTCTTGGCGTTTTGTGGTAACCCATGACTCACTTCCATAAAGAAGGACTGAGGCTGCCATTACCTTGTAGAACTTCAGTACTGTCTCTGTTCTAGCTATGTTACCCAGTGTCCTGTTAATGGCACCACAAATAGCTTGAAATTTATTTATTTTACTTTCGACATCCAAGTCCCAATCAAAGCTCACATCGCAGCCCTGATAGTTATAGTGAGACACTTGATCTAATATTATATTGTCTAAAACAATCTTTGAACGAGTGGGATACTTCCCTCTGAATGCCATAACCTTTGATTTAGCAACCGAAACTCGTAAATTATACTTTTTACATAAATCATTTAAAACATAAACTGCTCTTTGAAGCTCATCTTCACTCTCGTGTATGAACCACATGTCATCCGCAAATAGCAATGCATTGAGGTAATCGTCAGTACTTATTCTAACCCCAGGACTAACCACACTTTTCCACTTTTTAAAAACATAGTCAATATATCCGTGCGTTCGGAAAGTCGCTGTGCACTGGAATTGTGACTATGGATTTATGAAAATATGTATAAAGAAATGACTAAGCATTTTGGAAAAAAATTTATTCAATACCTTGATTACATTGTTAAACCGTGATTACATTGTTTATAGAAGGTGTTCGAAATGACCTCCATTGGCATCAATACAGCATTGCACTCGTTTCATTTTGTTTGCAAACACCTTTCGCAACTGAAGAACAGTGATTCCTTGAATGTATGCCGTTATTGCGGCTTTAAGTTCGTCAATCGTGTGTGGTCTGTTCCGATACACAGTTTGTTTCTATCAGTGTTCGTACTGCATTACGGTGAGGAATAATTGAATCTGGAAACTTTTCAGAAAATTTGCGCTTCACTAAATCACTGTACTTGTCACCTTCGCGAAATACGTATTCAACGAGGAAAATGCGCTCCTCTACTGAAAGAACCATCGCGTCCAACAACAAAAAACGTGCAACAGAACTGCAATAAATGAAACATATACAACTTCAACTCAATGACTGACAGGCCTCGACGTGTTCGGCAACAATTGAACAGCACAGAGCTACCAACCTAGCCATGAAATTATTCCCTGTCATGTCACTTGGTGCACAGCGACTTTCAGAACGCATGTATATTAAATAACGTAGGTGATAAGACTGCACCCTTGTCTCAACCCTTGATCTACGAGTATTTTATCTAAACGTTTTATACCTGTATTTATCAGTATTTGCGTACCTTTAAACAGACTCTTAACCACTTTTATCAAATGAGAAGGATACCTCATAAAATATACCTCAGAAAGGATACCTCAGAAAATTTGTATTATCGTAATTTATTTTATAATGTAATGTGTAATATTATGGGAATAAATAAATAATTATTATTTTTATTATTATAAAACAATAAAACTACTTTTTAAGGAGGCTACACATCGATACTTTGGAATGACTTAATTTTAGGAAGAGGAGGAGCACAAACCCATCCGCTCGAACCACTCTTCTACAGAGCTTATTTTAACGTCAATTAGTGATTTACCGTAATTTTTTAAGCCGATTAGAGGTTATTTTTCATTTAACGTCATTTAATCATGATTAAAATTAGGTTATTTTATTAATTTTATATTATTTAACCATGATTATAATGTTACATTTTTAATTATTTACATTGGCATGAGAAAGTTGTGGGAAAATTTCATACCAGATTTTTTTATTCAAAATGTTGCATGTAACATTTTGTTATAACTAACCATTTTCTTTTGTTTAACGTCCGACAATTCTGCAATTACTGCTAATGGTGAAGGATGAAATAATTTTTTGTAACGTATGAAAATATGCCGTGCCTGAATGGGATTCGAGCCCAAGACCGCATGATGACAGGCGAGCACGTTACCAACTACGCCAATGCGGCCGGCTAACTAATAACTAATCATCCGTATAAAAAAATATTTCAGTACTTCAAGAGTATTAGCGATTTATAATGTTAGTGCGGTTTGCTCTACCTCTTTTATTATTTTTGTTCACACTCAAATAATGCCCTCAATTTCTAGTTCGAAATTAATAATAACAGTGTAAAATACGTAATAATTTTGACTTCACTTGGCATAGTGTATGGTAGAACTTAGGTTAGAATATACAGGTGAAGTTATCAAAATTGACATTAAAGAAGCCTTCAATTCTCCATATTACAACCCGCAGTACAAGCTCCTTCAAATGAAAAGTAAGCAAAACGCGAAACAAATTCTAGATATTTCTTTCATGATGACTAAATATCATTAAATTGCACGTTATTTTTATTTATCATAATCAGAACATTTTCTAATTTTTTAAAGTTCGTGTTAATTTATTTTTAAAATTTTCTAAAATTTCGTGTTTTTGGAACTATCTAAAGTATCTGTATTTTTAATAACAGAATTTATTTATGGTCTGTTTTATTCAAAACAGTAAATAGATCTGTGAAGAAAACTGACCCAAAAAGGTAAAATCGCCTCATTTACTAAATTTTTTTATGCTCTAAAAGATAAGCGCCATGACTGCTGAAATTCTTGGGAGACCTATGCTCTCGTGGTTATTTTTTTTTTAAATTGCGGTCTTAATATTCATTGTAGGGCAAAAGTGTACTTAATTAAAGCTGTAGAAAATTGAAAAACTAAATTATACTTTTACTATAGTAAATTAAAAGGTCTACAACTTTTATTTAATAACATTTTTCTCTACAGAGCCTAGTTTAGCGTGAAAGAGTGATTTTCCGTATTTTTAAGCCAAACTGAGGTTGATTTTCATTTATGCGTTTTTCACTCATGATTAAAATATGGTTATGTTTTTTGAGGTTAGTTTTTTATTTATTTCTAATGTTTTAGTACTAATGTTAGGTTTATTGTTAATTATTTGCATTGGCAAGAGAAAGTTGTGTGAGTGTTTCACACCAGACCTTTTTAAGTTAATCGTGACTTAGATGTTTTAAAAATTTGTAACAGCTAAACAAAAACTAGATATTTTTTGTAAAAAAGGAATTCAAATTGTAATGAATATATGAATGTCCTAATATAAGTTATTATAATTTTCTAACCACAATTTGCATCCGGTACGAAGTAAGCGTGCATTTTGTTATGTAGCTTCAGGTACAATAAGATTAATATATCTTTGGTGAGTAAATGAGGTAATAAATAATGGATTGGCGACTGCTGCAGTTATATAATAATTAATCTTCAGGCCTAAAGAATAATTCTGCATTAAAATTTATCTATTCCTTTTGGCTTAAAGGTGTGTACAACGACCTTACATCCGTTGTTGATAAATTTTCAACATTTACAAGAAATCCATAAGATGGTAATCGTCTTTCTAATCTTGTTCTATCGATCAATCTCGTCTCTACGATCTATCTAATCTGGAAAAGTATCGTTGTTATTCTGCTTTTCTAGTTCATAATTTTTTTAGTTCAAGAAATTGTAAAACTATTCAAAAATGAAGAAATTAAAATATTTACAGCCGGCCGCATTGGCGCAGTTGGTAACGTGCTCGCCTCTCATCATGCGGTCCTGGGTTCGAATCCTACTCAGGCACGGCATATTTTCATACGTTACAAAAAATCATTTCATCCTCCATTGTAAACAGTTACACTCCAACGTCGTCGCTAATGACCGTTGTAGTTGATGCGACGTTAAATAAAAAAAAAAAAAAAAAAATTTACAAAAATTTGGTGTGAAACACTCACGCGACTTTCTCTTGCCAATGTAAATAATGAAATATATTACAGTATGTCCAAACTGAATTAACGCACCAACTCAAATAGATATTAAAGTACAGGGTGGTTCCTAAGCACACAGACTGTTTAAGCATTTTATCATTCTAATCAAAATAATAAATAAACAATTCACTTATTTTCTGTCACGTTGTTTGTGAGTTACTTGTACATGTTGGCGAGGGACGAAGAGAGATATGGTCGCAACCCTGTAGCTACGTGCGTCAATTCAGATTGGAGAAATTATAACTACGTTTAATCATTAGTAAACAAAGTAAAATGAAAAACATAATTTTAATCATGAGTGAATGACGCAAAATGAAAATTGATCTTTTTTAAACGCTTTTATTTAACTTACTCTTGGATCCATCAAATCTTGCAACTTAAAATTTTAATACTTCTACCGTATCAATATGAATCAAACTTTGCACACTTGTTTATCTTCGATGACAATACGCTGTGGAGGTGTTTGTAAAAAAAAAATTTAAAATTAAAAAAAAAAATTTAAAAAACGCTTTTATTTAACAATTACTTAAAAAAATTAACTAAAAATAAAAAAATAAAAAAAATTTACAAAAAAATCACAGAAAAAAAATTATAAAAAAATAAAAAAAAAATTAAAAAAAATTTTTTTTTAAGAAACGCTATTATTTAACAATTAATCAAAAAAATGAACTAAAAAGAAAAAAAGAAAAAAATTTACAAAAAAAAATCACAGACATTACAGTTAAAAATAAAAGCGTGGCGCATTAATATATATAATATTTTACAACGAATATTTTACAATAAATATTATATATATTAATGCGCCACGCTTTTATTTTTAACTGTAGTCTGTGATTTTTTTTTGTAAATTTTTTTATTTTCTTCTTTTTAGTTCATTTTTTTGATTAATTGTTAAATAATAGCGTTTCTTAAAAATTTTTTTTTAAATTTTTTTTTTTGATTTTTTTGTAACTTTTTTTTCTATGATTTTTTTGTAAATTGTTTTTATTTTTTTATTTTTAGTTAATTTTTTTAAGTAATTGTTAAATAAAAGCGTTTTTAAAATTTTTTTTTATACTTAGAAATGTGGAAAATCACTACCTAATTAACATTTAACTAAGCTAAACCCTGTAGAAGAAAATAATTGAAATAAAAGTTGTAGATTTTGTAATTTTCTATAACTTTAATTATGAACAATTTTATCGTAAAATGCACGCTAAGGATGCGGTTTCAGACTTTGCTGAAACCTCTCTGGCTGTACGGAATCCAGATTTTTGGTGCTGCTGCTCGAACCAATTTAAACAAAATACAAGTTTTTCAATCTAAATATTCAAGGCTTGCCACTGGAGCACCTTGGTACGTGAGAAACGACACCCTTCATTCTGACTTTCGTATTCCCTACGTAAAAGACGTTGCACGACAACTTTATCAAAGTTTCTTTGATAAATTGCAAAATCATCCAAACGACCTCGCTCGACAAATGGCCATTCAAAATTTTTCAAATTTTCGCCGTCTTTGGTGTAGGGATCTTCTTCGATAACATCCTATCATTATCTTCATCATCAACATCACATCTTCTTATCTTTTCACCGTTGGGCTTTCATTTTCATTTCCATCAAGATCATCTCCATCATAGCATGATTACGTCATCCTGGAGGATACACTGCTGGGTGTGACCCCTCCTTCCACGCCTAATAATAACTTTCATCGGATCTAGTGGTTGTGATTTAATGTATAGTAGCCTATAGTGTTCTAGATTAATAAAATTAAAGACAAAAAAAGGATGCGATATCAAAAAATCCCATTTTTTACCGATTTTTACGTGCAAAATCAAAAAAAATCAGTAATTAACGCTGAACTAAGCGTTGTATAAAAAAGTGTGTTGTTGTTTAGGTCATCAACCGAAAGGCTGGTTTGAACATGTAGAGGTTTTACTAAGTAAAACGAGGAGTGAGGTGGTTTACAATTGCCTTCCTCACTGAGTGGGAAAATACGCTTATCAGCATGCCGGGCCCTATGAAAAGCAAATATTTTCCACTCTACAAATGACACCTTCACTTCATTCACCACAGGGTCTGGTTGTATAATGAAATTCATTACTTTCAGAGGAGATAACTCTTATTAGTGTCTTTTACACCTCTACCTCTTCTGTTCTTAAATGATTCAGTCATTTAATTGGCTGACCATGTGATAAGAAACAGAACTATTTATTTTAGCCCTGCAACGAACAGATTGAGTGTAAATAATTTGACACTCCACCTGTCTGTTATAGGCAATCTAGAGGCTTAATATAGTTAAAACCAAGTAAAACGAGGTGTGAGGTGGTTTACTTTGCCTTCTTCAGGTTGATTTTCCTTTTGTGTCTTTCACTCACGATTAAAATTAGGTTATGTTTATTGAGGTTAGTTTTTTGTTTATTTCTAATGTTTTATTACTAATGTTAGGTTTATTATTAAATATATGCATTGGCTAGAGAAAGTTGTGTGAGTGTTTCATACCAGATTTTTTTCATCATTTCCAGTTAGCTAGTTGTTAGTGTCGTCAAGTGTAGGATCTTTATGAGAATAATATAGCTGAGCCGTTTATTTATTGCTTTTAGATTCAAGTCCAGCACACTGTTTTCCTAAATTTGTGACATAACTAACAAATTGTCTAAACCTATAACTAGCCATCAACTTCAGCTCATCAGGCTTACCACTACTCGTCCGCTGTACAATCGAAAATACCAACGGATTACTGGAGGCGCCGGATTAAAACTTGACGTATTACACGAGTCTACTGTAATTTTAATATGTTGCGTTTTCATTCTCACCACTTAGTTGTGTGTGTGTGTGTGTGTGTGTGTGTGTGTGTGTTTTGTTGTTTAGGTCATCAGCCGAAAGACTGTTTTGAACCTCTAGAGGTTTTATTAAATAAAACGAGGAGTGAGGTGGTTTACATTTGCCTTCCTCACGAAGTGGAAATGTATAATTATCAGCATACCAGGCCCTCTGAAAAGCATCTACTTTCCGCCCTCCAAATGATACCTTCACTTCATTCACCAGAGGATCTGGCTGTATAATGACATTCATTACTCTCAGAGAAGATAACTCTGACTAGTGTCTTTTACACCTTTATCTCGTCTGTTCTTAAATACTTCAGTAAATTAATTGGTTGACTTTGTGATAAAAATAGAACTATTTTTTGTAGCCCTAGAACTAGCAGATCGAGTGCAAATAAACACTCCACTTGCCTGTTATGGGCATCAAAAAATAAGATATAATGAAGAAACGTTAACAAGGTTTTGCTGCAGTCAGCACTACAAATTTTCTTTGAAAATATCTCTCAAAATATTGTTCTAATGCTATAAAAAAATAGTAGACGTACTTAAGGATAAACATTTTAGATAACACACTATTATTACTGACTTATTATAAACAAAAAATTAAAACATTAACACTTTCCAGTCTACCATTTTTTCACGATCATGCACTACAGACTAAAGTAAATTTAACGTATCTTGCACAGTAGACTGACGTTTTTTCAACTTTTTCAAAAAATCAGTGTGCAGTCACTTCAGTTCCTATCAACAAGGGTATTATATGAAAACAAAGTTTAAAATTTGCTCTTTTTAACCATATATTTAGTTTAATAAGTCAATTATTAAGTTTTTTTTATAAAATAATACTATTTACAATTACTCTAATTTACACATTTCCGAAAAATTTTGTATGAAAGTTATATCAATATCGCTTTCATTCTCCGCAGGGTCGTATGATTCATCAATGTCCGTGTTATCTAACCCAGAATCTTCTGAAAAACAATCTAATGCATCTCTAGACATCGTTTCATGAAATGTAAGTAGTATAGAAACAAGTATTCGAGCACAAACATCCAGAATATCCCGAATTTCCAGTAACATTTTCCTTGAATATCCCGTTTTATTTCGAATTATTCCTGTTTATCCCCCAGTTTTACAAAACTTTCCCGGGAATATCTCCAATTTTCCGAAAACATCCAGACTTTTCTGGGGAAAATGCAGGATTTAAAGAAAAGTCCCTTTTTCATTATGAATTTTCTGAACGTTACTGAAGTAAAATTGTTATCCCGAAAATTCCTAAAAAAAAAATAAGAGACTTTTCTTAAATCGTGAATTTTTTCCAGAAAAGTCTGGATATTCCCGGACATGTTTTCGGAAAATTGGAGATATTCCCGGGAAAGTTTGGTAAAAATGGGATAAACAGGAATAACTTTGGATATTCTAAAAAAATTTGGGATATTCCCGGGAAACTTTCCTGAAAATTCGGGGTATTCTGGATGTTTGTGCTCGAATGCTTGTTTCTATACTACTAATGTATAATAGCACAATAACAGTGAAACACATACACTACAAACAACGTGGCTTTGTAACACGCTATGTCGGTACTCGGTAGTAGACGCTACGGTTCGATCTTACGCATTAAGTAGCGGTCGATAGTTTCGTCGATAAATCAGAAAATACTAATCGATTCGGTCAACTATCGCTGTAGGTAAACGGAGAACAAAGTGAACAAAATAACAGTGTAAACGGGAAACGGATAGCGTACGGGTAGCCACATTTATAACAATAAGAAAGTAGCAAACGTATGAGATACGTTTGCCGTCTAGGGATGTATATTGCCGTGCCCGTATGACATACGATTGCCGTCACTCGATGTATATCATCACGGCCGTATCACGTACGGTTGTCGTCTCGAAAGTGTTAAACAATAGACCTAAGATGTTGGGATGGTTTAAAGAAATCAGCAATGATATTGAGAAAACTAAAACAAACCGAGAAAACATCGAACCAAAAATCAAACAACTACGATTAATTATTGACTTAAGGGCTTCCACGAAGAGTAAAAACTGGTTGGACGGAAGGAAGAAGAAAAGTCTACAGTAAACGAATGGTGAGAATGTGGGCTGCAGAAAGAGTTTCCAGAAATTTCTGAAGTCAATTTACGCGGTCTAAAATTGGCCCTGCACGAACAAAATTATACTCCAACAAGTTTTATTAGAGTGGGATGAGACATACGTTTAGGTTAAGCATAGTTTTGTAGGCTAGTTACCAATTAAAAAACAAGTTGTTGTTTATGATTTATTGAATAAATTCCTTCTTTCTATTGGGTAGAAGGTAAGAGAAATAAATAAATAAATACATTTGCGTAGAATTGAATAATGATTATGGTGTTTTTACCTTACAGTCATTCTCACATTGCATACTATAATAATGAAATCAAATTTGATGATATACAGGGTGATTCACGAAGATATGCAGAAACTGTAGGAGCTCATTGTACATGTAAAAATAATGAAAAAGTTTTTATAAATATTGGTCCGGAAATGCTTCGTTTCCGAGTTACGGCTAGCGAAAGTTTCGCTCGGATTTCAACTCACCAAGTGAAATGAGGTCTTCCTGAAATTCTGGTAAGGTAGATTAAGGGGCGAATTCAATCATTTCTTATGGTTTTTGATCTGATAAATTGAATAAAACAGGTTCCGGAACTGTAATTTAAATAGTTTTTAAGAAAACCAGTGTCAAATGCAAAAAAATGGAGTGAAAACACTTTTTTTCATCTTTGGGCAAGAATCTTTGTTATTTCACCAAGAAACAGTTAAGATTTTTGAATAAAACATGTAGAAAATTTTATTTTGAACAAACTGGTGTAAATAAAGTACACAGAAAGCGAATAGATGTTTAATTAAATGAATTTTTATTCATAACAGTTCAAAGTAAAATTAACCGGAAAAACGAAGATGAAAAAAAGTGTTTTATTAACTCAATTTTTTGCGTTTGACACTGGTTTTCTCAAAAACTATTTAACTTACAGTTCTGGGACCTGTTTTATTCAATTTATCAGGTCAAAAACCATAAGAAACGATTGAATTCGCCCCTTAATCTACCTTACCAGAATTTCAGGAAGACCTCATTTCACCTGGTAAGCTGAAATCCGGGCGAAATCTTTCGCTACCCGTAACTCGGTAACGAAGCATTTCCGGACCCTATTTCATATAAACTTTTTTCATTAATTTTACATGTACAATGGGCTCCCAAAGTTTCTGCATATTTTCGTGAATCACCATGTGTTGTTGTTTAGGTCCTCAGCCGAAAGGCTGGTTTGAACCTGTAGAGGTTTTACTAAGTAAAACGAGGAGTGAGGTGGTTTACCATTGCCTTCCTCACTGAGTGGAAAAATACGCTTATCAGCACGCCGGGCCCTCTGAAAAGCACATATTTTCCACTCTGCGAATGACACCTTCACTTCATTCACCACAGGGTCTGGCTGTATAATGAAATTCATTACTTTCAGAGGAGATAACTCTGATTAGTGTCTTTTACACCTCTACCTCTTCTGTTTATAAATGATTCAGTCATTTAATTGGCTGACCATATGACAAGAAACAGAACTATTTATTTTAGCCCTGCAACGAACAGATTGAATGTAAATAATTTGACACTCCACCCGTATGTTATGGGCAGAATCACTCTGTATGAATCACTTTTTGACTCTGAAAACTTGTGAATGATATTTAAGTACCTTATTATTATTATTAACTGGAAATTTACAAGAACTATAGGCATGACGGACATTTTAAATTGTTGACGGTAAAATCAGTTCAAACAAATAAAATAAAATAATAAAAAATAAATAAATAAAAATAAATCAAGCATCACCGGCCTTTTGTATAAGATCAAGATATCGAGACGGTGTAATGAAAGCTTTCGATGATAAATAGTCGGAACGCGCGCGCGTTGCAGTCTAGTCTGACCTTGGAAGACGCAAGGTCGCCTTGCTTGTGATTTATACTACGTCTCGATCAACAGGTCGCGGCTTGGGAGGAACGTCTCCGGCTTGCTAGACGCTTAAGCTATTGACTTGACTTGAGTTACTCCTTCCCCTAATGCACCACAAGCATTTCGGTGTGTTCCGGCTAGCTGGTCAGATTCGTTGCTCCTAATACTATCTGCAAATGCAACCGACGCGTACTTGCAAGGATGATGCACTTTTGTATACTCACACACTGCTAAACTACATTAATCAATCTTCATCGTTTTCTTATTTATTAATTTAACATTATTTATTTTTTAAACAATTAACCAATCAACATTTTATGGTTTTTACATTTAAAAAATATTTAAACACTCAATTTAGCCTACTGTATATCAATTTTAAATTCATAAAGATTCGTTATATATTTATCAAATCTAATATTACAATTTTTACTTCCTCTTGCTTATATGAATATATAGGAAGGAAAGTATTGTTTTCATGTCGATTTTTCAAAATTGAGTTTTCACCGGATCTACACGTTTTTAGACTCCCTGAACCAAAAAACATGTTTTTAGCGTTTGGTCTGTGTATGTGTCTGTGTGTGTGTGTGTGTGAACAGAATATCTCACGAACGGAACATCGTACGAACTTGAAACTTGAAACTTAAGTTACATATCACTACCGGTCAAGACACGAACATTTACATCAAAATCGGTCAATCGGAACTAGAAGTTTATTCGTGTAATTTTTCACTTTTTTTCAATTTCCTCAAAAACTGGTCCTACGATTTTTTAAAAATCGCCTCTTTTACTAAAAGTTTTATGCTCTATAAGATAAAGTAGGCGCCATGTTTGCTGAAATTCTTGGTGATGCTGTTTTCACGTAAAAAAATAGTTTTTTTTAAGATTACAGCTTTAATATTCTTTTTTAGCGCAAAAATTTATATAGGTAGTAAAAAATGTAGAGAATTTAAAATCCCACATCTTTTATTTCAAACACTTTTTTGTGTAACGCTTAGTTTAGCGGTAATTAGCAATTTTTTATTATTTTCTCACGAAAACGTGTGAAAAATCGATTTTTTTAAAAGATTTCAGCCTTAGTATGCATTTTACGACAAAAGTATATATAATAAAATTCATAGTAAATTAAAAGATCTACAACTTTCTTTTAAAGCATTTTTCTTTACAGAGCCCAGTTTAGCGTGAAAGAGTGATTTTCCGTATTTTTAAGGGAAACTGAGGTAGATTTCATTTTGCGTCTTTCACTCACGATTAAAATAAGGTTATGTTTTTTGAGGTTAGTTTTTTGTTTATTTGTAATGTTTTATTGCTAATGTTAGGTTATATTTGTCATTATTTGCTTTGGCAAGAGAAAGTTGTGTGAGTGTTTCACACCAGATTTTTTACTTTTTCTTGCTCTACACTAATAGGGAAGCAAAGGTATTATTTTCATGTAAATTTTTAGAAATCTTGTTTTCACCGAATGTACACATTTTCAGGTTCCCTGAACAAAATAAACATGATTTTAGCGATTGGTCTGTGTATATAGAAAATTTATTTCAAGAACGAAATACCGTACAAAGTTGAAATTTGGAACTTAAGTTAGGTACCATAACGGGACCCGACACGATCATTTCCATCAAAATCAGTCAACCGGAAGTAATAGTTTATTTGTATAATTTTCCACTTTTTTCAAATTTTCTCAAAAAGACTCCTACGATTTTTTTAAAAACCGCCCCATTGACTATATTTATTTTTGCGCTACTAGGTAGAGTAAGCGTCATGTCTGCTGAAATTCTTGAGAACTGTGCTCTTGTGAAAAAATGAATTTTTTTTAAGATTGTCGCCTTAATATTCATTTTAGAGCAATTCTGTATATAATCGAAGTTGTAAAAATTAAAAAAACAAACATTTTTTTGAAGCGTTTTTTTTGTGGTACAACACTTACTTTTGCGTCAGTTAATGATTTTCTGTGTTTTTAAGTCCTATAGAAGTTGATTTTCATTTAGCGTCATTCAAATCAACGATGTAAGATTAATATAAGATTATATTAGATCTTATTATTTAAGATTAAAGATAAAAATGTATTTTCTTTTTTCTTTTTTTGAAGTCACATCAACAAGGAAAGTTGTTAGAGGCTACAAAAATTATACAGAATTATAGAACGTATTATCGAATAAAACAGAAAAAAACCATTGTTTTTAAAGTTCATTAACACTGTGAAATTTAGAGCATTATAGTTTCTCAAATTTTTTTTTTTAGCTTTTATTTGTTATTGGGAACTGTACATTTTGACAACTACCCAATTTGATCGCACTTTTGCTGTATTATTTGACGTGAATTAGGCATGAGTTTGAACAGGGACCCCCAGTAGAATTTGTTCATGGATGGCTGTCAACTGGTCACCATACAAAGTCGCATGCCCAACCGGTGTTACTTAACAAATAAAAGCGACTTACTACCAGCTGACTGACTGGGCTGGCCCGAAGGCCTTTCTCAAAATTAAACAAAAATATTTAAACACAAAAAAAAATAGTACTGATGATATTAAAGTTTATTAAAGTGATTTATTAAAAAAAAAAATGTCTGATACAGGGAAGTTGGTTCATTCAGGCACTTGTGATTATCATTGGGAATTTTTAATTTAGATTTCAGAATTTGTAAACCATTACATTCCATCAGCAGACGTCTTTATTCGACTTTATAACCGATTATTATTACAAGACTGTATTAGATCTCAGATGAATAACCTTAAATCAGAATTAGGACTGAAATACGAGCGTTGCCTATGGATTTATTATACAAACAACAAATCCGCTAATCCGAACTAATTAGAAACCTGTTTGGATTACAGGAAAAAAGGGCATAATAATAAAAAAACAAATCTGGTGTGAAACACTCACACAACTTTCTCTTGCCAATGCAAATAATTTAAACAATATAACCTAACATTAGTAATAAAACATTAAAAATAAACAAAAAACTAACCTCAAAAAACATAACCTTATTTTAATCATGAGTGAAAGACGGAAAATGAAAATCGACTTGTTTGGCTTAAAAATATGGAAAATCACTCTTTCACGCTAAAGTAGGCTCAGTAGAGAAAAATTCTTTAAATAAAAGTTGTAGATCTTTTAATTTTCTATAAATTCAATTATATATATTTTTGTCATAAAATGCATACTAAGGCCGAAATCTTAAAAAAATCAATTTTCACACGTTTTCATGAGAAAAAAACAGAAAATTGCTAATTACCGCTAAACTAAGCGTTATACAAAAAAATGTTTGAAATAAAAGTTGTAGAACTTTAAATTTTCTACAACTTCAATTATATACGATTTTGCGGTAAAATGCATAATAAAGCGCAATCTTAAAAAAATATTTCTTTTTACGTAAAAACAGCCTCACCAAGGATTTCAGCAAACATGGCGTCTACCATATCTTGTAGAACATAAAAAATTTTGTAAACCAGGCGATTTTTAAAAGAATCGTAGGACCAGTTTTTGAGAAAATCGCAAAAAAGTGAAAAATTACACGAATAAACTACTACTTCCGGTTGACCGATTTTGATGAAAATGGTCGTGTCGGGTCCGGTAGTGGTATGTAATTTAAGTTTCAAGTTCGTACGATGTTCCATTCTTGAGATATTTTGTACACACACGCACACACACACACACACACACACACACACAGACCAATCGCTAAAAACATGTTTTTTGGGTTCAGGGGGTCTGAAAACGTATAGATCCGGTGAAAACTCGATTTCGAAAAATCGATATGAAAACAATACTTTCCTTCCTATATATTCATGTAGGCAAGCGAAAGTAAATATTCAAAAAATTTAATATTACACACGCATCATTGGAATAAAATTGTGTTGGCAACCTCTGTACAATTAAAAGAGAATACAACACATAACTGTACTTGTAGACTAGTTACTGAACCTAGCATGAACCCGCCAGACTGTGAAAATTTAGAAGTACACATAACTGTACACATAGAATAGTCACTGAACTTAGCAAGAGCCCACCAGACTGTAAAAATTCAGAAATTGACATGAACGAGATACTGTCAGCTGATGATGAAAGTCTTCAGTTTACAAACGAAAAAATAATTCCGTATCGTATCGGACTCTGGCGAAGGTCTAGAAAACTGTTGATACATATAACACTGAGCGGTCCATTTCACAAGTGAAGAGTCCTCGGGAAAAACGATGAGTTTCAATTTTAAAAAGATTTTGAGATATTTGTGCTGTTAAATTAGGGTTTTTAGGAAAATCAGCTGTTCAGCTGATTTTCGGAGACGAAGGTTCCTGGTTCAAATCCTAGTAGAGGCAGTTACTTTTATACGGGTTTGAATACTAGACAGTAGTTACCGGTGTTCTTTGATGGTTGGGGTTCAATTAACCATACTCAATCAGGAATGGTCGACCTGAGTGTGTACAAGACTACACCTCATTTACACTTCATACACATCATCCTCATCTGATTGGGTCATGGGGTTGCTTATTGTTCTAAAATTGAACAGATTGCAACGCACTCACATTAGGGATTACAAAAAAAATTAGGGTTGTACTTAAAGAGTAAAAGCAGCTTAGGCCTATAGGGGTAAATCGATAATAGTCCTTGAAAAAATGCTGGGAATGATCCAGGTTACCAGGAGTAAAATGACGAGCGTCCACGTTGTTTTTAATTTTTTGGAAAATTACGTGGAGAGAACAATTATAGTTTTTCTCTGTATCCTTCAGTTAGAAGAACTAAAATCACTTGAAATAGCACTGCAGTACATACGAGGTGTGGCTATTAAATAAAGAGACTGACGTTGTAAAAACTTTTTATTTTATTTTATACATAATCACTTATTGTCACCTTCAATATACACTCCTTCTCTATCCCTACAACGCTCCATGCGAATTTTCCATTGTTGGAAACAGTGCTAGAAGTCATCTTCTGTCAGCTCCTTCAGGACACGTCCAGCTTTCTCTTTTACAGCTTCCACAGACTCAAATCTTGTCCCTTTTAATGCAGATTTCACTTTAGGGAACAGGTAGAAGTCACAAGGTGCAAGATGTGGTGAATAAGATGGATGTTCTAACATTGAGATGCTGTACTTGGCTAGGAACCTCTTAACAGATAACGCGGAATGAGCTGGCGCATTATCTTGGTGGAGAACCCATGATTTGTCCTTCTACATTTCGGGACATTTTTTCCTTCCTCTTTGACTTAGTTAGAAAGTACCTAAAGGTAGTAGTTTTGATGAATTTTTCGGCCTTCACTACACGACCACACCTGCACTGCATATTAGATTTCGTTCTGCACTAAATAGTCTACCTACGTTTTTGAGAAACCAACATTCCTGTCTACGGTAACGAACATTCTACAGTTGAACTACAAAAGGTTCCGCGATCTACTGCATATGCTCTGGGTATAGTAAAAAATGTTGTGTTTGTTGAACTGAAATTTAAGCAGTCGTGCATGCGCACTGTTGTTTTCTCCCTTTACCCCTCGTTGTAAACAAAGGCAAACTCGTGACTCAAGTAACTGTACGAATGATGGTGTCTTGCTGCATCCAGGCGTTGCGGTGTGTGCGGTGCGATGTGCCCGCCCGGATCGCACGCAACACGGACTAGCTTAGGACACCATCACTTGTACCTACAGTTCAGCTGTTCTTAGTTTGCTCCTACTGTCAACAATCAAAAGCCAGCTCCTACAGGGTGCACGCTAGAGTCTGTGACTTTACGAATGTTGTATTCCTATTAAGTTAACTATTTTTTAAATTATAAGTACCTAAAGTACTAAAAACATCAGTCATGATATGATGTAGGCCTAAAAATTTAATTTAAAAAAGTACCTTTAAAAGTATTTTGTATTTAAATACTTTTGAAAGTATTTTGTTGTTACTTTTTAATCAGCGTGTACACATTTTGATACAATGCGCATGCTCAGTGACGTCATTATTTGTTTACATTAGGAGCAAACTAAGAGAGGCTGGACTATACATGTTTTTATCCTGAACGACTGACGCATTTCACGCACTGCAGAGCTTGAATACAGCTAGGAAACGGCGTTAGGTGAGTTGTCGTGTACCTTTTTTTACTTTCTCATCTCTATATGAATTTATAGGAAGGAAAGTATTGTTTTCATGTCGATTTTTCGAAATCGAGTTTTCACCGGATCTATACGTTTTCAGACCCCCTGCCCCAAAAAAACATGTTTTTAGCGATTGTTCTGTGCGTGTGTGTGTGTGTGTGTGTGCGCGCGTGCGTGTGTGTGTGTGTGTGGATACAAAATATCTCAAGAACGGAACATCGTACGAACTTGAAACTTAAAACTTAAGTAAGATACCACTACCGGACCCGATAAGAACATTTTCATCAAAATCGGTCAACCCGAAGTAGTAGTTTATTCGTATAATTTTTCACTTTTTTGCGATTTTCTCAAAAACTAGTCCTACGATTTTTTTAAAAATCGCCTGGTTTACTCAATTTTTTATTCTCTACAAGATAGGGTAGGCGCCATGTTGGCTGAAATTCTTGGTGAGGCTGTTTTTACGAAAAAAGTGTTTTATTAAGATTACGGCTTTAATATGTATTATAGCGCAAAAATTTATATAATAAAAAATGTAGAGAATTTAAAATTCTACAACTTTTATTTCAAATATTTTTTTGTATTAGTTTAGGGGTAATTAGCGATTTTATTTTTTTTTCTCACGAAAAAATTTGAAAAATCGATTTTTTTAAGATTTCGGCCTTAGTATGCATTTTACGACAAAAGTGTATATAACCAAATTTATAGGAAATTTAAAGATCTACAACTTTTATTTAACGTATTTTTCTCTACAGAGCCTAGTTTAGCGTGAAATAGTGATTTTCCGTATTTTTAAGCCAGACTGAGGTTGATTTTCATTTTGAGTGTTTCACTCATGATTAAAATAAGGTTATGTTTTTGAGGTAAGTTTTTTGTTTATTTCTAATATTTTATTAATAATGTTAGGTTTATTGTTAATTATTTGCACTGGCAAGAGAAAGTTGTGTGTGTTTCACACCAGATTTTTATAAAATCTACTAAATGAAAAATTTATTAACTAAACATAATATTCGATTTGCTAATGAAAGCTCAATAAATATTTATTATGAATATAGTTCTTGTTTTCTTGATATAATAATGTTGGACACAAACTTATTAGAAGTTAATTTAAGTTGCTCTACTATAAGTCTGGTTATCCCTTCAGGATTACTACCACGTGATCGTCTCATAAGTAAACAGATAATAGGAGTTCATTCCCAAAAGGTTACTTTTAATCTTACTCGTGTCTATAACACTTTCCATTTAGTTTACTTAAAGTTAAATTAAATTTGTAAATATGCACAAACTTTTTCCAAACAAATCAGGTACCTAACTAATATTTATATTATAATTTTTAAAGCAGTTCTATCCAGGCAGGTGGAGTGTTAAATTATTTACACTCGATCTGCTAGTTGAAGGGCTGAAATAAATAGGGCTGTATAAAAAATTCTGTTTCTTACCACATGATCAGCTAAGTATATATTTTTTTTATTTATTTTTTTATTCCTAATTTGTGTACGTTGCAATCTGTTCAATTTAGAACAATAAGCAACCCCATGACCCAATGAGATGAGGATGATGTGTAGCTATGACGTGTAAATGAGGTGTAGTCTTGAACAGACCCAGACCGACCATTCCTGAGAGAGTATGGTTAATTAAACCCCAACCATCAAAGTACACCGGTAACCATTGTCTAGTATTCAAATCCGTATAAAAGTGACTACCTGTACTAGGATTTGAACCAGGAACCTTCGTCTCCGAAAATCAGCTGTTAAACAGCTGATTTTGGCGACGACTTTACCTCTAGACCAACCCGGTGGGTTAACTAATATTTATATTATAATTTTTAAAGCAGTTCTATCCATAATAATTGTCCATAACAGGCAGGTGGAGTGTTAAATTATTTGCATTCGATCTGCTAGTTCCAGGGCTGAAAAAATAGTTCTGTTTCTTATCACATGATCAGCTAATGATATGACTGAAGTATTTAAGAACAGTTTTTTTTTTGGTTTAACGTCCGACCGTTCTGCAATTACTGCTAATGCAGACGGTTTAGGATGAAATGATTTTTTTGTAACGTATGAAAATATGCCGTGCCTGAATTGGATTCGAACCCAAGACTGCATGATGAGAGGCGAGCACGTTTATTTAAGAACAGAAGAGGTAGAGGTATAAAAGACACTAGTCAATGTATCTTCTCTGAGATTAGACTTATGAATTTCATTATACAGCCGGACCCTGTGGTGAATGAAATGAAGGTGTCATTTGCAGGGTAGAAAGTAGATGCTTTTCGGAGAGCCTGGCATGCTGATAAGCATAGGCTACTTTTCTACTCGGTGAGGAAGGCAATAGTAAACAGCCTCATTCCTCGTTTTATTGAGTAAAGCCTCTAGAGGTTCAAACTAGCCTTTCTATTGTAAAAACTGGTTATAAATAAATAAGTTAAATAAAAAAACAAAACCTTACGACGTTAGGACCTTCCGGGTTGGTCTAGAGGTAAAGTTATCGCCATGATTCAGCTGTTTGTCACTGATTTTCGGAGACAAAGGTTCCTAGTTCAAATCCTAGAAAAGGTAGTTACTTTTAAATACGGATTTGATAATAGGCAGTCGTGGTTACCGTGGTTCAAACCAGCCTTTCGGCTGATGACCTAAACAACATTTTTTTCTGAAAAACCCTTCAAAAATCGGGTGCACGGTATAATCGAGAAATTAGATGCAGTATTTTAAATGAAACAAAATTATAGTTTTTACTTTCTCTTGCCTATATGAATATATAGGAAGGAAAGTATTGTTTTCATGTCGATTTTTCGAAATCGAGTTTTCACCGGATCTATACGTTTTCAGACCCCCTGAACCCAAAAAACATGTTTTTAGCGATTGGTCTGTGTGTGTGTCTGTGTGTGTGTGTGTGTGTGTGTGTGTGTGTGTGTGTGTGTGTGTGTCTGTGTGTGAACAGAATATCTCAAGAACGGAACATCGTACGAACTTGAAACTTGAAACTTAAGTTACATACCACTACCGGACGCGACACGAGCATTTTCATCAAAATCGGTCAACCGGAAGTAGTAGTTTATTCGGATAATTTTTTAGTTTTTTGCGATTTTCTCAAAAACTGGTCCTACGATTTTTTTTAAAATCGCCTATTTTACTCAATTTTTTATTCTCTACAAGATAGGGTAGACGCCATGTTTGCTGAAATTCTCGGTGAGGCTGTTATCACGTAAAAACGTTGTTTTTTTAAAATTACGGCTTTAATATAAATTTTAGCGCAAAAACTTATATAATAAAAGTTGTAGAGAATTTAAAAACCTACAACTTTTGTTTCAAACATTTTTTTGTATAACGCTTAGTATAGCAGTAATTAGCGATTTTCTGATTTTTTCTCACGAAAACGTGAGAAAAATCGATTTTTTTAACATTTCGGTCTTAGTATGCATTTTACGACAAAAGTGTATATAATTAAATTTATAGAAAATTAAAAGATCTACAACTTTTGTTTAGAGCATTTTTCTCTACAGAGCCTAGTTTAGCGTGAAAGCGTGATTTTCCGTATTTTTAAGCCAAACTGAGTTCGATTGTCATTTTGCGTCATTCACTCATGATTAAAATAAGGTTATGTTTTTGAGGTTAGTTTTTGTTTATTTCTAATATTTTATTAATAATGTTAGGTTTATTATTAATCATTTGCATTGGCAAGAGAAAGTTGTGTGAGTGTTTCACACCAGATTTTTATTAGTTTAATTGTTAAAAAAATGTATCAAAAGATGGTGCGGTTCTGATAATGTTGTAGCACAGTACTACAAGAATATTCTTATTAGCTAACTGTTTGCTACTTAACTGATGTAATCCATATTAAATTACTTAATGCTTATTTCCCCTTGATTATAATTTATTGCCAAATGTAGTATTTTGTTGCATTTAAAAATACATGTTAGTATGAATTAGAAAGTTTGTGTTAATGTGTTAAATAACGTATTTTCAATTTTTTTATGTTATTACTTTTATTTTGTGTTCTGTAAAAGTCAACAACATTTTTATGGGACCTATAAATGTTAAAGCTAAGTGAGAGATCGTAAAGATTTTTTTAAGTTATATATATATATATATATATATATAATTTTCTTTTATGTTCACAATGTAAATAGTACCTAAGGAGGATTATTGAGTACCCTGTCTTAATGCCATTTTACTCGTATTTGCAATAATTATTTCATTTGTTTAATACTTTTTTTATTTATAATTTGTGTACGACGTAATCTGTTCAATTCAGAGCAATAATCAACCCCATAACCCGATGATTTTTTTTAACGTTCGACTGTTCTGCAATTACTGCTAAGACGGTGAAGGATGAAATGATTTTTTGTAACGTATGAAAATATGCCGTGCCTGAATGGGATTCATGACCCGATGAGATGAGGATGATGTGTATGACGTGTAAATGAGGTGTAGTCTTGTACAGACCCAGGTCGACCATTCCTGAGGGATGGTTAATTATGGTATGGTCAATTAAACCCCAACCATCCAAGTACTGCCTGTTAATAGACGACTGAAACGAAGGTGGAATAGGGACCTTCTCCGACCACCATAAAAATAACAAAAACAAACAAATCTGATGTGAAACACTCACACAACTTTCTCTTGCCAATTCAAATAATTAACAATAAACCTAACATTAGTAATAAAACATTACAAATAAACAAAAAACTAATTTCAATAAACATAACATAATATTAATCATATATGAAAGACGCAAAATGAAAATCGATCTGTTTGCCTTAAAAATACGGAAAATCACTCTTTTACACTAAACTAGGCTCTGTACAAAAAATGCTATAAATAAAAGTTGTAGATCCTTTGATTTTCTATAAATTTAATTATATATACTTTTGTCATACAATGCATACTAAGGCCGAAATCTTAAAAAAATCGATTTTTCACACGTTTTCGTGAGAAAAAAAAACAGAAAATCACTAATTACCGCTAAACTAAGCGTTATAAAAAAAAGGTTTTTTTAAATAAAAGTTGTAGGACTTTAAATTCTCTACAAATTTTATTGTATAGTACATTTTTGCGCTGAAATGCATATTAAAGCCGCAATCTTAAAAAACAATTCTATTACGCGAAAACAGCCTCACCAAGAATTTCAGCAAACATGGCGCCTACCCTATCTTGTAGAGCATAAAAAATGTAGTAAATCAGGCAATTTAAAAAAAAAATTGTAGGACCAGTTTTTGAGAAAATCACAAAAAAGTGAAAATTACACGAATAAACTACTACTTCCGGTTGACTGATTTTGATGAAAATGTTCGTGCCGGGTCCGGTAGTGGTATGTAACTTAAGTTTCAAGTTTCAAGTTTGTACGATGTTCCGTTCTTGAGATATTTTGTACACACACACACACACACACACACACACACACACGCGCGCGCGCGCTCACACACATTCTCACACACACGCGAGCGCGCGCGCGCACACACACACACACACACACACACACACACAGACCAATCGCTAAAAACATGTTTTTTGGGTTCAGGGGGTCTGAAAACGTGTAGATCCGGTGAAAACTCGATTTTGAAAAATCGACATGAAAACAATACTTTCCTTCCTATATCTTTATATAGGCAAGAGAAAGTAAAAATTTAACTTGTCATTCCTGTTTCATTTCATAAAAAAGAAAATCGTCTCAAAAAAATCATCCATCATAGTTTATAAATCGTTATAATTAAAAATTGGCATCACATTCCTTGAAACCAAAAAAAAAAACACATTTCACGCCGAAATCGGTCACTGGATCGATTCACATTCACGTCACATTCCCGCCATTCCTCATATATTCCATCTCATTTACTAGTTGTGCTTAAAAAATTGTACAGTTGTAAATAAAAATTAAATTGAAGCCAAAAAAATTATTTAATACGAAAGTACATGATAATTCCGTCAGATCGAAGTCTGTCGACAGAAACAGTAAAATAACAATTTTTTAAATTTTACATAAACAAAGTCACTGATCTAATTTATCAAAATCAACTAATTTAATTTTTAATATAACATACAAATAACTGTAAGAAAAATCTTACAATTTTTACAAAATAAAATATTAATAAATGTAAAAAATAATATGTCAGCATACCTAAAACAAAATTACAAAAAACATGTTAGAAGTGCGATAAAAATAATACAATAAAATTATAAATAAATAAATAAAATAAAATAAAATAAAATAAAATGAATAAAATAAAATGCGCCGGCCGCATTGGCGCAGTTGGTAACGTGCTCGCCTCTCATCATGCGGTCCTGGGTTCGAATCCCACTCAGGCACGGCATATTTTCATACGTTACAAAAAATCATTTCATCCTCCATTGTACAATAGTTACACCCCAAAGTCGTCGCTAATGACCGTTGTAGTTGATGCGACGTTAAAAAAAAAATTAAAAAAAAAATTATTCTTTCAATAATTCAATAAAAAAGTTTTACAATAATTAATTTTTTTTCTATATAAATGTTATAAAAATTTTAAATACAGTAGAACCTCGCTTATTTGACTTAATGCGGACCACGGTCGGTGCGAATTAGCGAAAATTCCGAATTATGAAACTTTTCTAAAATCACGTGTAATCCTGACTTTCACGGACATAGTGTATTTAATTTAGATAAATTTTAAAGCGTAAGGGTATGTAGTAATTTAAGTCGGTGAATTCAGTAATAAATAAGACGTATAAAAATGACAAGTATCAATTATTGTATGTTTAATTTTATTAAAAATTGACTACAAAATGTATACTACACACTAATTTACTATACAAATTACATAATATTATGTACGCTTAAAAAACTGAAACAGCACTGTGTTTACATATATATTAATTCCTGAATCCTGAATCCTGAATCCTGGTTGAGAGGGCTAAGAAGCCCTATGATGGCGACATCGTGTTAAGGAACACCTGGTCGCTCGGGGAACAATATAACAGAATAATTGCAACCTCAAGAAATTTAGGGGGAATTTTATAGTTTAAATAGGAAATAGGATTCTGGTTCGTGGGACATTGGAACTGGGACTTGAAAGGAGGTAATTTATTTTTAGAAGTTATTTGTGGAAAATTTAAATTAAGGGACAAGTGGGTTTAAGAGCGGCTCTTTTATTTTATTTTATTTTTCAGTGGCCTTTTTTCAGTTTTGTGGGAGGCCTAATATTTTGGTGAGGGGAAGGCATGCATTTTACTGAACGTGGACTAAAGGTATAATTTAAGGTAGGGGTTAGTTTATGATTTCAGGGGAGACGGAAAGGGTAGAGTTTGGCATAATCACCGGCCTTTTTATCTTCTGAGTGTTTATTAATTTAAATTGCGGCTCTTTTCACCGTAGTGGAGTGATTATGCATAGGAACATGGGGACAACTACCAACTGGGGGGAGTGAGTCATACAAGTAGGAGGGGCATGGGTAAATAAGAGGAATACAGGGCAGAATAAAAATGTGGCAACTCTAAATTTTGTTAAGTGGGTCATTCTAAAATTTAGATAAAGTCGTGGAATGGTAATGGGATAGAGACTTCAGGTGGGTGTAGGCGTCGGTACAAGTCCTGAATGATCTGGGGTCCGTCAGTTTTCCCAGCGTCGTGTAGCCGTTTCGAGGTATTGTAAATAAAGTCCTCCATAGAAGGGAAGAGAAGGTGTTCGTGTATGATGCGATTGGATATAAGATAGTGGAACTGTGTGATGCACCGGAGGACTTTGTTCTGGTATGCTGAAGTACGTCTTTTGTTGGACTTGGAGAGAAAGGACCACCATACCGGTGACCCGTACAAAAGGAAAGGACGTAGGATAGAGGAGTACATCAGAAGTTTCAGTTTTGAGGAGTATGCAGGAGAGAGGAACAAAGGGATGAGTAAAGCGAACAAGGCCCTACCCTTGCTAAGCTTGCTGTCAATGTGCTGTCGAAGTGTCAATCGTTTATCTAGGTCAACCCCTAGATATTTCACGCTGTTCTGCCATGGGAGGAGTTCCCCTTCCAATCGTAGAGGCGGAGGAACATTGCGTTTTAGTGTAAAGTGGATTGCTTCGCATTTTGTGGGGTTAAGTGATAGTCTCCAGACACGACACCAGCTAGTGATGTCTAGAAGCTGAGTTTGAAGCGCGCGGCAATTGAGGCGGAGGCATCTGCCGTGACGGTACAGGATAGCATCATCGGCAAACAGTCCGAATTGGATTGAATCACGGACAGGAAAATCGAAGGTGTACATAAGATAGAGGATGGGCCCAAGGACCGAGCCCTGAGGTACACCCGCGGACGAAGGGGTGAGTGGGGACATGGCCATGTGGAACTGAGGAATAGTGACAGAGACTTGGAATTGTCTTCCAGTAAGATAGGAATGGAGTAATCGGACAGTTGAGGGGGGAAAGAATTGTGCCAGTTTGTAAAGGAGGCCCATATGCCAGACGCGGTCAAATGCAGCCCGAAAATCAAGCAGTACAGCCGTCGTGTCACAGTAAGAATTTCTGGCATCCACAAGTGCCGTGACGATGCGGAGGAGTTGGGTAGTTGTGGAGTGTCCTTGACGAAAACCAAATTGCTCGGGGGGAAGAACAGATTCAACAACAGGTCGCAGGCGTGGGAGAAGAAGCCTTTCGAATAATTTTGACAGGATCGGCAAAAGGGAAATTGGTCTATAACTTTCGGGATCAGTTGGACGTTTGTGGGGTTTCAGAATAGTAATGACTTTGGAAACCTTCCACGAAGAGGGGAAATGTTGCAGCGCCAACACTGCATTGAAAATTGTCAAAAGATGAAGCTTTAGATCTGGCGGGGAATTCAGGATGGCGTATCCAGAGACATTATCAGGACCAGGGGCCTTACGCGGATTAATCGAGGAAATTACAGAGGTGACATCATCCTCCGTGAAGGGCTGTAAGTTACAGGGCGTAGGGTCAGAGAGCGTTGAGTTGACTTCATCATGAATGAGTTCATCCTGGTCATGATGAACGGGCGGAGGGGCAACAAAATGTCGTTCAAAATGCGAAGCGAAAGTGTCAGCAATCGCCTGCGGAGAATATGTCAAACCATTAGGTGTCATCAGAGGATGCGACTTCCTCTGGGTCGACAACAAACGACGTGTAGCCTCCCATGGTCTTCCGTCATCCGCTACTCGATGAAGGTAGTCCTCCCACTTACTACACCGGTGACCATCGAGTAGCAGTTTACACCTAGCAGCGGCACCGTTGAACAGATCCCGATGATGTGGATCTCTGGTGCGCTGCCAGAGCCTTCGAAAGCGACGTCTATCGGCGATTGCTGCTTTGATAGGAGCTGGAAGTGATGACCTAGTGCGAGGCGGGCGTGGGTGCGAGTTCTGGGCAATGGAATCGGAAAGTATCGAAGTGAGGGAATCAAGATGGGACTCGAGCTCAGTTACAGTGGTAATAGTAGGGGGTTCAGGTGGAATGAGGGAGGCAACTGAGTCATAGAAGGAACGCCAGCAGACCTTCAGAGAAGGAGGCGGGACAGGGATACGAGCAGTCGAGGACGTGAAAGTAAACAGAACTGGATAGTGATCAGAATTCAATTCAGGTAATACATCGATGTCTGGGACGGAGGCAAGATCGAGAGAAATAGCGTAATCAAGGATATCAGGAAGTTGATAAGTGAATGGGGGCACCCTTGTCGGGGTATCAGGAACATGGAGCGCTAACGACAAAGGAGACTGCTCGAGGAAGGACAGGAGTTCAGTACCAGCAATGTTCGTTGTTCGGCAGCCGAGGTCCGTGTGTTTGCTGTTCCAATCGCCAGCTGCGAAAACACAGGTTGACGTTGGTATTATATTAATTACGATACGGTACCTAATTTGTGAAGCATTCTTAAAATAACATACACAGTTTTTTTAAGAAGTAGCCTATAGAAAAACACAGTACGTAATTTCATCTGAAAAAGTCTGAAATTTTTTTTTGAGTAAATTGATTTTGGATTTCTTTTTACACAATGTGCTGCTTCATTTCGTTTAACATGACGAAATATTTATTAAATTCACTGTTTGTATTGTGAAACTCTAGACCGGGTTGGTCTAGAGGTAAAGTCGTCGCCAAAATCAGCTGTTTAACAGCTGATTTTCGGAGACGAAGGTTCCTGGTTCAAATCCTAGTAAAGGTAGTTACTTTCATACGGATTTGAATACTAGACAGTAGTTACCGGTGTACTTTGATGGTTGGGATTTAATTAACCATACTCTCTCAGGTTATTAGTTATTAGTCAACTTAACCCACTGCTTTGGTCAGAAACTCTCAGTCTAAGGACTAAAAGAATGATGAACGATGCCATCCTTAGAAGTGTTCTGATGTATGGCGCAGAAGCATGGGAGTTAACAAAAAGAAATAAAGATAGACTGAATGCAGTGGAAATGGACTTCCTGAGACGCAGCTGCAGGGTATCTAGGATAGGGCACATAAGAAATGAAGAAATAAGAAGAAGAATGAATCAACAGGAGTCAGTTGTTGAAGCAATAGAAAGTCGCCAACTGTTATGGTATGGACATGTAAAAAGAATGTCAGAAGCTAGATGGCCCAAGTTCATAATGGAATGGACACCTCAAGAAAGGAGAAAAAGGGGGCGCCCTCCTAGAAAATGGGAGCAAGACATTCAAAACGCCATGAATTTGAGGCAACTGGCTCCTGAAGCTGCACTGGATAGGGGCAAATGGAGGTTGAGATGCGAGAAACGGCCTGATGATGCTGTAAGAGACCTCGCTTAAGTAAGTAAGTACTCTCTCAGGAATGGTCGACCTGAGTCTGCACAAGACTACAACACCTCATTTACATGTCATACACATCATCCTCATCTCATTGGGTTATGGGGTTGCTTATTGTTCTAAATTGAACAGATTGCAACGTACACAATATTAGCAATAAAACTGTTAGTATTACACAATCTTAATAATGAATAAACGTGATTTTTAGCATCAGTTAGTTTTACAGTCTCTTCTTGGATTTTTTCGCAGTTTTCTTCCTCACTATAAGAAGACTTTTGTTACACATCCCCAACTAAAATAAGTTCATTTACGGCAGCCGCTATTTCTTCTTCCGTCTGGACGGTGTACCCAAATCCATCTTCATCACCATTTAACCAGTCCCGTAAATACGTTTGCCACTGCACATTCTTCACCTGCGTTTTGTAAACAAGTTTATAGCCAAGTAAACAAGTTCATAATTGTTCAACAAGTTCATAGCCAATGGATTACTATGGTCGTAAAGACGATTTTGGTAACTGTGACTAAATCGTCTGATTCCTTCCTTAATCGTTGGCATATATGTAGATTATCGTGAATATCCTTATTATTCACGATTATTACTCTAAATTATTACTTTTATTTATTTTTTGCTTTTGAGACCTTAGTAGATCACTTCACTATCATGGCCTCATTCTGTCTCATATCCGTTATGGTATCTTAGTTTGGGGTAATTCTAGCATGGGTAATATGAATAGGGTTTTTAAAATTCAAAAGAAAGCTATTAGGTGTATGGTGGGAGCTAACCAGCTAACCTCATGCAGGCCACTATTTAAGGAGCTTCAATTGCTTACAGTTACCCCCCCTCTGTACATTTTTGAGGTGATTATGTATGTTAGGCAAAATAATTTTTTGCAGAATTTCAATGTTCACAATCATAACACGAGAAACAGAAAGGAATTATTATGTGGCTAATCACTCCACAAAATTGTTTGAACAAAAACCTACTTATGCAGGGAGAAAATTAATGAATAAATTACCCCAATTTTTAAAATGTTGTGAGGATTTGAATTCCTTTCGAAGGAATCTGAAAAATTACTTGATCGGTGAAACTTTTTATAGCGTACAAGAATTTCTTTCTTGATAGTAGTGATACATTGTGCAATTCTTATGTGTATTTCAGGTGTCATATCTGACAAATCCTGTACTCCTCCTGGAGTCTCCAGGGCGCAAAAAAAAATTGAATCAAATACATGAGAGTCTTAGTTTCTGCATTGTTGCTGCAGTCTCCTTTTTTCCCAGTAGATTTTCATATTCTGGGATCTTGCTGGTCTTGCGACCTCTTAACAAACTTTAGTGGATTTTTGGGGTTCTTCAAATCTGGTGTTAGGGGTGTGAAGAAGTTTGAGTTTTTCAGTTTTATTTCTCAGGTCGAGTAGTGTAAGCCCAAGCTTGTCCATGTTTTCTTTAATCTCTGAGATCCACCTTGACGTGTTTTTTTCCTTTAGTGACTTTCCCGGTAACTGTCTTAAGATCCTAGTTTTCTGGAGTTCTGAGTACATGTCCGCAAAAAGATACCCTATTTTTTCTCATCGTGTCTAACATGTTATCCATTTGTTTACAGACTTCTTTATTTGGCAACAGTGTCCAAATTCCCTCTCTTTGGTATTTTCTTCCTATGCACGTTCTTAGGATCCTCCTTTCGACTTTAAGGGCATTGTTTATTTTAGATTTGTTGGGTCTTAGTGAGAAAAGTGTTTCACAACAATAAGTTGCACAAGGTTGTACTACTGTCTTGTAGTGTCTAATTTTTGTTCTTATGGTCATGGATTTCTTATTGTACGTGGAGTGTGTGAAATGTTGTACTTTCTTCATTGCTTTTTTCATTATTACTCTTATTATTATTATTATTACTTTAAGTAAATGTTGTTGTTTAGGTCATAAGCCAAAAGGCTGGTTTGAACCTGTAGAGGTTTTACTAAGTAAAACGAGGAGTGAGGTTGTTTACAGTTGCCTTCCTCACTGAGTGGAAAAGTACGCTTATCAGCATGCCGGGCCCTCTAAAAAGCACATATTTTCCACTCTGCAAACGACACCTTCACTTCATTCACCACAGAGTCTGGCTGTATAATGAAATTCATTACTTTCATAGGAGATAACTCTGATTAGTGTCTTTTGCACCTCTACCTCTTCT
Source organism: Catonia carolina (assembly GCA_035578175.1). Taxonomy (NCBI): domain Eukaryota; kingdom Metazoa; phylum Arthropoda; class Insecta; order Hemiptera; family Achilidae; genus Catonia; species Catonia carolina. The sequence continues at coordinate 13,408,432 of JAQMRL010000013.1, read as the reverse complement.
GTTCTTAAATGATTCAGTCATTTAATTGGCTGACCATGTGATAAGAAACAGAACTATATATTTTAGCCCTGCAACGAACAGAGTGAGTGTAAATAATTTGACACTCCACCTGTCCGTTATGGGCAGACATCTAAGTAAATATATAAATTATATTAAGTATAATACACTGTTTATTTAAATTCTTTGATATGTGTTATCTAAATTATCTGATTGTAAATATAATAAATGAGTTAAAAAATTGTATGGGACTTGATCCTAAAACCAAATAGCGATTGTAATGTTATGTTTATGTTATAAATTTTCCAGTTAGGTTTCAATCGTAAAGAAAATAGGTTATTTGAGTAAAAAAGCACGTGATGCGGGTGCTGTGAGCGGGCAGAGCAGGTCGAGGGCCCAGCGTAACTTAGATCGGTGACATGGGACATACAGACGCGCCTTGAACTCTTGCAGAGGTGCGGTGCAGTGACCTCAGCAGACGAGATTTAAATCTTGTAAACTATGCTGCGGAGCAGGATACTACGGGAAACTATCGGAGCTTGAATCCAGGCTGTAAAGTGCGGAATGCTGAAACCAACTGTCCTTCTGGCTAGTAACTACTATTACGAGACCCGGCCGCCATATTATTACTAACTAACTTGGAGGGCACAACACACTTGTACATTGGTATATTACAGTAGTCTATTAAATAGTAAGTAATGACAATAAATTAGCATGCACCTATTATATATTTATTGTCAATTAATTCTTTCTCTAGATATATATCCTTAAATAAAATACATTATTTGTTTGAATAGACAAGTTTGCATTTATAACTCTGATAATGCAACTTGTTTTTAAAATGTAGTTGTTATTTCATTTACAAGCTGTGTTAACTATTTAACCAACAACAACAACTGTTTAATTTCTTGTTAAAAAATAGTTCATAAATTTCTACTTTTTTGATTGTAAATGCGATTAAAATGCTACACTGACTTTTACTTGAGGAACTTATTATATTACTGCATCGAGTAATATTTACTACACAAATACTTATTAAATAAGTATATAATAATAAACTGTATTTAAATATGGTGTACTCTACTTGTCAACAGTTTCATAATTCGAGATCTACTTGTTTTTTAATATACTACTAATTTTTTTTTTCTAATTTGTGTACGTTGCAATCTGTTCAATTTAGTACAATAAGCAACCCCATGACCCAATGAGATGAGGATGATGTGTATGACGTGTAAATGAGGTGTAGTCTTGTACAGACTCAGGTCGACCATTCCTGAGAGAGTATGGTTAATTAAACCCCAACCATCAAAGTACACCGGTAACCACTGTCTAGTATTCAAATCCGTATAATAAAAGTAACTACCTTTACTAGGATTTGAACCAGGAATCTTCGTCTACAAAAATCAGCTGTTAAACAGCTGATTTTGGCGACGACTTTACCTCTAGACCAACCCGGTGGGTCTACTAATACTACTTACTTAATGATAAAATTTTATCAAATTTGAAATAGGCCTACGTACACATTTTGATACGTTCACCTTATTACTAACATCTAACCTAAATTATGGCAATTTGATTAAAAAACATTAATAATTGCAAAAAATATTTTTACGTTCATCATCTAAATTTATGCTCGTAGCAGGTAGGTGGAGCGTTAAATTATTTGCATTCGATCTGCTAGTTCCAGGGCTACAAAAAATAGTTCTGGTTTTTATCACATGGTCAGCCAATTATATGATTTAAGAACATTTAAGAATTGAAGATGTAGAAGTGTAAAAGACACTAGTCAGAGTTATCTCCTCTAAGATTAATGAATTTCATTATACAGCCTGACCCTATGGTGAATGAAGTGAAGGTGTCATTTGCAAGGTGAAAAAAGATGCTTTTCGGAGGGCCTCGCATGCTGATAAGCATACTTTTTTCCTCAGTGAGAAAGGCATAGGTAAACCACCTCACTCCTCGTTTTACTTAGCAAAGCCTCTAGAAGTTCCAACCAACCTTTCGGCAGATGACCTTAACAACAACAACATAAATTACTATAGACATTAAAAGTAAAAGGATAACACCCAGTCCCAAAATAGTGAGTTGTACTGGAGAAAATGAATCCTAAAATTTTCTTCTAGAAAATTTGTTAATAATTATTTTCATGACAGACCCAAAACCTTTAAGAATTGCTTAAGAAAAATTAATAGAAAGATTAATTAATTGAAAGATGTTCCTATATTTGCCTCGACAGAATGGAGATATCTGAGAATATAGGCGTTGTACAGTGGATCCCAGAGAGAGTAGGGGCAGCGATGCTGCAGGATGAGGAGAGCTGGAAGTTGGTCGCTCAGTTTGCGGAGAGGGTGGTCGGGAGACTGCGAAGGGAGGAGACATATGGAGATCAGCGGGATCGCCCTCTCCCACAGTCAATCAAGCCTGTCCCGATCTCAGTAGGTAAGTTAGGCACACTAATTCCTGAGCTGGTGATGAAAGAGATGAATGAAAGTGAGAGAGTGAGTGTTGGTCAGTGACAGCAAAAGGGGAATTAGGCTACGGTTCCCTTCCCTTTCACGCCCCGCTGACAGTACGTAAACATTTTTTTAACCCGACATTTCCCTTGTAGTATTATATAAACAGTTCCGAGAGAGGAGGAGGGTTGTTTGTTTGCTGATGTCGGATCAAGTGGCCAGACGGCGGGTTTTTGGTTGGTAAGGCGGTTGCGGCCTCCTTTGGGGCTGGACGAGGACGCCTCAATTGAGTCCAACACTACTTCCCCCATCATGAGGGAGTGAACATGAGTTTTTCTCGCCGTCTCGGATTAAAAAAAAAGAAAAATTAATAAAGTAAAATCCTGAAGATGTAAATCATACAGATGTATTAAGAATACATATTAAAATGTTTTCAGAGATTTTTATGATAAACATAAAAATACAACCAAAAAACGAAAAATGCCACTAGATAAAAAGGAGACACCATCAAAAGTGCGGGGTAGAAATGTTAACTCTAGGGAGTTAACAAAACAGAACATAGCAAAAATGAATAACATGAATAATAACATGTGATGAAACGTGACTTTTTACTTATGATTCGAAAACGAAGCGCCAATACATGCGCTGGAAGAGCCGAACTTCACCGAGAGCTAGAAAGGCTCGAATGAGCACGTCAAAATTTAAAGCAATGATAATTGTTTTGTTTTTATATCCATGGGATTGTGTACCTTCACTGGGTCCTGAAGGTCAAACAATTAATCAATATTACTACCTTGAGGTACTTGCGACGTCAAAGAGTAAGGAAAAAACGCCCCGAAATGTGGAAGGACAAATCATGGGTTCTCCACCAAGAACCCATGATTTGCCTTTCCACATTTCGAGCCGTTTTTCTTTACTCTTTGACGTAGCTTTTTTGGCTCTCGGTGAAGTTCGGCTCTTCCAGTGCATAGATTGGCGCTTCGTTTCCGGATCATAAGTTAAAAACCACGTTTCATCGTATGTTATTATCGTTTCCAAAAAAATTGGGTCATATTGAATCGCGTACAAAGTGTCAGTACAAGCATTTTTGCGAGCTTTATTTCAAACATTTTGGGTCCTAAAGGAGCTGACAGAGGATGACTTCCAGTACGGTTTCTAACAATGGAAAATTCGCGTGGAGTGTTGTAGGGATAGAGAAGGAGTGTATTTTAAAGGTGGCAATAAGTGATTATGTATAAAATACAAATAAAATTTTTTACAACATCAGTCTGGTTTTTTAGTAGCCACACCTCGTAAACACCATAAATACTATTCAAATTGGCCGGCCCGTGGTGTAGTGGTCAGCGCAACTGGCTACTATGCCGGGGTCCCGGGTTCGATTCCCGGTCAGGTCTGGCATTTTTTCATCTATAAATCACCACATATCATTACCTACGCACAAGCCCAAGGCTTATGTAGGCATCATCACTCAATAAAAAAAAAAAAAAAAAAAAATGATAATAATTAACTTATAATAGTCTAAACTAAAAATATAATCTATAATTCTAGTTGTTATTGTTTAGGTAATCAGCTGAAGGTGATTTGAACCTCTAGAAGCTTTACTAAGGAAAACGAGGAGTGAGGTGGTTAACATGTGCCTTCCTCACCGAGTAGAAAAGTATGCTTATTAGCATGCCATGCCCTCTGAAAAGCATCTACTTTCCAACCTGCAAATAATACCTTCAATTCATTCACCACAGGGTGAGGCTATGTATTACAATTCATTACTCTTCAGAGTAGAGTAACCCCCTGACTTATATTTTTTACACCTCTACATCTTCTGTTCTTAAAAACTTCAGTCATATAATTGACATGGCTGACCATGTGATAAGAAAAAGAACTGTTTTTTGTTGTTCTGGAACTAGCATGTTGTTTAGGTCATCAGCCAAAAGGCTGGTTTGAACCTGTAGAGGTTTTACTAAGTAAACCGAGGAATGAGGTGGTTTACAATTGCCTTCCTCACTGAATGGAAAAGTATGCTTATCAGCATGCCGGGCCCTCTGTAAAGCATATATTTTCCACTCTGCAAATGACACCTTCACTTCATTCACCACAGGGTCTGGCTGTATAGCGAAATTCATTACTTTCAGAGGAGGTAACTCTGACTAGTGTCTTTTACACCTCTACCTCTTCTGTTCTAAAATGATTCAGTCAATTAATTGGCTGACCATGTGACAAGAAACAGAACTATTTATTTTAGCCCTGCAACGAACAGATTGAGTGTAAATAATTTGACATTCCACCTGTCTGTTATGGGCAGATGAACTAGCATGTTTGAGTGCAAATAATTTAACACTCCACCTGCCTGTTATGGCCAAGGCTTCCTAATTATAAGGTTATAAATTAACCTTAACTAAATTAAATTTATTTAAATCTCAGAGGAGATAACTCTGTTCATTGTCTTTTACACATATTCTGTTACATATTAACTGTGGTAAGAAATATAATTAATTTTTGTATCCCAGGAACTAGCAGATCGAGTGCAAATAATTTTACTCTCCACCTGCCTGTCATGGGCAAAAGGGATTATTATGACGTTGAATATTGAAGTCTTCTTCTAAACCTAAGATAAGATTTTATAAATTAGTCGTAAAAATCAGTAAATAAAATATGAGTAAATTAAAAAATTGTATAAAAAATAATTCAATTGATTTAACTTGAAACATCATCCGTACGAAACGTTTAGAACTTAACCGCCGCCAGAAGTTACTCTTCTGCTTAATTAACCCTCGATCAAGATTGAAACTCCGCTCCAAGATTTTAATATACAAATCCCTATTAAGACCAATCTGGACTTATGGTGTCCAGCTCTTTGGAATAGCGGCAGAGAGTAATTTAAAGTCGATTCAAGCCTTTCAATATAAATTCTTAAGACTTGCTTCTGGCGCTCCTTTTTATGTAAGCAATAAAATCCTCCACCACGATTTCAAATTTCGTTCAGTAAAGAAATTAAATTCCTACAGAAAGGAAGGAACCGCGTCCTTGTATTGTACACTTTACGAAAGACTAGATGACCATCCAAACCAACTAGCCCGTGATCTAGCTACAAGAAACTGTCCAACTATGCGTCGTTTAAAGTGAAAATGGAGTAGAGACCTCTTGGTCTGAATAACGGACAATACCCAAAGTTTTGAACGGAGAATGTATAACTGGGTACCTCTTCTTAAAGTGAAATTCCCCTCCGCCATTTAAAAATCAAATACGAAAGTTGTGCAGCTCAATGTTCGTACAGTACCGTAATAAAAATTAAAGACAAAACAAATTGGTTTAGTATTGAAAACAATGAATTAATTTTTTTTTTTTTTATTGAGTGATGATGCCTACATAAGCCATGGACTTGTGCGTAGGTAATGATATGTGGTGATATACAGATGAAAAAAATGCCAGACCTGACCGGGAATCGAACCCGGGACCCCGGCATAGTAGCCAGTTGCGCTGACCACTACACCACATAATTTACTACTATACATAAACTTTCTGCCCATAACAGACGGATGGAGAGTCAAATTATTTACACTCAATCTGTTTGTTGCAGGGCTAAAATAAATAGTTCTGTTTCTTATCACATGGTCAGCCAATTAAATTACTGAATCATTTAAGAACAGAAGAGGTAGAGGTGTAAAAGACACTAATCAGAGTTATCTCCTCTGAATGTAATGAATTTCATTATACAGCCAGACCCTGTGGTGAATGAAGTGAAGGTGTCATTTGCAGAGTGGAAAATAAGTGCTTTTCAGAGGGCCCGGCATGCTGATAAGCATACTTTTCCATTCAGTGAGAAAGGCAATGGTAAACCACTTCACTCCTCATTTTACTTAGTAAAACCTCTCTACAGGTTCAAACCTGTTTTTTGGCTGATGATCTAAACAACAACAACAACAACACAAACTTTATATAAGTTTGTTGTTCTGATAATAATATAAAATACCTCCATGAAGAACATTAACATAAAAGATAAATTAAAAAATCTGGTGTAAAACACTCACACAATTTTCTCTTGCCAATTCAAATAATGACCAATATAACCTAACATCAAAACCAAACAAAAAACTAAACTCAAAAAACATAACCTTACTTTAATCATGAGTGAAAGACGCAAAATGAAAATTGGCCTCAGTTTGGCTTAAAAATACGGAAAATCACTTTTCACGCTAAACTAGGCTCTGTAGAGAAAGATTTTCTAAATAAAAGTTGTAGATATTTTAATTTCCTATAAATTTTATTGTATACACTTTTGTCGTAAAATGCATACGAAGGCCAAAATCTTAAAAAAAATAGATTTTTCACACGTTTTTGTAAGAAAAAAACAGAAAATCACTAATTACCGCTGAACTAAGAGTAATACAAAAAAAGTTTGAAATAAAAGTTGTAGAATTTTAAATTGTCTACAACTTTTATTATACATTTTAACGCTAAAATGAATATTAAAGCCGAAATCTTAAAAAAAAAACAATGTTTTTACGTGAAAACAGCCTGACCAAGAATTTCAGCACACATGGCGCCTACCCTATCTTGTAAGGCATAAAAAATTAAGTAAATAAGGCGATTTCAAAAAAAAATCGTAGGACCAGTTTTTGAGAAAATCGTAAAAAAGTGAAAAATTACACGAATAAACTACTACTTCCGGTTGACCGATTTTGATGAAAATGTTTGTGTCGGGTCCGGTAGTAGTATGTAACTTAAGTTTCAAGTTTGAAGTTCGTACGATGTTCCATTCTCGAGATATTCTGTTCACACACACAGTCACAGACACACAGACCAATCGCTAAAAACATGTTTTTTGGGTTCAGGAGGTCTGAAAACGTGTAGATCCGGTGAAAACTCGATTTCGAAAAATCGACATGAAAACAATACTTTCCTTCCTATATATTCATATAGGCAAGAGAAAGTAAAAAGATAAATTAAAAAAATATGAATCATACTATAGCTACTAATGATAGAGTACATCATTGCATTAGATTACAGTGACCTAATTCAGACGCCGGGTATCTTGTCAACTAAGCGCCAATTAAATTATGCTGCGGGATATCGTATTAGCCAATAAGGGGGACACTTCTACATTATTAGTCTATATCTCTCCACACCTTCCAGTACAATTACAGTTACCCCCTATTGTAGTTTAAAATCTCACTCTAATACTGTTTCCACCTATCCACTTCCTTTCTTACGGTGATATAGGGGTACATTTGTGCGCAAACAGTATGCGCCGACACCTTTATGTCACCATTAAGTAACGGAGTTGCATTCAATTATAATTATTATCATGAAGTCCCTTTAAATGGGTCACTCATTCATTTTCACTTATTTCCTTTATTTATGTCAGCGGTACGGAATACGGTCGGAAACTGGTAAGTTAATATAAGTTATTAACCCCTTTCCTTGCTATATACTAACGAATACACGTCTGTCAACTAAATTACCCTAATACAGTTTAAACAACCCCTTATAATTAAATCGTAACTATAAATTATTGACTTAAAACTTTTTGATCGAGTTCGTTCACAGCTTCCACTAGAATTATTCCGGTGAATCATTTTTCAAAATTTAGCTCTCCGTGTGCAGATTTACCTTCACCCGAAGGTTTTTTTTTTAAATTTTCGGTTGATACAGAAAATAAATATATTAGGTTTATTTTATAACACAGTTCTTTGAACATTTACCAAATAATGCCTTACTATGTAATCAGTTTGTAGCATCCAAGAAGAATAATCCGTTATAAAGTATTACGGGTGTTTTTTTATTTTCCGATGAAATTTATATCGTTCTGTAAAAATCTGGAAACCGTCGATTCTTTTTTTTTTTTTTTGGTTTAACGTCCGACTGTTCTGCAATTACTGCTAATGCAGACGGTGAAGGATGAAATGATTTTGTAACGTATGAAAATATGCCGTTCCTAAATGGGATTCGAATCCAAGACCGCATAAAATATTCTTTTGGATATTTAAGGTTTCTATAGATTTTTTGCGTAAAAAACGGTAATTTCACTGACGAGCCTTTATTTCGAGTCCTTACCTAAAAAACTGACCCGAAAATTTCAAATTCCAGTATTTATCTTCTCCATATAACAGACTGGTGGATTGTTCAATTTTGTGAACTCAATATGTTAGTTCTATGGCTATAAAAAAAAAATAGTTGTGTTTCATATCACATAATCAGGCAATTATATGACCGAAGCATTTAAGAGCAGAAGAGTTGTAAAAAACATTAGTCGAAGAGTTATCTTCTTTGAGACTAATGGATTTCATTATACAGCCAGATCTTGTGGTGAATGAAGTGAAGGTATCATTAGCAGGAAGGAAAGTAGTTCCTGGCTTGCTTAATAAGCATACTTTTCCACTCAGTGAAGAAGGCATGGTAAACCAATTCACTCCTTGTTTTACTTAGCCTCTAGAGGTTCAAACCAGCCTCTCGGCTGATCACCTAAACAAGAACATCTTCCACCAAGAAGAATAATCAGTACAGTTTTACGGGTATTTTTTTTTTAGTTTCCGATGAAATTATGTCGTTCTGTAAAATCTGGAAATCGTCAGCTATAAGCCAATTCTTTCGAAGATTTGGGGGGTTTCAATAGATTTTTACGCATAGAATACGAAAATGTCACCGACTAGTCTATACATCGAGTCCTTACCGTAAAACATGCGACCCGAAAATTTCAAATCGCAGTATTAATTCGGCGTAGGTCTACCCTCTCTCGTTTTAGCGACCTCATTTTAAAAGTCTGCGTCAAAACTTACTTTAAATTCGGCAATAATAAACTTGGTACTGATGATGTTTTGAAAGCATTGAATGACTAAAATAAAATGCAGAATAATTACCCTGCCGTTGCAAACCAAGCGGAGAAAATTGAAAACTATGGATTAGATTTTAAACGTAATAAGATGGATAGTGGTATGGCAGAATTGTTATTAAACGGTGAGATAATATTTTTTGTGATTTAGACGATGTGGGTTTGTATGTATGTATATTTAAAAAAATTTAAGAATTTTAGGAATTACACCCGTGCTGCACGCAGCCTCATTGATATAATATTTTCAGAAAGGTTGGAGATATCACAAGTTTTTTGTTTTAACAGTATAGTATTTCTTTTGCAATCAGTTAATAAATACAATAACTTTAAGCAAATATGAGAAAATCTGAGTAATGTCCTTAGAATTAAAACACAAACGACACTCAGTAGTGTGTTTGAAAAAGACCAAACTGTGAAGAAACAAAAAATATATCTATACAAAATCAAACTTGATGAATCGTGAATCAACATCCCGAAACACAAAGTGTTGAAGTTGGAGATGACAATGACGATGGTAGAGATGAAAACGACGCCAATTATGAGATGCCGATGATTAGGAGTTTAAGTAGAAAAGATAAAAAAAAATTTAAATGACTAACAAAATCGTACAGGTAAGTCCAATGGTTTAAAGCGTTTCAGTCTGTGAGTATCTTCGCTTTTGTCAAGGAGGCTAATCGCTAATAGATTCTGATGGTCTTCTAGTTTTTGTAAATGTTTTTCGCTATGTTGTTTAATTTTTTCTTTTATGAAGGGTACAAGTTTTTAATTAAATTTTTTTAGTTTTACGTCCGACTCTTTTGCACATTACAACTAATGCAGACGATGAAGGGTGATAGATGGAAATGAATATATAATTAAAAAATACCAGATTTGATCGGAAATCAAACCAGAGACCCCTGGCTTAGAAACCAGTTACGGTGACCACTACATCACGGGCCGGCCATCTGAGGGGTTGGTTATGCCACTGTAGAGTTATAAAAGTTGTTGTTTAGGTCATCAGTCGAAAGGCTGGTTTAAACCTGTAGAGGTTTTACTAAGTAAAACGAGGAGTTAGGTGGTTTACCATTGCCTTCCTCACCGAGTGGAAAAGTACGCTTATTAGCATGCCGGGCCCTCTGAAAAGCACATATTTTCCACTCTGCAAATGACACCTTCACTTCATTCACCACAGGGTCTGGCTGTATAATGAAATTCATTACTTTCAGAGGAAACAATACTGATTTGTGTCTTATACATCTCTACCTCGTCTGTTCTTAAATGATTCAGTCATTTAATTGGCTGACCATGTGTTAAGAAACAGAACTATTTATTTTAGCCCTGCAACGAACAGATTGAGTGACACTCCAAAAAAAAATTTGACACTCCACCTGTCTGTTATGGGCAGTTTATAAAAGTTAATATTTATAAATAAGCCAATAATAGGACTGATCTTCGCTATAATTGGTCAAACTATCGTCTTGTTCTTCTCCTTCACCGCCCATTCCTCCCCTACGCTTTCTTACCTACCCTTCCCCACCCAATTCTCCTCCTTCCAGTACATACAAGGAGGATGTATACAACCAAACACTTTATTCTATCTTTGTATATGGCTGTAAGCAAAAGCTCTTCCACAGAACGTAACCTAGTCCACTGACGAATGATATGTTATGAAGCCAAGACATCTTCCTTCGTCTCCCACACATCTTCGGCCCTCAAACTTGCCCTTTATAATCGATTGCAATGGTTTATAAATTTTATTCCGCATAATACGACCTAAGTATCCAGCCTCTCTTTCCTGATTGTTGCAGGCAGCTTTATCTCTTTATAAAGTCTTATGAGAAGCTCATTGATTGCCATACTCAACGTCCATGATACTTAGAGTAACCTGGATTTATTCCAAATTTTAAGGGCTTCCAACCCTGTAGTTTTGTGTATATTATGTACCCACTCCACCGGGTTGGTCTAGAGGTAAAGTCGTCGCCAAAATCAGCTGTTTAACAGCTGATTTTCGGAGGTTCCTGGTTCAAATCCTAATAAAGGTAGTTACTTTTATACGGATTTGAATACTAGACAGTGGTTGCCGGTGTACTTTGATGGTTGGGGTTTAATTAACCATACTCTCTCAGGAATGGTCGGCCTGGGTCTGTACAAGAAGACTACACCTCATTTACACGTCATACACATCATCCTCATCTCATTGGGTCATGGGGTTGCTTATTGTTCTGAATTGAACAGATTGCAACGTACACAAATTAGGGATTACAAAAAAAAGTTATGTACCCATAATGGTAGTATCTGCCCTTAACAGACAGGTGGAGTGTCAAATTGATATTCAATCTGTTCGTTGCAGGGCTAAAATAAATAGTTCTGTTTCTTATCACATGGTCACCCAATAGAATGACTGAATCATTTAAGAACAGAAGAGGTAGAGGTGTAAAAGACACTAATCAGAGTTATCTCCTCTGAAAGTAATGAATTTCATTTTACAGCCAGACCCTGTGGTGAATGAAGTGAAGGTGTCATTTACAGAGTGGAAAATATGTGCTTTTCAGAGGGCCCGGCATGCTGATAAGCGTACTTTTCCACTCAGTGAGGAAGGCAATTGTAAACCACCTCACTCCTCGTTTTACTTAGTAAAACCTCTAGAGGTTCAAACCAGCCTTTCGACTGTTGACCTAAACAACAATGGTAGTATACCTTGGACATTGGAATTGGCACAAGCAGCTTCGGTGTTTATTTATTCCACTCTTCGCCCTTCACCACGCAACGATGGTACAGTCACAATAGTATACAATTGCTACCGTAATGTGCGACTCACGCACGGTCACTTCGCTTTGTTTTCACTGTTGTTATTAATAATTTATCAGACATAATGATGTAACTAATTCTGATTTCATATATGATTTTCTGTTCATTATTTATATTCAGACCAATTGGTTTAGTTCGTTGCATGGGTCTTTACTCTAAAGATTTAAACCTACTTTACTTTAAAGATTTAGTATAGTTTAGTGAGTTTTTACAATTTAGTTCTTGTAATTTATAATTTAAATTTTACTGGGATAAATTAAATAATTATTTGAAAATGAAATAATTATTTGTATGTTGGTACATTGAAATAAGGTTGTAGGCATTTGCATACATTAAAATTTGTAGACCTTATCGAAAGAATAGGTTATGGATATACTTTTTGTGGAACTGAGCGTACACGTAGAGCAAGAGTTGTGCCAGTTCAAATTGTCCACAGTATACTGTCTTAAAATCCAACTTTTCACACCGTGCAGAAGAAAATTAAAGACATAACAATTGGTGAGTCTTATTCGAAAATTGAAATCTGTGTTCGTTGAAAAGTGAACAAGAGGGGAAGGGGAAATATAGAGGAGGTTAGGGAGGATAAGGGGGGAGTGAAGAGGGGAGGAAGAGGAGGAGAATAAGGACGAAAAATCTGGTGTGAAACACTCACACAACTTTCTCTTGCCAATGCAAATAATTAACAGTAAACCTAACATTAGTATTAAAACATTAGAATTGAACAAAAACTAACCTCAAAAACATAACCTTATTTTAATCATGAGTGAATGACGCAAAATGACAATCGAACTCAGTTTGGCTTAAAAATACGGAAAATCACGCTTTCACGCTAAACTAGGCTCTGTAGAGAAAAATGCTCTAAACAAAAGTTGTAGATCTTTTAATTTTCTATAAATTTAATTATATACACTTTTGTCGTAAAATGCATACTAAGACCGAAATGTTAAAAAAATCGATTTTTCTCACGTTTTCGTGAGAAAAAAAAACAGAAAATCGCAAATTACCGCTAAACTAAGCGTTATACAAAAAAATGTTTGGAACAGAAGTTGTAGGTTTTTAAATTCTCTACAACTTTTATTATATAAGTTTTTGCGCTAAAATTTATATTAAAGCCGTAATCTTAAAAAAACAACGTTTTTACGTGAAAACAGCCTCACCGAGAATTTCAGCAAACATGGCGTCTACCCTATCTTGTAGAGAATAAAAAATTGAGTAAAATAGGCGATTTTAAAAAAATCGTAGGACCAGTTTTTGAGAAAATCGCAAAAAACTGAAAAATTATACGAATAAACTACTACTTCCGGTTGACCGATTTTGATGAAAATGTTCGTGTCCCGTCCGGTAGTGGTATGTAACTTAAGTTTCAAGTTTCAAGTTCGTACGACGTTCCGTTCTTGAGATATTCTGTTCACACACAGACACACAGACACACACACACAGACACACACACACACAGACACACACACAGACCAATCGCTAAAAACATGTTTTTGGGTTCAGGGGGTCTGAAAACGTATAGATCCGGTGAAAACTCGATTTCGAAAAATCGACATGAAAACAATACTTTCCTTCCTACGAGTATTCCTCGTATATATTCATATAGGCAAGAGAAAGTAAAAATTAATAATTTGAAAACTTAAACGGTGGTTTGTATGCCTCAATATTTTAACAATAAATTAAATGATAGTCAAATACAAAGAAATTAAGGGAAAATATTAATTAAATATCAATTAATAAAAATATATAAACAACATGAACTAATTGTAAATTGACGAGACCTCCGGGAACAGAAATGTTAATTTATTTTAGTTTTGGATAAGTTTTTGTAAATTATTTTTAGTAGCTATTTACGAAGCTTGTTTAATTACTTCCAGTATATCTTTGTTTGATTTATTTTCTTCTGGATTTCTAATGTTTCTGAAATAATTTTAAGTTTTTTTATAGGTTAGGTTCAGAATTTATTAAAACTTATTTAATTTATTTTTAATTACCTCATCTTAAGGTAACACGGAATTCTATCTATTTTACACCAAGTTAACGTTAAGAAAAATTGTCTTAAAACTTCTCAACCAATGTTTATAAAAAGTTTACGACTGTTTTGTTATTTGGCTCGATAAGTTTCACAGAATCTTAAAAATCATTTTATTTATAGTTTTCAGAAAAAAAAAACATAAATACAGCCTTAAATATTTTGTAAAATTATTCATTACGTAGCTTTCAACATATTTAGAATTATAAAAAATCTGGTGTGAAAGACTCTCACAACTTTCTCTTCCAAATGTAAATATTGAAAATTATTACCTATGTTTAATCATGAGTAAACAATGTGAAATTTAAACCATTACCTAATTTTAATGTACAAAAAATTGTACTTTAATTACTTTTTACTTTCTCTTGCCTATATGAATATATAGGAAGGAAAGTATTGTTTTCATGACGATTTTTCGAAATCGAGTTTTCACCGGATCTATACGTTTTCAGACCCCCTGAACCCAAAAAACATGTTTTTAGCGATTGGTCTGTGTGTGTGTCTGTGTGTGTGTGTGTGTGTGTGTGTGTGTGTGTGTCTGTGTGTGAACAGAATATCTCAAGAACGGAACATCGTACGGCCTTGAAACTTGAAACTTAAGTTACATACCACTACCGGACGCGACACGAACATTTTCATCAAAATCGGTCAACCGGAAGTAGTAGTTTATTCGTATAATTTTTAAGTTTTTTGCGATTTTCTCAAAAACTGGTCCTACAATTTTTTTTAAAATCGCCTATTTTACTCAATTTTTTATTCTCTACAAGATAGGGTAGGCGCCATGTTTGCTGATATTCTCGGTGAGGCTGTTTTCACGTAAAAACGTTGTTTTTTTAAGATTACGGCTTTAATATAAATTTTAGCGCAAAAACTTATATCATAAAAGTTGTAGAGAATTTAAAAACCTACAACTTCTGTTCCAAACATTTTTTTGTACAACGCTTAGTTTAGCGGTAATTTGCGATTTTCTGTTTTTTTTCTCACGAAAACGTGAGAAAAATTGATTTTTTTAACATTTCGGTCTTAGTATGCATTTTACGACAAAAGTGTATATAATTAAATTTATAGAAAATTAAAAGATCTACAACTTTTGTTTAGAGCATTTTTCTCTACAGAGCCTAGTTTAGAGAGAAAGAGTGATTTTCCGTATTTCTAAGCCAAACTGAGGTTGATTTTCATTTTGCGTCTTTCACTCATGATTAAAATTAGGTTATGTTTGTTGAGGTTAGTTTTTTGTTTATTTCTTATGTTTTATTACTAATGTTAGGTTTATTGTTAATTATTTGCACTGGCAAGAGAAAGTTGTGTGAGTGTTTCACACCAGATTTTTATTACTTAAATTCATAAACTTTAATTCTTAAAAATAATAAGTTATTTAATGTAGTATAATTTAGGCTACTGTACGAGTATAAAGGCTACGGCTAAATAAATACTTTAATTCATGAGTGAATGACGCTAAAAGAAAATCAACCTCTTTTGGACTTAAAAATACGGAAAATCATTAATTGGCGCAAACTAAACTAACTTTATAGAAAAATGCTTGATGCAAAAATTGAAGGATTTTTAATTCTCTATAACTTTGATTTATATACTCCTCTGTCGCAAAATGCATACTAAGGACGCAGGCTTAAAAAATCATATTTTTTAACGATTTCAATGAGCAAAATACAGAAAATCACTAATTGACGCTAAACTAAGTGTTGTAGAAAAAAAGTTTGAAATAAAAGTTATAGGTTTTTTATTGCCAACAACTTTAATTATAAATAGGCTTGTAGCCTACGCTATTTTTGCTCTAAAATGCAATTATTTAAGAACGGCATCTTAAGAAAAACCATTTTTTTTACAACGAGAGCATTACCCCCAAGAATTTCAACAGAGATGCCGCTTACCTTGCTTACTAATGAGGTATCTTAAGGGGAGACTGTACGATGGTTTTAACTAAAAATTTTGATTTTCGGTTTTTTATGTTTTTCAATAGTTTAGACCTACACCTACCACAAAAACATTAAATTTCTACGACAAAAAATTATTTTAATGAAAAATTTTAAGTTTTTATCGGGTGTATCCTAAAAAATTAACATGTCGCCAAGAACAAATATTGTTCATATTTTTATATTGCTCGTTTTAGTGCAAAAAGAAATTTAATTTATTTTTAAACATCTGCTTCACTATTTTTAATATTCTCCACTGTTGGTATAACTTTCTAACCAACTGTCGATGGAAAATTAAACTTGTTTGTGTACATTTTGTTTTTCATTTCTGCCTTTTTCAGTAAATTTCGATTTTTAACACTTAGGTACGTTTTTCTCAGAAACCATTTAACTACCTGGGTGAAATTTTTACCAGTTCAATTGTAAAAATTTTATGTTATTTGTTATTCTTTTAAAAACTTTATGGTTCAACAGATTAAATTGAAAAAAATCAGTAGCTAAAACCACCCCACAACTGTGTTGTTGTTTAGGTCATCAGCCAAAAGGCTGGTTTGAACCTGTAGAGGTTTTACTAAGTAAAACGAGGAGTGAGGTGGTTTACCGTTGCCTTCCTCACTGAGTGGAAAAGTACGCTTATCAGCATGCCGGGCCCTCTGAAAAACACATATTTTCCATTCTGCAAACGACACCTTCACTTCATTCACCACAGGGACCCCACAACTATGAGTGTCCAAAGCTTCATTTTCGTATCTTTCACCAATCCTATGAAGAATGTACCTAAAAATAGAAAATTTATCATTGGCGGGATACAAAGTACAGTCTTCCCTTAAGGTGCTATTATTGAGAAAATCGCAAAAAGTGAAAATTTCACGAATAAACTACTGCTTCCATTTTATTGATTTTAATAAAAATGAAAGTGTCGAGTACCCTTGTAGTAGCCCACTAAAGTTCCAAGTTTTAATTTCGTACATTATTCCATCCTTGAGATATTTTTTCACATACACACAAACGCGCACGCGCGGCACCACTCAGATCAATCGGTAAAAATATGTTTTTTTTTGTGGTTCAAGGAACCTGAAAACGTGTATTTCCGGTGAAAACTCGATTTTTGGAAAGACCGACATGAAAACAATAATTTGCTTTTCTATATATTTATGTAGGGAAGAGAAAGTAAAAATATCAATCAAAGTATAGGAAGATCATGAAAATCGTTAAAATGGCTCCACAGTTACGAAGTCCTTTGTCTATCTATATTTTGCTGACTAAAACTGTTTTTAAAAAGTTAAAGAGTAATACCATTAAAAATGTTTAATGATCTCTTGTAGAAAATAAAACAGCTATTGTTTAACCATCGATCCAAAAAATCGTAAATTTTCAAACAAAAAAATTCTTTTGAAAATTCGTTGTTACCTTAATTGGTTATGAGGTCATCAGCCGAAAGCCTGGTTTGAACCTCTGGAGGCTTTACTAAGTAACACGAGAAGTGGGTGGTTTGCAGTTGCCTTCCTCACTGAGTGAAAAAGCACGGTTATCAGCATTCTGAAAATCATCTACTTTCCATCCTGCAAATAAGAGCTTCACTTCCTTCACCACAGGGTCTGGCTGTATAATGAAATGAAATGTAATTCATTAATTTTAGAGGAGATAACTCTTAGTAGTGTCTTTTACACCTTTTTCTCTTCTGTTCTTAAATGCTTCAGTCATATAATTGGCTGACCATGTGATAAGAAACAGAACTGTTTTTAGTAGCTGTGGAACTAAGAGATCTCTACCTGCCTGTTATGGAAAGTTAACTTCATAATATCTGTTTATTATGTATCAAGAAACTCAATATTGTAGCTGATTTTTTGGCTAAAGATGAATGGGATTAGTTTCTTAAAAATCTGGTGTGAAACACTCACAGAACTTTCTCTTGCCAGTGCAAATAATTAACAATAAACCTAACATTAGTAATAAAACATTAGAAATAAACAAAAAACTAACCTCAACAAACATAACCTAATTTTAATCATGAGTGAAAGACGCAAAATGAAAATCGACCTCAGTTTGGCTTAGAAATACGGAAAATCACTCTAGTACGCACTAAAATATGCGCTAAAATTTGCGCTAAAATATGCGCTAAAATGCATATTAAAGCTGTAATCTTAAAAAAAACCACGTTTTTACGTGAAAACAGCCTCACCCAGAATTTCAGCAAACATGACGCCTACCCTATCTTGTAGAGAATAAAAAATTGAGTAAACCAGGCGATTTTAAAAAAATCGTAGGACCAGTTTTTGAGAAAATCGCAAAAAAGTGAAAAATTACACGAATAAACTACCACTTCCGGTTGACCGATTTTGATGAAAATGTTCGTGTCGAGTCCGGTAGTGATATGTAACTTAAGTTTCAAGTTTCAAGTTCGTACAATGTTCCGTTCTTGAGATATTCTGTTCACACACACACACACACACACACACACACACACACACACACACACACACACACACACACAGACCAATCGCTAAAAACATGTTTTTTGGGTTCAGGGGGTCTGAAAACGTATAGATCCGGTGAAAACTCGATTTCGAAAAATCGACATGAAAACAATACTTTCCTTCCTATATATTCATATAGGCAAGAGAAAGTAAAAAGAAAGCCATCTGATTGGTTATTGTCGCCTAACATTCAACACATTGTATTACGAGTTATGGATGTGTAAACAAAACTAGCGTTATTTACTTTGTAAATTTATGAAACAGGTAAGTTATTATTAAGGAAACCCCATCGTGATGTTAATTTAAAACAAGTGCTCTAAATTTTAATCCAAATAAGTTTCATCTACACTAACCTTGTTATAAATTAATAATATTATTATTACTTCTATGTAATAAATAAAATGTTGATATAAATTAACATTTTCCTTTAAATTTAGTTATTTCTCCTTATAAATCATATGTTACCGTCGTTACATCTATGTAGCTATACTTGTTCAATTAGAATTGGCGCGGGAAGATCAGCTGTTGATACCGTCTCTCTTTAATTACCTCTATGCATCTCTTGTTAGATTCGCAACCTCACGCCTAACTTATGATCCATGCGTTTCTCCTTATTCATATAAGTTGTTTGCTGATGATACTTCAGTAATCAGTAACAGTTTACTGGTGGATGCTCTTGAAGTAATGTTAACATATGTTAACATAGAGTCCGTAGTACAGTTCTTGAATCAAATGTTATTAACAGTTAATGGGAAAAAGTGTCAGTACTTGTAGTTTAAAAATCTGGTGTGAAACACTCACACAACTTTCTCTTGCCAATGCAAATAATTTACAATATAATTTAACATTAGTAATAAAATATTAGAAATGAACAAAAACTAACCTCAAAAACATAACCTTATTTTAATCATGAGTGAATGACGCAAAGTGACAATCGAACTCAGTTTGGCTTAAAAATACGGAAAATCACGCTTTCACGCTAAACTAGGCTCTGTAGAGAAAAATGCTCTAAACAAAAGTTGTAGATATTTTAATTTTTTATAAATTTAATTATATACACTTTTGTCGTAAAATGCATACTAAGACCGAAATGTTAAAAAAATCGATTTTTCTCACGTTTTCGTGAGAAAAAAAACAGAAAATCGCAAATTACCGCTAAACTAAGCGTTATACAAAAAAATGTTTGAAACAGAAGTTGTAGGTTTTTAAATTCTCTACAACTTTTATTACATAAGTTTTTGCGCTAAAATTTATATTAAAGCCGTAATCTTAAAAAAACAACGTTTTTACGTGAAAACAGCCTCACCGAGAATTTCAGCAAACATGGCGCCTACCCTATCTTGTAGAGCATAAAAGATGTAGTAAACCAGTTGATTTTAAAAAAAATCGTAGGACTAGTTTTTGAGAAAATCGCAAAAAAGTGAAAAATTATACGAATAAACTACTACTTCCGGTTGACCGATTTTGATGAAAATGTTCGTGTCGCGTCCGGTAGTGGTATGTAACTTAAGTTTCAAGTTTCAAGTTCGTACGATGTTCCGTTCTTGAGATATTCTGTTCGCACACAGACACACAGACACACACACACACAGACACACACACAGACCAATCGCTAAAAACATGTTTTTTGGGTTCAGGGGGTCTGAAAACGTATAGATCCGGTGAAAACTCGATTTCGAAAAATCGACATGAAAACAATACTTTCCTTCCTATATATTCATATAGGCAAGAGAAAGTAAAAATAAACATAACGTTAAAGAAAGTAGAGAAGTGGACGTATTTACTCATAATAATAGTTTAGAGGATGTAGAAACAGTGAAGTTCCTGGGCGTATCTCTAGATAGATCTTTGTCTTGGGACTTCTATACCAATCAAGTTTGTAGTAAAATATCATCTGGGGTATTTGCACTAAAACAAATTGCCAGATTAAATGACAAAAAATTACTAATGGCACCTTATACACATGTTAATCAAAACACATGTGTTTCATGGCCTTATTCTGTTTCATATCCGTTGTGGTATCTTAGTATGGGGTAATTCTAGCATGGGTAATATGAATAGGGTTTTTAAAATTCAAAAGAAAGCTATTAGGTGTATGGTGGGAGCTAACCAGCTCACCTCATGCAGACCATTATTTAAGGAGCTTAAATTGCTTACAGTTCCCTCTCTTTACATTTTTGAGGTGATTATGTATGTTAGGCAAAATAATTTTATGCAAAATTTCAACGTTCGCAATCATAACACGAGAAACAGAAATGATTATTGTGACTAATCACTCTACAAAATTGTTTGAACAAAACCTACTTATGCAGGGAGAAAATTCATGAATAAATAACCCCATTTTTAAAATTTTGTGAGCATTTGAATTCTTTTAAAAAGAATCTGAAAAATTACTTGATTGGTGAAACTTTTTATGGCATACAAGAATTTCTTTCTTGATAGTAGTGATACATTGTGTGATTCTTAAATGCATTTCAGGTGTTATATCTGACGACATGTCCTATACTCCTCCTGGAGTCTCCAGGGCGCAAAAAAAAAAAAAAAAAAAAAAAAAAAAAAAAAAAAAAAAAAAAAAATATATATATATATATATAATTGTTTATAGCTGTTGATGTGAGTAGTGCAATCTATGATAAATAAATAAGTTATAATTTTATTGATAGTCTGCTCATCTCCCCTGAAATTCACGTAGAAATATTGTGACACTTATCGCTAAGGTCCGTTTCGGGATCTAGGTAATTAAATTATTAATACACTAAAGTTTACAATTACAAATATTTATTACACTAAAAGATTTACAAAATAAATAATTAAACTAATTATTATGAAGTAATACAATAAATGACTTAATAAATAATAATCAGTAAATAACAATTTACTTAGCACTACTTACAAGCAATTTTATAATACACATACAAAATGAAACTGAATACACAAAAACTGAATTTAATACAGATTCACAATAACTTTTCACAATACACACACAAACAAAGACAGTATAACAATCGTTGACCAACACAATGCTCGGAACACGCCCTGCACAGCGTCCGACGGCCACTCGTCAAAGATCAAACGAATACTGCTCCACTGACCGCGCTCGGGGGTCTATTTATATAAGGGGGGGTTCAAAGAGACTTCTCGAACGGCACAGAGATTCGATCAATAATCTTTTTTATTAGTTCTCGAAAAGTCATAACTGATGAACTGATGTAAACAAGTAACAATAGATCTATTGCAAATGGAAAGTGTTACAGGCCCCTTTCATAACAGTTGTACAACAATACCCTTTTATAAATAGGCGTACGTCTATTGTTACTATTGTGTTATTGTTACTTTTGTCCTATTATTTCTTTTTCACTCTATTATCTACTCTTTACCATTTATTGAATGAAATTCTAGAACTTTCGTGAATCATGCCCTTCTTATTGTCACAATATGTAAGGTACCGACCGATTAATGGGGTACATTAACTTAGCAATAGTTGTAGTTTATATAGGTTTACTTTTAGCATGTAAGTGAAGTGAGCAGTGGACATGTGTTGAACTGCACTCCCTGGAATGAAAAAGTGGAATGTGTGAGGGTCGATACAAGGCAATAAAGAACAATTATAAGGGTACTGTTATTCAACCCTTGCAAGTATGTACAGTAAAACCTCACTAATTCGGACTAATTGAGGGGAAGTGAAGTCCGAATTATTGAAAGTCCGAATTATCGCGAATATTTGTTTACATCTAAAAATTGAATAATTTAGGCAATTAAAATTAAAAAATAAACGTTACTTGTCTGAAATATCGATGTTTAATGAATTTACAGTAAAGTATATTGAAAAACAACAATGTTAAAAGTATAGAAATAAAAATATTTACGGCAGTTAAAATATTATTAAATAATAAATGTCCAGTGTAAAATGATATTAAATTAAAACACTGTACTTACGTACCGATTATTTGGCACTTGTTGAAGTAGAGGGTTGACAAATATCCTCAGGGATCATTTGAGGTTGCTTAGAAAAAAAACTTGTTATTTTTTTCTGTGATTCTTTGCTACACTGTCTTCTTATAATGCACCTCATTATAATACACCTTATATACACCTCATTTATAATGAGGTGTAGTCTTGTACAGACTCAGGTTGACCATTCCTGAGAGAGTATGTTTAATTGAACCCCAACCATCAAAGTACACCGGTAGCCACTGTCTAGCATTCAAATCCGTATAAAAGTAACTACCTTTACTAAGATTTGAACCAGGAACCTTCGTCTCCGAAAATCAGCTGTTAAACAGCTGATTTTGGCGACGACTTTACCTCTAGACCAACCCGGTGGGTTAATGAATCATTTGGATTAAGAAAATTTCAACTGAATTTTACAATACATTGTTGAAATCATATGACGTGTTTGAAAATTAATCGTTGAACTTATAATATTAACACAACATAAAGCATAAACATTAAAGAAAAAATCTGGTGTGAAACACTCACACAACTTTCTCTTGCCAATGCAAATAATTAACAATAAACCTAACATTAGAATTAAAACATTAGAAATGAACAAAAAACTAACCTCAAAAAACATTAGTGAAATACGCAAAATTAAAATCGACCTCAGTTTAGCTTAAAAATACGGAAAATCGCTCATTCACACTAAACTAGGCACTGTACAAAAAAATTCTTAAAATAAAAGTTTTAGATCTCTTAATTTCCTATAAATTTTATTTTATACACTTTTGTCGTAAAATGCATTCTAAGGCCGAAATCTTAAAAAAATAGATTTTTCACACGTTTTCGTGAGAAAAAAACAGAAAATTGCTAATTACCGCTAAACTAAGCGTTATACAAAAAAATGTTTGAAATAAAAGTTGTAGAATTTTAAATTGTCTACAACTTTTATTATACATTTTTACGCTAAAATGCATATTAAAGCCGAAATCTTAAAAAAAACAATGTTTTTACGTGAAAACAGCCTGACCAAGAATTTCAGCACACATGGCGCCTACCCTATCTTGTAAGGCATAAAAAATTAAGTAAATAAGGCGATTTTAAAAAAATTCGTAGGACCAGTTTTTGAGAAAATCGTAAAAAAGTGAAAAATTACACGAATAAACTACTACTTCCGGTTGACCGATTTTGATGAAAATGTTCGTGTCGGGTCCGGTAGTGGTGTGTAACTTAAGTTTCAAGTTTCAAGTTCGTGCGATGTTTCGTTCTTGAGATATTTTGTATACACACACACACACACACACACACACACACACACACACACACACACACACACACACACACACAGACCAATCGCTAAAAACATGTTTTTTGGGTTCAGGGGGTCTGAAAACGCATAGATCCGGTGAAAACTCGATTTCGAAAAATCGACATGAAAACAATACTTTCCTTCCTATATATTCATATAGGCAAGAGAAAGTAAAAAGAAACGCTAACTAACCTTGAGTTTTAGTCTGCACTTACTCCTTTGAAAGTCTTAACGAATCGTGCCAAAAAGATAGCTACGTATAATTAAACAATAACTGCTTTGATGATTACAATCGAACTATCTTTATCTATTTTCATGAACAATACAATAACGATTAATGCTGTACTAGCAATCATAGGGTGATTCAAAAGTCTGAAGCATTTTTTTTTGTTTTTTGTAATTCCTAGTTTGTGTACGTTGCAATCTGTTCAATTCAGAACAAGAAGCAACCCCATGGCCCAATGAGATGAGGATGATGTGTATGACGTATATATGAGGTGTAGTCTTGTACTGACTCAGGTCGACCATTCCTGAGAGAGTATGGTTAATTTAACCCCAACCATCAAAGTACACCGGTAACCACTGTCCAGCATTCAAATCCATATAAAAGTAACTACCTTTACTAGGATTTAAACCAGGAACCTTCGTCTCCGAAAATCAGCTGTTAAACAGCTGATTTTGGCGACGACTTTACCTCTAGACCAACCCGGTGGGTTTTGAAGCATTTTAAAGATTCACTTGAGTGTCATTCAGAGGTGGCTATTCAGGTGAAGCAGGTGAAGAGCCTCTTCACCTTCGCACTGAATAGCATTTAAATTTATTTCTGTCATAAAAAAAGTATAATTTCTGTTATAAAATATTTTTGTTATACAATAAATGAATAAGTATCGTGCAATAAAGTGCATAAAATTATTGTATCTGCTTAGAGCGCTATTTAATGTTCTAGGGCGATGATAACCGTCCTGGTTTTTCGCCCAAAAAAAAAAAAAAATGTTCTAGGCGGGTCACGGATCTCTATACTTTTTTTTTAATTGAGTGATGATGCCTACATAAGCCTTGGGTTTGTGCGTAGGTAATGATACGTGGTGATTTACAGATGAAAAAAATGCCAGACCTGACTGGGAATCGAACCCAGGACACCGGGATAGTAGCCAGTTGCGCTGACCACTACACCACGGGCCTGTTTGACAAACAATATTAATGTTTGTATAGTTACTTGAGTCACGAGTTTGCCCTTGTTTGCAACGAGGTATAAAGGGGGGAAAAGCATCAGTGCGCATGCGCGACTGCTTTAATTTAAGTACGATAAACATAATAACTTGTACTATACCCAGTGCATATAAAGTATATCGCGGAACCTTTTATAGGTTAATTATGTGAATATAACAACTGTTTGTTACCGTAAACAGAAATGTCGGTTTCTTAAAAACGTGGTCGGACTATTCACAGTGCCAGACGCAATGCAACAAATTGCTGTAAGGTTGAAGCTAAACAGAAATGCTTATCCGTGCCTCTTAACAAAAGCCGTGAGCGAGCGGCTGACTACTAATGTGATATATTTTCTCTTTCCACAATTCGAAAAATAAAAAAGGAAATTAAGGACGTGAAGAAGCTATTCTTTAACAGTTTTGTTGACACCTGGTAAAAAATAAAACGGTTAGGTAGATACTAAAGAGACTGATAAGGAAAACGCCGATGATAGCAATAGTAAATAAGACGATTCATTCGTAATTACAGTAAATCAAACGTTTCTAGTCATGTAATTAAGCTATAAGCAATATTACATGTCACATTTATTTTGTATAAGGTTTATGAAGAAAACATTTTCTCGGAATAAACCAAAGCTTACAAAATGTATGTAGAAATTGCACGGTAGTGAAATAGTGAAATGTACGAGTAGTGTCTGACTGTTGAGGTTGGCAGCACTGTCAAATATTCACTTCCCTTCCTCACAGCCCATAAACAAGCAAAAGGCAATCGCGTGACTAAAGTATCTATAGTTTAGTTAAAGCGCATATTATTAATACAGCCATTTAAAATACATAATAAGTTACAATAAGGCCGGCCGCATTGGCGCAGTTGGTAACGTGCTCGCCTCTCATCATGCGGTCCTGGGTTCGAATCCCACTCAGGCACGGCATATTTTCATACGTTACAAAAAAATCATTTCATTCTCATCACACACAGTTACACCCCAACGTCGTCGCTAATGACCTTGATGTTGATGCGACGTTAAATAAATTAAAAAAAAAAAAAAAGTTACAATAACTACTTACTTATAACAGTAGTTGAACCGGCTGTAGAGATTAACTAAACATATTTCATAATATTATTGTAGAAATAAAATATTTATTCCAAGTTTTAGAGACCCACCGGGTTGGTCTAGAGGTAAAGTCGTCGCCAAAATCAGCTGTTTAACAGCTGATTTTCGGAGTCGAAGGTTCCTGGTTCAAATCCTAGTAAAGGTAGTTACTTTTATACGGATTTGAATACTAGACAGTGGTTACCGGTGTACTTTGATGGTTGGGGTTTAATTAACCATAATCTCTCAGGAATGGTCGGCCTGGGTCTGTACAAGACTACACCTCATTTACACGTCATACACATCATCCTCATCTCATTGGGTCATGGGGTTGCTTATTGTTCTAAATTGAACAGATTGCAACGTACACAAATTAGGAAAAAAAAGTTATGTTGTTAAGTTTTAGAGGAAATTTTGAATTAAATTATCCACAAAAAACAAAAAAAAATCATAATTTTTCGATCCATGACCTCCTTAGTTGGTTCTTGTTATCATCTTAACCCTTTCAGTGCCGAATCAATATTTAAAAGTTTGATATAAAGTGGCATTTAATTTGAATAAGCTTATACAAAAAATGCCAGCCCTTATTTCGACAAATTGCTGGGATAAGCCTGCCATTGCCGACAAAAATTCCAAAGTTGGAGAAAAATAAAATTTCCTGTTAAAAATTAATTTTTATTGTGTTCTTAAAAAAAAGAAATCGTTCTAACACAAAAAATATTCAAAATAGTTTTTTCTAGTTTATTTAAAGTCGCATCGACAGCTTCGTCATTAGCAACTACTGTGGGTTTTGGTATCTTAACGGTGAATTTAACGTGTTAAAATTTCCAGACCCTAGCCGGGAATCGAACCTGGGACCTTTGGCTTTGTAGGCTAACGTGCTAGTCACTACGCCACGGAGGCGGTAATACATTATTAGATTAATTTTTGTTTAGAAGTCTTTTTTGGAAATGTTAGGTTATCCGGACGTAGGCATATTATGCATAACTTATGGACGTCCGGTAAACCGGATGCTATTACTATGTAAAACATATCGACGTCCTGTTTTCCGGACGTTGGTGGTACTGAAAGGGTTAATATACGCTATAAATGCCTCTGCCCATAACAGACAGGTGGAGTGTCAAATTATTTACACTCAATCTGTTCGTCGCAGGGCTAAAATAAATAGTTCTGTTTCTTATCACATGGTTAGCCAATTAAATGACTGAATCATTTAAGAACAGAAGAGGTAGAGGTGTAAAATACACTAATCAGAGTTAATCTCCTCTGAAAGTAATGAATTTCATTATACAGCCAGACCCTGTGATGAATGAAGTGAAGGTGTCGTTTACAGAGTGGAAAATATGTGCTTTTCAGAGGGCCCGGCATGCTGATAAGCGTACTTTCCCACTCAGTGAGGAAGGCAATGGTAAACCACCTCACTCCTCGTTTTACTTAGTAAAACCTCTAGAGGTTCAAACCAGCCTTTTGGCTGTTGACCTAAACAACAATAAATGCTTAAGGGAAGAATCAAATGAGTGGCCGCATCTTTTCTTCCAGAACGAGCGGGTTGCCATGACAATGGAGATATTAGAGGAGAATTTACACGCCTAGCTTTCCCCACCTGTCTCCCAATAGTGAAGAGATTGAGGAGGGTCGACCAAACTACTGCACCTGCATGTTCTATGTACGTGTACATTAGTTGTTATGTTCAGAAGATGCGACAAACGTAAAAAACAAATAATTTGTCAGGACATCAAACAATAGGTCGAAGGAGTCAAAAATGTCACTTGTGGAAGTCAGAAAGGACTTCGAAAAATTTGGAGTGAGTCAAAAGAGTATATTGGACCGTACCAAGAAAGGTAAACACAAATTACAGATTAATAACTTTAAAGGCTCCAATAAAGAGCAACAGGAAAATGAAGGATAAATGTAAACAGAAGAAACTAGAAAAGCTAGTATTAAAACATTTTTGACTAATCAGGCTGAAAATGTTTATTTCTTCTTTTGAAAATTTATTAACAATTTGCAGTGGGAGTATTTTTTTAATAAGTATTTCAAATATTTTCTAGTATTTTTATTTTAAAAAATCATTTAGGTTACTTAAAAAGTTCTTGTACATAAAAGAGTAAAAATAGATTATGTATTTAAGAGGAGAATCTATCTCCAAAAAAATTTTGTTTTGATGCAAAAGTAGTGAAAATAGTTTGTTTTATGTTCGAAATGCAGCTACTCTTCTTATTAAATCTTGAATCAGAATTATTCCGAAGGTTCACCCTCATATCCTAAAATCAAAATAGGGGTTAAAAATCAGACACCAGCCTCAGAAATCATAACTTGGGTACACTTAATTTACATGAAATTGTTGTCAAACTGAAGAAAAAATCCTATTCCAGAGCGGCCATGTTGGGTTGCTGTATTCCCTCTATATTAAATTTTTTTCTAAAATTTTTCTGACAATATCAAAAACATTGATCATCAAAGAAATAATTTAATTATTTTTAAAAATTTTCAAAACACAAAATTACCTTTTGCATACAAGGGGCCTTAGAGGAAAATATTCAGAAAAATTTAATAAAGGAGTCTAGGAAATCGGTTGAGTAAGTCAAAGCAAAGATTTCTCAAAAATTGGTCATATATCTCAATTCTTGGACAAGTAACGTCAAAAAAGTTGAAATTTTAATAAAAAATGGTTAAATTTGCTATGACGTGCATTTGTTCTCATTTATTTAATTTATATTGATGTAAAGTAAATGTTATTAATAAAATAAATATACTATTGAGTGCAGAATAATTTTCTCTACAAAATTAGTGAAATAAAAAAACAAATTCTTGAAGGTAGATTCCTCCCTTGTTGTTGTTGTTGTTGTTTAGGTCAACAGCCGAAAGGCTGGTTTGAACCTCTAGAGGTTTTACTAAGTAAAAACGAGAAGTAAGGTGGTTTACCATGCCTTCCTCACTGAGTTGAAAGAGTATGCTTATCAGCATGCCAGGCTCTCCGAAAAGCACTCACTTTCCACCCTGCAAATGACACCTTCACTTCATTCACCACAGGGTCTGGCTGCATAGTGAAATTCATTACTCTCAGAGGAGATAACTCTGACTAGTGTCTTTTACACCTCTACCTCTTCTATTCTTAAATAGTTCAGTCATATAAGTGGCTGACTATGTGATAAGAAACAGAACTATTTTTTTTTAGCCCTGGACGAAACGGATAGAGTGCAATTAAAATAACTTAATGTAATTAAGTAACTTAATTATAATAACTTAAAATACATAATATAATATAATATATATTATATTATTATATATATATAATATAATAACTTAAATACATTATAACTTATGCAATTCTTCCCTTAATGGGCTTTAAATTGTAAACTTTACTATTATTAGATTAATTAAAAGTGATATTTATTAGTATAATAAGAATGAATAATATTAGTGTTTTTAGAGTAGGTACTAAAATAAGGGATGTACGAGTATTTTATTAGCAACGTACTTAAAGGGTTGAACCTAGTCTGTAGAAGGACGATGTGTTACTGCGGACGCCAAGCGTACTACTGACGTGTGCGACTTTGAAAGGAGAAACCGCGTGCAAGTTATTTAATCATGGAAGAGGGGCGCGGCGCAGCAAGGGCGATATTGAGCAAGGTTTCGCAAACCATGACCCGCTCAAGCTGTTGCGCACGGCTAGGTCCGTATCGACTACCCACACATTTAACCGTCACCTAGCCAGCCCCTAGAGACCTTGCAACTTGCTACACTTTCCCGCCCGTAAACTTGCAATGCAAAACTAATACTGAACTATTTTATTATTAATTTTAAGGTCGCTCACCGAACGCGAAATTTAATAAATTTTCAATATGGCTGTGATGAGTGGAAGAAGAAGAATCACCCTTTGAAGGATCACTTTCAATTTTCCTTTATTAAAGTTCACTTTTTGTTTTAAGGAGAGACGTACTTTGTATCCCACTAATGTTAAATTTGATATTTATAGGTACATTTTTCACAGAATTGGTAAAAGATAGCAAACTGAAACTTTACTTACGTATAGTTATTGAGTTTCTCTAGCTACTGACATTTTTTCAATTTAATCTGTTGGACCATAACATTTAAAAAAAAATAACGAATAACATAACATTTTTATAAAATGCTTTTATAAGTTTTATGCATATTACTAATTTTTTTTTTTTTTTTTTTTTTTTTTTTATTTGTGACCCACCGGGTTGGTCTAGAGGTAAAGTCGTCGCCAAAATCAGCTGTTTAAGAGCTGATTTTCGGAGATGAAGGTTCCTGGTTCAAATCCTAGTAAAGGTAGTTACTTTTATACGGATTTTAATACTAGACAGTGGTTACCGGTGTACTTTGATGGTTGGGGTTTAATTAACCATACTCTCTCAGGAATGGTCGGCCTGGGTCTGTACAAGACTACACCTCATTTACACGTCATACACATCATCCTCATCTCATTGGGTCATGGGGTTGCTTATTGTTCAAATTTAACAGATTGCAACGTACACAAATTAGGAATAAAAAAAAAAAAAAAAATTTTAGCACCTAAGGAAGTCATAAACAGGTCGGTATATTAGCATGTACAAGGTAAATAACTGGTACAAATTTCAGCGCGATAGGTTTAATGGTTTTTAATAAAAATGTACCTAAGTGTTAAAAACTTTAATTTACGGGAAAATAAAAAAAGGCGCAAATCAAAAACAAAATTTTCAAAAAGTAAATTTACCCATCAATAGTTAGTCATAAAGCTGAACTAACAGCTGAGAATATTAAAAACAGTGATGCAGATATTTAAAAAAATTAAAATTCCCTTTGCACTAAAACGAGCAGTATAAAAAATTATGGAAAATATTTTGTTTTTGGTGACGATAATTTTTCTGGGTAAACCTGATAAAAAGGTAATTTCTTTTATTAAAAAATTGTTTGACATAATGTTTTTTGGAAGTCCAGGTAAAAACTATTGAAAAAACATTAATTATGGAAAATATTTTGTTTTTGGTGACGATAATTTTTCTGGGTAAACCTGATAAAAAGGTAATTTCTTTCATTAAAAAAATTGTTTAACGTAATTTTTTTTGGAAGATCCAGGTAAAAACTATTGAAAAACATAAAAAACCTTAAATCTTAATTTTCAATCAAAACCGTCATATAGTCTCCCTTTAAGAAGATACATTCAGGGTTATCTATGTACATACTTTACACGTATAAGTTTATTACAGTTCATATTCGTGTTAGTAATTTGAGGTACATGCATTGTACATTTTATATATTTATCAGAATCAATTTCTGTGATAAAACGCATACTCTGATTTATGGGTTCATTGACATTTTTTATCCAATAATTCAATCTAAAGTAGATCACTTAAAATAACTCCAGATTTTCTTTTCTTTTTTGGATGATATCTCCCAAGACTTCTTTTTCTTTTTTCTTCTAATACTTCAAAATTCAGAAATCGCTTTTCTTCTTTCTTTTGAGAAGTTGTGCATAATTTATTTTATCATTTCTAACTTGAGTTCTACAGGAATTTTCTACCCACTTTAGAATACTTTAGTTACTTAGATACTTTAGTTACTTTAGATACTTTAGTTACTTTAGATACTTTAGTTCTAAATCCCGTTATAAAGTAATAGTTAGTTTCTGTTAATTCTAGTTTTTCAACTTCTTGTTCTTGTTGATGATATTTTTTCGTATAGGGCCAAATTTAGACCACGTGAAGTGACTCTAGACGTTTCTGAAAGCTTATTCTGTAGCCTACATTATCGGCATTCATTCACTGTAGGTTTTTTCTTATTCTGACCACCCGGTGTTGTTTCTCCTCTTTATTGAAACCTTTAAAAACAGTATTTAGTTATCGGAATAGTTCGGTTCATTATGTTTTCTCGGTTATTCCGGTTTCTCAATATCCTTTTTGACTACTTTGAGCCAAGTAGTTTTTGTTGATGATTGTGAAATTCATGTAATTTTTATCGTTGCAAATATTAAATATAGGGTGATTCAAAAAGAGCGCCGGTTTTGATATATCAAATTAAGAGATTTATTTTATTGAAAAACTGAAAATAAATACATCAACAAGTTCATCTTACCTTCCGATTTCATGTATGAAAAATGATGTCATGCATGTGTCCTCCTCTACTGCGCTGGCACGCATCAACTCTGTCCATGAAATTGGATATTACTGCACGACAAGTTTCGACTTCCATTTGCCCGATAACCCGTCGAATTTCCTCCTTTAAGTCATTGATGTTTCGGGGTTTATTGGCATACACCAATGACTTCAGATGACCCCAAAGATGAAAGTCACAAAACGTCAATTTTGTTTGCGAAGGTGTCATCATCCTGCCGTTTTCTCAATACCCAGTCAACAAACTGTCGTCTCTTCTGGTGGTCTGCCACTTTCAAATGTTGCGTCAACTGAATTTTATACGGGTGATATTGGAGATCGTACCGAAGAATTCTCCGTACAGAAGAACATCGTAAACCCAATTGTTGAGAATGGCGACGTATTGATTTTGCTGGGCTAACAGCCACACTGTCACGAACCAACGCAACGTTCTGCTCAGTTCGGCCAGAACTACGACGTCCAGAACTTTTAAGGTCGACTGTTGAACCCGTCTCAAAAACCTTTTTCATGAGCCTGCGAACTGTTGATTCATTCGGTGCTTCATTACGTCCTAGAGTACCGCGAAGTCGCCTGACAGTAGCCGCATAACTCTCTCCACTCTGGTAAAATGTTTTGACGATTAACACTCGTGCAATAGTAAACTTCTCCATGGTTAGACACAGACTGCGAGAGTACTACACTGCGAACAAGAGAAACTACAACTGAATCGTCAATCGGAATGTTCTCCGAAATAGAAATGAGGTCTAACAATGTTGCCAACCGATAAACAAAAATTTACCAGCCGTTTAAAAACCGGCGCTCTTTTTGAATCACCCGTTATCTGTTTATTTAATCTTTTTTATTAAAATTATTAATTCTCTTCATATGACACCAAAGAGCTTTGGTTTTTATGATTAATTCTTCTATAGTTTCGATGTGTTTGTACTCGTACAACTCCTTTTATGATTTTTAACGGTCTTTTCCTTGATTCTAACGCATGTGACCCATATATTTTTCTGAGAATGTTTCTTTGTTAAAAGAAGTTTTTGAGTTGGATCTTTCATCGTTAGAACATGTCAATTTCATAAAGAATCATTTGGTTTTCCAAACCGTAATGTTATGTTATAATTTACTGTTTCTAGAAATGTTTTTCGTATTATAGCCTAAATATTTTTTGAAGTCAAGAAAAAATACTCTAATTTACTTACTTTTTCCTTAATTTTTCTTCATTTCCTTAATTTTTACTTTCTCTTGCCTATACGAATATATAGGAAGGAAAGTATTGTTTTCATGTCGATTTTTCGAAGTCGAGTTTTCACCGGATCTACACGTTTTCAGACACCCTGAACCCAAAAATCATGTTTTTTTGCGAATGGTCTGTGTGCGTGTGTATACAAAATATCTCAAGAACGGTACATCGTACGAACTTGAAACTTAAGTTAGACACCACTACCGGACCCGACACGAACAATTTCATCAAAATCGGTCAACCGGAAGTAGTAGTTTACTCGTGTAATTTTTCACTTTTTTGCGATTTTCTCAAAAACTGGCCCTACGATTTTTTTAAAAATCGCCTGATTTACTAAATTTTTTATGCTCTACACGACAGGGTAGGCGCCATGTTTGCTGAAATTCTTGGTGAGGCGTTTTTCACGTAAAAACATTGTTTTCTTAAGATTACGGCTTTAATATACATTTTAGCGCAAAAATGTATATAATTAAAGTTGTAGAAAATTTAAAATCCTACAACTTTTAATGAAAATATTTTTTTGTATAACGCTTAGTTTAGCGGTAATTAGCAATTTTCTGTTTTTCTCACGAAAACGTGTGAAAAATCGATTTTTTTTTAAGATTTCGGCTTTAGTATGCATTTTACGACAAATGTGTAACAATCAAATTTATAGGAAATTACGATCTACAACTTTTATTTAAAACTTTTTTTTGTACAGTGCCTAGTTTAGCGTGAAAGAGCGATTTTCCGTATTTTTAAGCCAACTGAGGTTATTTTCATTTTGCGTCTTTCACTCATGATTAAAATTAGGTTATGTTTATTGAGGTTAGCTTTTTTTGTTTATTTTTAATGTTTTATTACTAATGTTAGGTTTATTGTTATTATTTGCATTGGTAAGAGAAAGTTGTGTGAATGTTTCACACCAGATTTTTATATTGTGTGTTGTTATTTACATTTCCAACAATTTTTCCAAATTATTTTAAAATTGTTCATTTTGTAAAGAACAAATTGAAAAATTACCATGGCATGCTACATGGTACATGGTTATTACGTACATCAACTGTATGTAATAAAGTTAGCCTCTAAAAGAACAATAAAATAAATCAAACACAACATAGACTTTATAGCATTATTTATTATGGACATAAATTGTAATTTACTAATTTAGACTTAAGTACATCAATGAGCTATGCTTTATGCTTTAATGTCGATGAAATTAATTGTGTCTATACTAAAATTTAAAGAAGTAACGTTTGGTTGTTTGTACAAGGTAATCTCAAGAAACCCAACATATTTCAAAAATTATTTCACTTTTGAAAAGTTTAGAGTTTCCTGAGTAACACACAGGTAAGTCGTATAGCATTACATAATTTTAAATTTTTTCTACTTCTCGCAATCAATGATTAGGTTTCCGACTCACAACAGTGACAAAACTATTGAATTATTGCTATCTCTTGAATGGCCTCCCAGCATATCTCCTTCCCGCCGCCTTACATTTCAAAACGTTCCTTTCTTCAGGCATTCTCATGTGCTCCCCCCATCGATTTCGATATCCAGGAATATTCTATACTCTCGATTTCTGTATTCAGGAATATCAAAAGAAAAAACCAATTTAAAATTGCGGATACTAGACAGTGGTTACCGGTGTACTTTGATGGTTGGGGTTCAATTAACCATGCTCTCTCAGGAATGGTCGACCAGGGTCTGTACAAGACTACACCTCATTTACACGTCATACACATCATCCTCATCTCATTGGGTCATGGGGTTGCTTATTGTTCTGAATTGAACAGATTGCAACGTACACATATTAGGAATTAAAAAAAAAATGCGGATACACTAAAAGCTTATTGTTAAAAGCTTATTAATTTACTATTTTTAATTTATTAAAACTTTAATAATTAATAAATTAATTATTAATATTTATTTATCGATTTTGTATAATTTATTATGATAGAATAATATTATTGTTTTGTTTAAGATTTTTTACTTTCTCTTGCCTATATCAATATATAGGAAGGAACGTATTGTTTTCATGTCAATTTTTCGAAATCGAGTTTTCACCGGATCTACACGTTTTCAGACCCCCTGAACCCAAAAAAACATGTTTTCAGCGATTGGTCTCTGTGTGTATCTGTGTGTGTATGTGTGTACAAAATATCTCAAGAACGGAACATCGTACAAACTTGAAACTTAAGTTACATACCACTACCGGACCCGACACGAACATTTTCATCAAAATCGGTCAACCGGAAGTAGTAGTTTATTTGTGTAATTTTTCACTTTTTGCGATTTTCTCAAAAACTGGTCCTACGAAAAAAAATCGCCTGATTTACTAAATTTTTTATGCTCTACAAGATAGGGTAGGCGCCATGTTTGCTGAAATTCTTAGTGAGGCTGTTTTTACGTAAAAAAAGTGTTTTTTAAGATAACGGCTTTAATATGTATTATAGCGCAAAAATTGATATAATAAAAAATGTAGAGAATTTAAAATTCTACAACTTTTATTTCAAACATTTTTTTAACGCTTAGTTTAGCGGTAATTAGCGATTTTCTGTTTTTTCTCACAAAAACGTGTGAAAAATCAATTTTTTTAAGATTTCGGCTTTCGTATGCATTTAACGACAAAAGTGTATATAATCAAATTTATAGGAAATTGAAAGATCTACAACTTTTATTTGCAACACTTTTCTGTCTAGAGCCTAGTTTAGCGTGAAAGAGTGATTTTCCGTATTTTTAAGGCAAACTGAGGTTGATTTTACTTTTGTGTCTTTCACTCATGATTAAAATTTGGTTATGTTTATTGAGGTTAGTTTTTTGTTTATTTCTAATGTTGTATTACTAATGTTAGGTTATATTGGTCATTATTTGAATTGGCAAGAGAACGTTGTGTGAGTGTTTCACACCAGATTTTTTTTGTTGACACCAGCGAAAACTCTTGCTTGTGCTGGTGGTATTGACCGTAACAAACTTATATGATTAAATGCATATAGGCCTATGAATAAATACGAGGGTAGGCTGATAAGTAATGCACACATGCTTGTAGAAGACGAACAAAAAGAAATAGCAAGATGGGGTAAATAACAAATTAAAGTACAAATCTTAACCTACCAAATTATCTATTTATTTTTCAATATAGTCACCGTTAAGCATTACACATTTCTCCCAACGTTTAACAAGTTTTTTCATTCCGTCACTGAAAAATTCTTCCGACTTTCCTCGAACCCAGGACGCAATAGCTGCCTTCACCTCATTGTCCGAGCTGTAATGATTACCCTTAAGGTCTCTCTTCAGTAGAGGAAAAAAATAAAAATCGCAAGGCGGAAGGTCGGGAGAATACGGAGGGTGTAAAATTGGTTGAAACTTCAGGTTTCTCAGAGCCTCTCCAGTTGCACGCGAAGTGTGTGGACGAGCATTGTCGTGTTGCAAAATTATTGGCGCCAGGTTGCCTCTAACACGACAAACTCGACGTCGGAGGTGTTTCAGAGTCTGTATATACTGAGCAGAATTTACCGTTGCCCCTCGTTCCAGATAATCAGTCACATAAACTCGGCGAGCATCCCAAAACACAGTCAAAAGAATTTTTTTTGCGGACGGTTGTGTTTTGAACTTTTTCACAACAGGAGAATGTGGATGACGATATTCAGCGCTCTGCCTTTTTCCTTCGGGATCGTAATGATGAACCCATGACTCGTCCCCCGTCACAATATTCAAAAGAAAGTCGTCTCCTTCGTCACGGTAGCGCTTCAAAAGTTGTTCACAGCATTCCAATCGACGCTGTTTATTCTCGTCTGTCAGACGGCGTGGTACCCATCGTGCACAGATTTTACGGTATCCCAATTGTTCAATAATGAAGCCAACACGTTCCTTAGATATTCCAATTTGGTTTGCGATACGCTGTTGAGTGATTCGCCGGTCATTTTGAATCAAATCATCGATGAGTTTGCGACGATTATCGTCTGAGGCAGTGATTGGTCGTCCACTGCGTGTTTTGTCAACAATTAAGGCTTTTCCAGGTTGGCAATCACGAAATTTTATTACCCAACGATTCACAGTAGACCTATCAACAGTATCGTCACAATAAACAGCCTTTAAACGACGATAAATCTCACTAGGATTCACTTTCTCAGCAGTTAAAAATTCGATAACAGCGCGTTGTTTAATTCTCGTTGACATAGCACCAGAACACGACGCCATACTTCCACTACTCAAAACAAACTGAATGAAAGCAACGCCTTCAAACTGCGCAGGCTTGTAGAGGAGAAATAGTACTTCCACATGCCACCAGGCGCGCTACTGAAGTTTATTTAGTTGTCTTCTACAAGCATGTGTGCATTACTTATCAGCCTACCCTCGTATAAATCAAGTCTACAAATATTATGTTAATAGTGTAATTACATTTTCTACTGTAAAATTTTTTATATGTAACAGATTAATTTTATAACGTTTTAGAAATAAATAATTATTGTAACTAATTTATTCCTGCTCGTTTTAACTTTTCTCCAATTTTCTCAAAAACGGCTGCTACGATATTCTCTAAAATCGTCTCTTGTAAGCCATTTGAACAATCTTTATAAACATTATTTAAATAAATATTTTCACAGAATTCGTTTTTAAATAATATTATCGAAGTAGATTTTAACATTTGATATATTTTTAAAGTAAGTTAATGTTTTGATGGCCCAATCAACCAGTTATGAATCATGTCGGTAGGCGTGGCTTTTAGTTTACCTCCTGTTTTCCTATTTCAGATCTCAATATTAATTTCATATGATCGGCTTAAAAATGACAAAATTACAGTTTCTTAAAAGATTCATATAGTTTTCTACTCGATATTTTATTAAAAAACCTTAAAGGGTTCGATGAATCAAACATTTGTCGTAGGGGGGTGTTGACAGGCCATGAAACAAGATGGCCCCCGGTCACTGGTCCGGAATTTTACAATTTATTTCTTCAATCTTAAAAAATTATTATAATTAATGCGTAAAATGTGTCTTTTAATAAGGGTTTTACTTATATTTTCGATATAGACTTACAAAGTTAGGTATTAGGCTTACAATTGAAAAAGAAATGTCTGGGAGTCTGGATCATTCAATGCTGTCCCGTGTTGGTAGGAGGTGGCAAATATATTACCTTCCAGTCAGCTGTGTAAGGTCGTGTTATCTGTAGTAGAAATGATTTTTACATAAATAAATTGTTATGAAATACGTGATTCAATAGAATTTTCTTAAGAGATTTTTAAAATTTTGTATTTGTTTCCGAGTAAACAACTTGAGTGTTTTCATGGCTTGTATTAGCAGGCCGTAAAAGCCAAGATAGCCTCTTGGTAATTTTTCCGGGGACATATTACTAACCTAATTTCAACAATCTTTACAAACATTATTTAAATAAATAATTTCTCAAAATTGTTTTTTAAATAATATTATCGATTTAGATGTATAACATTAGATATGTTTGTAACTATGTCAATGTTTAGATGGCCCAATCAATCGTTTATACGTGTCGGTAGGCGTGGCATCTACTTTACCTCCCGTTTTTCTACTTGAAATCTCATTATTAATTTCATATGATTCGCCTTAAAAATGATAAAATTACAGTTTCTGTAAAGATACATGTAATTTCCTATTCGATATTTTATTAAAACCTTAAAAGTTTTGATAAATCAAACATTTGTCGTAGGGGCGTGTTGACAGGCCATGAAACAAGATGGCCTCCCGGTCACTGGTCCATGATTTTACAACTTATTTCTTCAGTCTTAAAAAATCATTATAATTAATGCGGAAAATAAGTCTTTTTATACCGTTTTTCTTAAATTTTCGATATAGAGTGACAAAATTAAGTTACAATTTTTTTTTTTTAGCTTTTATTTGTTATCGGGAACTGTACTTTATTGATAACCACCCAATTTGATCGCTGCTTTGTTGCTGTATTTTTTGACGTGATTTGGCATGAATTGTTGAACAGGGACCCCCAGTGGAGTTTGCTCAGAAATGGCTGTCAGCTGGTCACCATACAAAGTCGCTTGCCCAACTAGTTTTACTTAACAAATAATAGCGACTTTCTACCAGCTGACCGATTGGGCTGGCCCTAAGGCCCTAAGGTTACAATTTAAAAAGAAATGTTGGGTAGTCTTGATCATTCAATGCTATTTCGGGGTTGTAGGAGGTGGAAACTGTATTACCATCCAGTCTGCTGTGTAAGGTCGTGTAATCTGTAGTAGAAACGATTTTTACACAAATGAATTGTTATGAAATACGTGTTTTAATAGAATTTTCTTAAGATATTTGTAAAATTTGTTATTTTTTCAGAGTAAATATCGTGAGTGTTTTAAAGTCTTGTGTTAGCAGGCCGTAAGAGCCAAGATGGCCTCTTGTTATAATTTCAGGCAATATGTTACTAACTTAATTTCAACAATCTTTACAAACATTATTTAAATAAACGATTTCTCAATTTTAGTTTTTAAATAATATAATTGAAAAAGATTAAGATTCGATAAATTTGTAAAGTAAGTGAATGTTTTGATTGCCAATCAATCGGTTATGCATAGTGCCGGTAGGCGTGGTTTCTAGTTTACCTTTTGTTTTCCTACTTGAAATCTCAATATAAATTTTATATTATTTGACTTAAAAATGACAAAATTACAGTATCTTAAAAGGTTTATATAATTTTCAATTCGATATTTTATTAAAAAACCTTAAAGGGTTCGATGAATCAATTCTTTTGCGTAGGGGCGTGTTGACAGGCCATGAATCAAGATGGCCTCCCGGTCAATAGTCTGGGAGTTTACAACTTATTTCTTCAATCATTACAAATCATTTTAATTAATGCGTAAAATGTGTCTTTTAATAAGCATTTTACTTACATTTTTGATATAGACTTACAAAATTAGGTATTAGGCTTACAATTGAAAAAGAAATGTCTCGTAGTCTGGATCATTCAATGCTGTCCCGTGTTGGTAGGAGATGCAACTATATTTTCTTTCAGTCTGCCGTGTAAGGTCGTGTTATCTGTAGTAGAAACGCATTTTTACAGAAAGAAATTTTTATGAAATACGTGATTAAATATAATTTTCTTAAGGGATTTTGTAAAATTTCTTATATGTTTCCGAG
Organism: Catonia carolina; assembly: GCA_035578175.1. Classification (NCBI taxonomy): domain Eukaryota; kingdom Metazoa; phylum Arthropoda; class Insecta; order Hemiptera; family Achilidae; genus Catonia; species Catonia carolina. The sequence goes on along the minus strand of JAQMRL010000013.1, from coordinate 13,367,950 downwards.
TAAACAACTTAAGTGTTTTGATGCTTCGTGTTTGCAGGCCGTACAAGCCAAGATGGCTTCTCGTTAGCTTTTTCGGGAACACTTTACTAACTTAATTTCAACAATTTTTACAAACATTAATTAAATTAATAATAATATCTAATATTATTAATAATAATATTATAATATAGTATATATTATATAGTATATATAATATAGTAATATTATGAATAATAATAATATCTAAAAATTCGTTTTTAAAAAAATTATCGAAGTAGATTTATAACATTAGATATGTTTGTAAAGTAAGTTGATGTTTTGATTGCCCAATGATTCGGTTACGCCTCGTGAAGGTAGGCGTGGCTTCTAGTTTACTCCCGTTTTCCTGCTTGAGATCTCAATATTAATTTCATATATGATTCGCCTTAAAAAAAATAAAATTACAGTTTCTTAATAGATTTAATATAATTTTCTATTAGATATTTTATTAAAAACCTTAAAGGGTTCGATAAATCAAACATTTGGCGTATGGGCGTGTTGACAGGCCATGAAACAAGATGGCCTCCCGGTCACTGGTCTGCGATTTTAAACTTATTTCTTCACCCTTTAAAAAAATACTATAATTAATCCGTAAAATGTGTCATTTAATACACTTTTTAATTATATTTATGATATAGACTTATAAAATTAGGTATTAGGCTTGCAATTTAAAAAGAAATGTCTGGTAGTCTGGATCATTCAATGCTGTCCCCTATTGGTAGGAGGTGGCAAATATATTACCTTCCAGTCTGCTGTGTAAGGTCGTGTTATCTGTAGTAGAAATGATTTTTACACAAAGAAATTGTTATGAAACACGTGATTCACTAGAATTTCCTTAAGCGATTTGTAAAGTTTGTTTTGTTTCAGAGTAAACAACTCGAGTGTTTTCATGGCTTGTGTTAGCAGGCCGTAAAAGCCAAGATAGCCTCTTGGTAATTTTTCCGGGGACATATTACTAACTTAATTTCAACAATCTTTACAAACATTATTTAAATAAATAATTTCTCAAAATTGTTTTTTAAGGGCAGTCCGAACACCTATTCAACTTCATGTTATATTTGGGACACATATCTTAAAAACTATAACACCTAGAGCCGGCCGCATTGGCGCAGTTGGTAACGTGCTCGCCTCTCATCATGCGGTCTTGGGTTCGAATCCCATTCAGGCACGGCATTTTTTCATACGTTACAAAAAATCATTTCATCATTCACCGTCTGCATTAGCAGTAATTGCAGAACAGTCGGACGTTAAACCAAAAAAAAAAAAAAAAAAAAAAAAAAAAAATAGAGCTATGAATTTTTGTTTGTTTGAAAGAATGGTTCTTACTCTAGTTCCGCACACAAGCTTTTTCCAATATCACTAAATAAAATATTTCTATATTTTTTTATTGAAAAAAAATACTAAATAAATTAATAACTCTGTATAAAACAAAACTACAAAATCCTGTGTAAGGAACTAGTAATTGGTGCAACGAAGTAGCTCTAAATATTTGGTAAGGATATCTTGCACGGTTTTTGAAATATCTGTCCCCAAAATTTAAAAAACATAATTTCCGGAAAAATAAGAAAACAAAATAATGTTCCGTTACTCACTATTAGTAATGTTAAATAAAATAAAATTCGAAAATACCAGAACAACAAAACTAAACATAACCTTCTTACATGTAAACAAAACAATCGTTCAGAAATAAACAGTATAGCCAACTGTTACCAATATAAAACGTTTTCATTAAAATCTAAGTGATAAGTAAACATTTGTTGAAAAAATATTTTGTGTACTTTGTGCCAGCTGTAATGCTTCCGAAAAAAAAGAAAAAAATATTTCTAGTTGTCATAGAGACAAAATGTTTACACCATTTTAAAGCGGAAATTTCAAACTATAATTTAAAGCAAAAACCCGAAAATTGATTTTTTTCAGATTTTTATCGTTCAGACTGCCCATAATATTATTGAAGTAGATTTATAACATCAGATATATTTTGTAAAGTAAGTTTATATTTTGATGGCCCAATCGCCCGATCAATCGGTTATTTATTTAATTATTTATTTATTTACAATAATATAAAGGCTAACAGAACTTATCCATATAAGCCTTATTGACATAAAAATTTACATATTTACAAAACAATATTTGCTTAAACTATTTTATTTACATAATATACATGCTACTACACTTTTTGTCTCATTTCCTCATAAAAATAAAATAATGTTTCTAAAAAATTACTTAGTCTACTATAATAATAAATTAATAAGAAAAAAATTCCCACAAAAAATAGTTTAGCAAAACTTGATCAAAAATAATATTTATAGTTTTTATATAGTTATGCATCGTGTCGGTGGCTTCTAGTTTACCTCCCGTTTTCCTACTTTAGATCTTAATATTAATTTCATATGATTCGCCTTAAAAATGAAAAAAATACAGTTTCTCAATGAATTATATATATATTTGCAATGAATTTCAAGCCAAATGGTAGAAGGGGTGTTGGTCGCCTTAAGGGAAGGCAGTTCCGGAGGAGAAAATCCATGATGTGACGAAGACATTACGTTTTCTCGGTTTATTCCAGTTTTTCCAAAATCCTTTCTGGTTTTTACACTTCTTATATGAAACGTTAGGTCTACTGTTAAGTGTATTAAATTGTTTTTTGTTAACCGTTTGTCATCCTCAGTAGAAAGGTGACGTAATACACATGTACCTTAATTTTTGTCTTCTTTGTTTTCTGATAGTTTTCTTGTTCATTTCGTATCTTCTTCGTAACCTGTACTACCTGACTGATCCATTATCTGAAGGAACTTTCTCTAAAATTTCTCAACTTTTCTTAGACAAGCCTTCTTGGTCATCCTAAGGCATTGTCAAGACTCACGTACTATGTCTCACACAACTATCTATGACTCACGTAGATGTCTCTCACAAAACATCTTAAGACTCACGTACAGACGTTTTCATAGTACTGCATTAATTTCTGATACGGTTTCTCTTAAAATTGCTTTCTTTAAAAAAAAGTTGTGAGTTCTTCGGGTGGCAGCTATCTATTCTCGACTGCTTTTGTTTATCATGTATTAGGTCTATGTAGACAAGTTTTCAAAATTTATTTGATCTAACTTACGAAGTTACGCTACAACCATAAGGAAACTCTATAGGATCGAACAATTTTGTGCTCGAACCGAAAAATTGTACTGTTTATAAAGAGGTTTAAGTAATCTTTTTACTTTCTCTTGCCTATATGAATATATAGGAAGGAAAGTATTGTTTTTATGTCGATTTTTCGAAATCGAGTTTTCACCGGATCTACACGTTTTCAGACCCCCTGAACCCAAAAAACATGTTTTTAGCGATTGGTCTGTGTGTGTGTGTGTGTGTGTGTGCGCGCGTGCGTGCGTGTGTGTGTGTGTGTGTGTGTGTGTGTACAAAATATCTCAAGAACGGAACATCGTACGAACTTGAAACATAAGTTACATACCACTACTGGACCCGACACGAACATTTTCATCAAAATCGGTCAACCGGAAGTAGTAGTTTATTCGTGTAATTTTTCACTTTTTTCAATTTTCTCAAAAACTGGTCCTACGATTTTTTTTTTAAATCGCCTGGTTTACTCAATTTTTTATGCTCTACAAGATAGGGTAGGCGCCATGTTTGCTGAAATTCTTGGTGAGGCTGTTTTCACGTAAAGAAATTGTTTTTTTAAGATTACAGCTTTAATATAAATCTTAGCGCAAGAATTTAATAATAAAAAATGTAGAGAATTTAATTTAATTTTTGATTTGATATAATCTGATTTTTTCTCACGAAAACGTGTGAAAAATTGATTTTTGCAAGATTTCGGCCTTAGTATGCATTTTACGACAAAAGTGTATATAATTAATTTTATAGGAAATAAAAAGATCTACCACTTTTATTTAAAGCATTTTCTCTACAGTTTAGTGTAAAAGAGTGATTTTCCGTATTTTTAAGCCGAACTGAGTTCGATTTTCATTTTGCGTCTTTCAGTCATGATTAAAATAAGGTTATATTTTTAGAGGTTAGTTTTTTGTTTATTTCTAATGTTTTATTACTAATGTTAGCTTTATTGTTAATTATTTGCATTGGCAAGAGAAAGTTGTGTGAGTGTTTCACACCAGATTTTTATTAATGTATTTCCGGTTGTTAATTTTCTTTGTTTTTAACTGACTTGAGTAAAAGGGACTGGGGTTCTTTCACTATGAGTACGTTACCACCCTCGTCTTTTACTTTTCAACCCTGTTATTATTATTATTATTATTATTCATCGTAAAGCTCCCGAAGTGGAAGACGCTAAGTAAATTTGGTTTGTTTTTGGGATTTCTTGTCCTTTTTATCTGCCTACCAGTTTTTCATTCTTTGTTAGAATTCAGCTTTTCTTTGTTCACTCCATTTTGTTCCGGTTCTTGGAGCTTTTGTCTCTGATTTAACCTCCCATTTTTTAACTTTTGTTCTAAAATTGTCTCTTATGAGAATTTCTTCTTTGGTGATTTTGGCCAATTCTAAATCTTTTTTAACACTTTGTATCCATTCCCCCCATTAACAAGTGATGATACATATTTTACAATTCTCTTTGTGAGTCTATTGTCAGGAAGCCTCATTATGTGGCCATACAATTGAAGGCGTCTTTTCCTCATGTCTGTCTCTATGTTGGAATATTCTTCAATTTTAGAAGTTCTCTGTAATCTGTACCCGTTTTCGGTCCATCTAGGTCCAAGAATTTTCCTAATTATTTTTCTTTCTTTCTTCCTTCTTTAAGCTTTCCATGTCTGTTTTCCTGTTAAGTGTCAAGGTCTCACTGGCATATAAAATTGTTGGCTTGATTACTGTATTGTAATGTTTAATTTTGGTATTTAGAGATAAACATTTTTTATTATAAAGGTTTTGCACCAATCCTAGGCCTCTACGAGCTTTTTGTATTCTCTCCTGTTGTGAGTATTTTTCAGTAATAACTTCTCCTAGATATTTAAAGTATGATACCCTGTTAATTTCTCCATGTTTGGTCCGTAATTTTGAAATTTCTAAATTTTCAGTAGTAAACACTGTTTTTTTGAATGATATTTGTAGGTCAACTCTTTGTGCGCATTCCTTTAAAGTTTCTATGTGTTTTATTGCCATTTCACTAGAATCAGGCATTATTGCGAGATCGTCTGCAAAGGCTAAATAGGGGATTCGTAAATTATTATTCTTGGTTCCCAGTGAGATTGGTTTCCAGTTACTTTCCTCTTTAAGTTTCTTCTCCCATTCTTCTATGACCCTATCTAGAACTATGTTAAATAGCAAAGGTGACAACCCATCACCTTGTCTAACCCCGGTTCTTATCTAAAATGATTTTGAAAATTTCCCCTGAATTTCACTTTGGATTTTGTATTTGTTAACGTCTGTTCTATGATTTTCTTTGTCTTCCAATCCAGTCCTTTGTCTTCAAGAATTTTAAATAGTGTGGGTCTGTGGATTGAGTCATAGGCCTTTTTGAAGCCAAAAAAAACATATACTGTAGGCTTTCTTCTCATTTTTTTTAACCTTGTGATTAATTTAAAGTTTAATATTTGCTCTGGTCATGACCTATTTGGTCTGAAACCAGATTGGAAATCTGAAATTTTGGGTTCTAGTATTTTTTGTGTTCTTTCAAGAATACAAGCTGATAATACCCTGCTATTATTATTATTATTATTATTATTATTATTATTACTATTATTATTATTATATAAATTGATTAAGTTTCCTTTCCAAGAAAATATGTAATATAAAAACTTTGTATTCAATCTAAATTAAAACAATATAAAATAGTTGTCCAACCCAAAATTACCTATTGCAGTGAGACCTTGTTTAAAATAAAATCCAAGATTAACACTGACAGAGTTGTCAAAAAGGAAAGAGAAATAGTGAGAACCTGCATAGGCAAGAGAAACAAAGTGGAAGGACACTGGAGACTTTTGCCCAATAGTGAAGTTTACAAAACTATTGATCCAGTAACTGAGACGATGAGGAAAAAGAGAATATCATACCTCGGTCACATATTGAGATATCCAGAAAATAGATATGTCAAACAGATATTGAATTTCTGTTGTGGACTCGCTCTCAAACCGGTATGGATGAGACAAATAAATGAAGATCTGGAGGAGATGGGATTAAAAATTGAAGACCTCCAAAATAAATCCGAAAAATTAAACATCATTAAAAGCTTTAAATTTGCACCTCCTCCAACTAAACAATATAAAACGAGTGTCGTATCAGATGACGTGAGACTGGCCCGATCGCTTAGAATGAGGGCCTACTGGGAGAAGAGAAAACAACGTAAGACTAAATAAATGTTAAACTAACTTAAAGTGATCCAGTGTGGTCTTAAAAGTAAAAAAAAACTTTGTAATCAAATTTGATTTGTTGTAGACTTTTATCCAGTTCCAGGATTTTTTCTAACTGAATGATATAGTAAAGTACTTTAGGTACTTAGCTTAATATTTTTGTTAGTAATTATCTCTGTACCTCTGTTTTTAAATACACTGACCTAACATCATCCCAACTTATTAAACTATTTTATTTTGATATAATTTTAATGCAAATTTATTCACCTAAAAGTTTTCTGATTTAGATAAAAGGTCTTATTCAAATGTTTGACAATAGATAATATTTTGGTAAAACTATATTATGGTTCTATTTATATAAATTTACGACTTGTATACCATAGGGTTTTGCTTGAGTACATAGAGATTCTATTTTAGTAAATTTTTGTTCATAAAGCTACTGAGATATTTTAGTTTTGTTTTCGGAAATGTTTCTGAGAAATATGAAAGTTTTACGTGAATATAATATACGAAAATTCACTATTTTAAAACTCCTTTTAATTCTTGTAAATATGAGATGGAATTTGTAATTTCTTAATTAAAAACACGTTTGCACAAAACTTTTTGGAAATGATCAGATTTTCCTAGAAATTTGAGTGCATTAATTAAATTGAAATCATAGAATTGTATTTTTTTTTGTTTGTTAATAAAGTACACTTAAACCCCAATTAGCCTGTTCATTTATGGTACCGGCGGAGTGTTGGATGACCGGGAAAGACGGATTAAGTGGAAATTTTCAAAAATAAATTGTTAAATTTTCGATGAATTTTATATAAAACTCGCCACTCCAGCGGCGCTTCGCGCCGCTTACGTGTCTCGACCTCAGAGGGGTAGGTGGATCAGAATTCATAAGTGGATCAGAACCATTTGCCCCAAGGTGAAGTTCGGCCGCCAAAGGGGCTGGGTGGATCACAATATTTAGAAATTTCAAGATATGAAAGTTTAAAGATGAAGTTTAAAGTTTCAAAATTTAAAATTTGAAGATTTTAAAATTTTAGGTTAATGTTTACAGTTTCAAAATTTCAACTTTGAATGTTGTGGTTTGAATGTATGATACTTTGAGATTTTCGTTTTCTCATGCGACCTGAAAATTTTCGGGTTACCAAATTTTTGTGTAATTTTCTTCGCTAAATAACATGTCGTTAAAAAATTATTTGTATTCCGAAAATTTTAAAATTTTTGTTGGGGTAGTAATCACCATAGGCCCCGACCTAATATTTAATAAATTCTTCGTGACTCTAGGGGTATGTGTAACGTTTTTTTTAAAAAACGTTTGCGACAAAACCGTTGTGAAGGTGTAAAGAAATAAAATCATGAAAACGGCAAGCCCTAAAAGCCGGAATGCTAGTGTTTTGAGTTTTCTCAGCGAACAGGTAGGTTAAGAAAAACTTTAGCTACATGGTCTTGAAGTACTTTAGGAGAGGCACAAAAAAGATTCTATACACTTTTTCTCTACGAAGCACCGTGCAGGAGATAAAAATTAGTACCCGCTACCAAAAGTAAGGGGGTTGAACCTCAAAGTTTTCGCGTTACCAAATTTTTATTTAATTTTGAACGTCAAAAACTTGCCGTTAAAATATATTTTGTATTCTGAAAATTTAGAAATTTCATAATTTTTGGATAGGGGTAGTAACCCCCAATGGACTCCGATCTGAAATTTAAAAAATAACCCGTGATGCTATAAGTACTTGTAACGTTTTGCTAATAAAAATTTGTCAAAAACACCGTTTTGAAGGTGTAAAGATAGGAAAACCTGAAAACGGCAAGCCCCAAAAACCCGAAACTTGGCTTTTTTAGTTTACTCAGCTAACCGGTGTAAGGGCAACTTTGGTTATATAATCTTGAATTAACTTTTGTGGGGCACAAAACAGGTTGATACATTTTGTCCCTTTTATTCACCGTTCAGGAGATAAAGAAATACGAACCCAACCCCAGGAAAAAGGGTGCGACCTGAACATTTTCGGGTTACCATATTTTTATGTAACGTAAACACCAAAAAACTTTAGTTACATGGCCTTGAAGTACTTTAGAAGCACAAAAATAGATTCTGAACAATTTTTTGCTATAAAGAACCGTTCAGGAGATAAAAAAATACTACCCCCTACCAAAGGTAAGGAACTGGAAACTAAAAGTTTTCGCGTTACCAAATTTTTATTTAACTATTAACGTCGAAAACATGCCGTTAAAATACATTTTGTATTCTAAAAATTTAGAAATTTCATTATTTTTGATAAGGGGTAGCAACCCCCATTGGACCCCTTTTTAAAATTTAAAAAATTACTTGTAATGCTATAAGTAGCTGTAACGTTTTGCTAATAAAGATTTGCCTAAAAAACTGTTTTGAAGGTGTAAAGATAGGAAAACCTAAAAACGGTAAACCCCAAAAAACTGAAATTTGGTTTTTGTAGTTTACTCAGCGGACCGGTATTTTTTATTTTTTTTTGGTTTAATGTCCGACTGTTCTGCAATTACTGCTAATGCAGACGGTGAATGATGAAATGATTTTTTGTAACGTATGAAAAAATGCCGTGCCTGAATGGGATTCGAACCCAAGACCGCATGATGTGAGGCGAGCACGTTACCAACTTCGCCAATGCGGCCGGCAGCGGACCGGTAGGTTAAGGGCAACTTTAGTTATATAATCTTGACGTACTTTTTGTGTGGCACAAAACAGGTTCATGCATTTTGTCCCGATTATTCACCGTTAAGGAGATAAGGAAATACAACCCCTATCGCATGCTAGAGGATGCTAATTGAAAATTTTCGGGTTATCAAATTTTTGTGTAATTTTTACGCCAAACAACATGCCGTCAAAAGACTTTTTGTATTCTAAAAATATAAACATTTCATATCTTTTGGATAAGGGTAGCGACCCCCCGTAAGACCCCGATTTAAAATTTGGAAATAAAGCTTATTTTCTTAAAAATTGTGAGGGAGTCTTAGACCTGGAAGGGGTTGATGTGCAGATAATCTGCACCTTAAAAAAGAGGGGAGAATCGACCACAAGTCGCTCGGGTTCCTTTAGTATAAAAAGAAACAGCTGTTGATGCGAAATTTACCAGTTTGTGTACATATTGTTTTTGATTTGTGCCTTCTTTTTTTTACCTTTTCCCGTAAATATAGATTTTTAACACTAAGGTACATTTTTCTCAGAAACCAATAAACCTACCACGCTAAAATATTTACCAGTTAATTATCTTGTATAGCCATATATACCGATGTTTTTATGACTTCCTCAGGTGCTCCAAAAATTAGTAATAGACTACGCAAAACACGTAGAAAACAATTTGTAAAAATTTTATGTTTTCGTAATTAAAAAAAAAAAGATATGATCCAAAGATTAAATTGAAAAAATGTCAGTAGCTCGAGAAGAAACCCGACACCTATAGTGTGTAAAGTTTCATTTCCCTATATTTTACCAATCCTATGAAAAATGTACCTCAAAATAGAAAATTTAACATTAGCGGGATACAAAGTACAGTCTCCCCTGTACTTTGTAAAATTTTCTCCAATTTGTGGCAGATGCGATTGTCCTTTGACAGTCAAACATGTATTGGTTGATTGCGTCTGCTACGCAGCTCTGCGTCGGCGGTTCAAGATTCTCTCTGAATTACGGTATATACTCGGTGACGAAAGCCCTATTTTGGACGCGGCTTTAAGATTTTTACGATGCATTAGTGTGTAAAACAGTGTCTGACAGTCTAGGGTGATCTGCAATGTTTTATTTGTCCTAATTAGTTACATTCTATAGTATATGTTTTATATAAGTTATTATGAGTTTATATATTCATATATCTCTGCCCATAACAGACAGGTGGAGTGTCAAATTATTTACACTCAATCTATTAGTTGCAGGGCTAAAATAAATAGTTCTGTTTCTTATCACATGGTCAGTCAATTAAATGGCTGAATTATTTAAGAACAGAAGAGGTAGAGGTGTAAAAGGCACTAATCAGAGTTATCTCCTCTGAAAGTAATGAATTTCATTGAACAGCCAGACCCTGTGGTGAATGAAGTGAAGGTGTCATTTGCAGAGTGGAAGATATGTGCTTTTCAGAGGGCCCGGCATGGTAATAAGCGTAATTTTCCACTCAGTGAGGAAGGCAATTGTAAACCATCTCACTCCTAATTATAATTAGTAAAACCTCTAGAGGTTCAAACCAGCCTTTTGGCTGATGACCTAAATAACAACATTCATATATCTGTGTCTTCATTATGTGGCCCCTTTACAGCCTTTATGTTATTTATTCTAACTGTGATATTAAGTTTAAGTGTGTATGTTTTTTTGTGTTTTTTAGCGGCTTTTTAGCCTTTTTTTGTCTGTGATGTTACTTTTTACTTTCTCTTGCCTGTATGAATATATAGGAAGGAAAGTATTGTTTTCATGTCGATTTTTAGAAATCGAGTTTTCACCGGATCTATACGTTTTCAGACCCCCTGAACCCAAAAAACATGTTTTTAGCGATTGGTCTGTGTGTGTGTGTGTGTGTGTGAACAGAATATCTCGAGAACGGAACATCGTACGAACTTGAAACTTGAAACTTAAGTTGCATACCACTACCGGACCCGACACGAACATTTTCATCAAAATCGGTCAACCGGAAGTAGTAGTTTATTCGTGTAATTTTTCACTTTTTTGGGATTTTCTCAAAAACTGGTCCTACAATTTTTTTAAAAATCGCCTTATTTACTCAATTTTTTATTCTCTACAAGATAGGGTAGGCGTCATGTTTGCTGAAATTCTGGGTGAGGCTGTTTTTACGTAAAAACATAGTTTTTTTAAGATTACGGTATTAATATGCAATTTAGAGCAAAAATGTATATAACAAAAGTTGTAGAGAATTTAAAATTCTACAACTTTTATTTCAAACATTTTTTTGTATAACGCTTAGTTTAGCAGTAATTAGCGAGTTTCTGATTTTTTCTCACGAAAACGTGTGAAAGCCGATTTTTTAAAGATTTTGGCCTTAGAATGCATTTTACTACAAAAGTGTATATAATAAATTTTATAGAAAATAAAAAGATCTACAACTTTTATTTAAAGAATTTTTCGCTACAGAGCCTAGTTTAGCGTGAAAGAGTGATTTTCCGTATTTTTAAGCCAAATAGATTTTCATTGTTTTTGAAGTTAGTTTTTTGTTTATTTCTAATGTTTTATTGCTAAAATTAGGTTATATTGTTAATCATTTGCATTGGCAAGAGAAAGTTGTGTGAGTGTTTCACACCAGATTTTTTATTTTATTTTATTCCTGTGATACTAACTAATAAGATTTTAAGTATTATATAAAAAAATGCGTTCTGCACTTGGGCTTTTTACACCCTTGTGTAGAACAACAGGCAATGATAACCTCGTTAAGGTTTTTCGCCTTAAGGGGCGACTGTATGATGGTTTTGACTGAAAATTTTGATTTTCGGTTTTATATGTTTTTCAACAGTTTAGACCTACACCTACCACAAAAACATTAAATTGTAATAAAATTTATTTTAATGAAAAAAATTAAAGTTTTTATCAGGTTTATCCCAAAAAATTAACATGTCGCCAAGAACAAATATTTTTCGTATATTTATATTGCTGGTTTTAGTGCAAAAAGAATTTTTGTTTATTTAAATATCTGCTTAACTATTTTTAATATTCTCCGCTGTTGGTGCAGCTTTCTAAACAACTGTTGATAGGAAATTAAACTTGTTTGTGTAAATTTTGTTTCTCATTTTGTGCATTTTCCCGTAAATTTTGATTTTTAACACTTAGGTACGTTTTTCTCAGAAACCATTTAACCTGCCTGGCTGAAATTTTTACCAGTTAATTATCATGTACATGCACATTCACCGACATTTTTTTCACTTTCTCAGGTGCTCAAAAAAATAGTAATACGCAAAAAACGCTTAAAAAAATTGTAAAAACTATGTTATTCGTTATTCTTTTAAAAACTTTATGGTCCAACAGATTAAATTGAAAAAATGTCAGTAGCTAAAACCACCCTACAACTATAAGTGTGTAAAGTTTAATTTTTGTTACTTTCACCAAACCAACGAAAAATTTACCTAAATATAGCAAATTTAACATTGGCAGGATACAAAGTACAGTCTCCCCTTAAAAAAAGTCTCCCCTTAATGAAATGTTTTAAGTTTCTTTTTGTAATTTTACCGGGTGATTTTTTAGTCCTGTTACCCAATTGTTAATGTCTGGTAATTTTTTTTCTAAGAAAGGGATATTTTGTTTTGTGACACAAAGTTGGTAGCCCTACTCAACCGGTATAGATACGACAGTTTGAGTTGATTCTCCTTGAGTTGCAAAAAATTTTGTGCTGTTTCCAGTTGTGTTACGAACAGAATGTCTTTTACCCTAGAACAACGGGTTTTCATTTTTGAATAATATTTTGCTTGAATAATAGTAATATTACAAAATCGTATGCGAGTGTAAAAGAATCATTTCAAATTAAATTTTTTGGTGTTCCTCGACTCTATTCTAGTCAATTTCTAGGCTAACTAACTGATTTTTAGAGGCAGGTATTGTTTGCAGCAGAAAACGTAGTGGTCGACCAACTCTCTTGACAGATGACGTTAAGAGAATGTAAAAACAAGATTGCTCAATTCTCCATGGAAAAGTTTACAAAAACTTTCCTCGCGTGTTGATTTGTCATGTTCGAGTGCTCAGAAAGCTGCTAAAAAATTGAAATTGTATCCGTATCACATACGATTAGTTCTAGAGCTTCAGCCTCCAGATTTAAACAAGAGATTGTTTTAGGATAAAAGACATTCTGTTCGTAGCACGACCGGAAATGGCACAAAATTTTACACAGCTCAAGGAGAATCAACTCACACTGCCATATCCATACTGGTTGAGTAGGGCTATCAACTTAGTGTCACAAAACAAAGTTTATTTTTTTTAGAAAAATATTACCAGACATTAACAATTGGGTAACAGGACTAAAAAAACATTCTGTATAAATATTAAATTCCTTAAAAGATACAAATCAATTAGCTGGATGTAGAGTAGGTACACAATTAGAAACTTTACTATTAGTTTAATGGAGAGCCTTTAACTCATAGCCTTTAACTCAGCCATTGATTTCTAACTTGTATAGAGAGTGCGATCGCTCGGGTATGATAATAATTATAACAATAAAAGAAGAAAATGCAAAACGTACAGTTCACGGGGCTGGTTATTACTTACCACTGTATTTTGTAAAATTTTATTAATGGCGTGTATTTATCATCATTACGTTTATCGTTAATCTTGGAGAGAGGTAACCAGTTTAACGGCACGTGACGTCATCTTGATCGGAGTGAATCTCTTCTGGTTCTTCTTGGTTGTACCTGCAGTACAACGATGTGGTTACAAGATAGGCACAACATCGATTCTTATCGAATAATCTATAGAACCTTCAAAAACTCACTCCACCACATTGTAGAGTATCAGAATTTATGCCTTCTGGCCATAAATCTTCTAAGAAATGTTTAAAAATATTTTTCCATTCAATTTTATGTCTTAATTCTAGAGAACAAATATCTTATGGTAAAATTTTTTATGTTAAACCAACTTATTAATAAAAAATGTGGGTAATTAAAAAAATCTGGTGTGAAACACTCAAGCAACTTTCTCTTACCAATGCAAATAATTAACAATATAACCTAAAATTAGTAATAAAACATTAAAAATAAATAAAAAACTAACCTCAAAAACATAACTTTATTTTAATCATAAGTGAAAGACGCAAAATGAAAATTGACCTCAGTTAGGCTTAAAAATACTAAAAATCACTCTTTGACGCTACGCTAGGCTCTATAGAGAAAAATGCTCTAAAAAAATTGTAGATCTTTCAATTTCCTATAAATCTGATTTTACACTTTTGTCGTAAATTGTGTATATACTAAGGCTGAAATCTAAAAAAAAATCGATTTTTTACAAGTTTTCGTGAGAAAAAAAACAGAAAATTTCTAATTACCGCTAAACTAAGCGTTATACAAAAATCGTGTTAGAAATAAAAGTTGTAGGATCGTAAATTCTCTACAACTTTTATTATATAAATTTTTGCGCTGAAATGCATATTAAAGCCGCAATCTTAAAAACCGATGGTTTTACGTAAAAACAGCCTCACCAAGAATTTCAGCAAACATGGCGCCTACCCTATCTTATAGAGCATTAAAAATAATTATAGTAAATGAGGCAATTGGAAAAAAAATCGTAGGACCAGTTTTTGAGAAAATCGCAAAAAAGTGAAAAATTACATAAATAAACTACTACTTCCGGTTGACCGATTTTAATGAAAATGTTCGTTTCGGATCCGGTAGTGGTGTCTAACTTAAGTTTCAAGTTCGTACGAGGTTCCGTTCTTGATATATTCTGTACACACACACACACACACACACACACGCACGCACGCACGCACGCACGCACGCACACACACAGACCAATATCTAAAAACATGTTTTTTTTTGGATTCAGGGGGTCTGAAAACGTGTAGTTCCGGTGAAAACTTGATTTCGAAAAATCGACATGAAAACACTTTCCTTTCTATAATATTCACATAGGCAAGAAAAAGTAAAAAGTAATTGTTCAGCTCACTACTACTAAATAGTTTTGCCACTTCATAAACCATCCTGAAATGCTATGAATTGATACGAAAGCTTTTACAATTATTACTGAAATGAATAACAATAGCTTACTTTACATAAATCTCTTTTTTATGTTTATTTATTTAATTTGAGGGGTTGCCGCTGGGCGACTACCTCATACAAGTGACATCAAGACAATTATACAGGTCATTCACGGGAACGGAATGTTTTTGAAGTGGGTTGTACTCGAGCGTTCGTGGTGGGAGGGTCACGTGGCTGGTGTCTTGCGTTTCCTTTGTCCATAGCATTTACATTTTAGTCATTGAGATGGAGCTGTGGACGATAGACCAACGCCTGTACGCGTATGACAGTTTTGTGTGAAATGACGAATCCGTAACTGCTGTTCAGCGAGATTTCCGCCGTCATTTTAATATCCATCGTAATGCAAGTGTCCCTTCTCGTAACACAATATTGCGATGGGCAAACAACCTTCGAACAACTGGTTCAATATTGAAGAGAAAACCACCGGGTCCCCGACGAACTGCTAGCACTCCGGAGAACATCAAACGAGTAAGGGAAGCCTCTGTCAGAAGCCCACGCCGCTCTATTCAGAGGCATTCAGCAGCGCTTCAAATGAGCACAAGTACGGTAAGACGAATTCTGCATACAGACCTGCATTTCCCTCCTTATAAGATAGCCGTCGTGCAGCAGTTAAACGAGCAAGATTTCCAGCAGCGATTACAATTTTGTCGACAAATGCTTATAACTTTTGAAGAAAATGAAAATTTGATATTGTTAATAATTGAAGAAGCCCATTTTTATTTAAATGGCTACGTCAACAAACAGAATTGCCGGTATTGGGCACAAGATAACCCACATCAGCTTCACGAGAGACCACTTCATAGCCCAAAGGTGACTGTCTGGTGTGCAGTGGGAAAGGTTGGTGTTATTGGACCATATTTTTATGAAGAAAATGACGCTGCCGTAACTGTAACAGCTGATCGTTACATTGCGATGCTGGATACGTTTTTCGTCCCCAAGTTACAAAACCGGGGAATCGATTTTCAAAATGTGTTATTCCAGCAGGATGGGGCTACAGCGCACACATCGAGGGCAACGATGGCTGTTCTCCGTAACTTGTTTCCAAGTCGGATCATTTTCAGATTTGGCAACATTCCTTGGCCCCCTCGTTCCCCCGACTTGAGTAGTTGTGATTTTTTTCTGTGGGGGTTTCTGAAATCGCGTGTGTACAGCAATTAACCGCGTACATAAGAGGACCTAAAAATTGCAATTCGTCATCACGTCACCCAGATTGATGTAGACATGCTGCAAAGAGTTGAGGCCAGTTTCCGTCAAAGGCTACAAGATTGTATTGCCCAAAATGGACATCATTTGCCGGGCATAATTTTTCGTTCGTGAGTAAGTAACAAATGCTATGATTTAACAATTGTTTTTGTACCAATAAAACTTATTTAAAGTAAATATTCAATTTTTTATGATCATTTTAAAAACATCTGGTTCCCGTGAATGACCCTATAAAACTATTCACATTTTAACTGCAGGTTGTGTTAAATTGTTACACAGTTGTTTATTTTTCTTAAATAAAGTCAAAAAAAAATTTATTTAAGGTCGCATCAACAGTAAAGTCACTAGCTACCAAAATTACAGAATTTGTTATCAAAATGTCTTATGTAATGTAAGTCTCTGAGGTACAAAAACACGTTACATAATATGTAACACCTAAAGCAAAGTTCGTTTGGAATCAGGATTTAAGAAATAATTAACAAACTGACTTTAAACTTATAACAATTAATTATTTATTTTACAATTTTGTTATTATTTATGTCATCAGCCGAAAGGCTGGTTTGAACCTCTAGAGGCTTTACTAAGTAAAACGAGGAGTGAGGTGGTGTCTTGACAGTGCTTTCTTTTTATAATGACAGGTTGTGAGTTTTTAGGAGTGCAATGGGCATCTTTCCTAGATGTTTCCTGTAAATATACAATAAAAAACTGGTGTGAAACACTCACACAACTTTCTCTTTCCAATGAAAATAATTAACAATAAACCTAATATTATTAATAAAACATTAAAAATAAACAAAAAACTAACTTTAATAACATAAACTAATTTTAATCATTAATGAAAGACGAAAAATGAAAATCAACCTCAGTTTAGCTTAAAAATACGGAAAATCACTCTTCCACGCTAAACAAGGCTCTGTAGAGAAAAATGCTCTACATAAAAGTTGTAGATCTTTTAATTTCCTATAAATTTGATTATACTTTTTGTCGTAAAATTCATAGTCTACTAAGGCTGAAATCTTTAAAAAATCAATTTTTTACACGATTTCGTGAAAAAAACCAGAAAATTGCTAATTTCCGCTAAACTAAGCGTTATATTATAAAAACATGTTTCAAATAAAAGTTGTAGAATTTTAAATTCTCTACAACTTTTACTAGATAGGCTACATTTTGCGCTAAAATGCATATGAAAGTCGCAATCTTAAAACAAAGCATTTTTTACGAGAAAACAGCCTCACTAAACATTTTAGCAGACATGGCGCCTATCCTATCTTGTAGAGCTTAAAAAATGTAGTAAATGAGGCGATTTAAAAAAAAATCGTAATAGCCGTTTTTGCGAAACTCGCAAAAAAGTGAAAAATGGCACGAATAAACTACTACTTCCAGTTGACCGATTTTGATGAAAATGTTCGTGTCGGGTCCTCTAGTGGTATCTAACTTACGTTTCAAGTTTCAAGTTTGTACGATGTTCTGTTCTTACGATATTCTGTTCAGACACACACACAGACCAATCGATAAAAACATGTTTTTTGCGTTCAGGGGGTCTGAAAACGTGTAGATCCGGTAAAAACTCGATTTTGAAAAATCGACATGAAAACAATACTTTCCTTCCTACATATTTATATAGGCAAGAGAAAGTAAAAATCTAAAACTATTTATATTAACGAGTGGTGGGAAATTTAATCTACCCAACTATAGTTTCCATGTTCAAAGGTAAATCAATTTAGTGCTTCTGTGTTTATTTTCAACTACTGCAACTGCTACGGTAATATATTTGTATGTTAGTAATTACAAACTACATGTTAGTTTCTTAAGTACTAATTAAACTTCTAAGAAGGTTATTAATATAGCGTGCTGTAGGATGTCTTGTATACGTACACGCTTACTTCAATAAGAATGTCATGTTTTCATTTTTACACAATAGTACACTGTTTTCTTCTGCACTTGCTTGGATGTTAAGTATTTTTATTTAAGTTATTTACTTTTTAAATAAAATATCTAGTATGAAACATGCACATGACTTTCTCTTGCCAGTATAAATAATTAACTTTGTAACCTATGTTTAATCATTAGTAAACAATGTAATTTAACTTTATAACCTATGTTTAATCATTAGTAAACAATGTGAGCAAAACTAAGTTCATGGTGATTAGTAGGGGAGCAGTAGGAAGATGTGACTTAATGCTTAACACCAAACCGATAGAGAGGGTGCCACAGTTCACTTATCTGGGAACTTTAATCAATGAGAAATGGGATCATTCTCAGGAGGTGAGATGCAGAATAGGAAAAGCGAGGGCCGCATTCAATCAGATGGCAAAACTGTTCAGGAGTCACAACCTTAACATGTGCATCAAAATCAAACTCCTCCACTGCTACATTTTCTCAATACTCTTCTACGGGATGGAGTCATGGACATTGACCAAATCAACTGAGAAAAGACTCGAGGCTTTTGAGATGTGGTTGTATAGGAGAGTGTTGAGAATTTCATGGATGGACAAAGTGACCAACAAAGCTGTATTGGAGCGAATGAATAAGGATTTGGAAGTGATGAACACCATCAAGAGCAGGAAGCTTGCATATTTCGGCCATGTCATGAGGAACGAAGAAAAATACGGCCTGCTGAAATCCGTTCTCCAAGGAAAGATCTATGGCAGAAGAGGACCAGGAAGAAGAAGAATGTCATGGCTGAAGAACCTGCGTACCTGGTTCTCCAAGTCTACAACAGAACTTTTCAGGATGGCTGTAGATAAGATAGCCATAGTCAGACTGATCGCCAATATTCGGAACGAATAGGCACTAACAGAAGAAGAAACAATGTAATATGGAAAACATAACCTAATTTTAATCATGAAGAAATTACACTATATGAAAATCAATCTGTTCTATTTAAAAATATGGAAAATCACTAATTGACGCTAAATTAAGCTTTGTAGAAAAAATGCCTGCCCATAACAGACAGGTGGAGTGTCAAATTATTTACACTCAATCTGTTCGTCGCAGGGCTAAAATAAATAGTTCTGTTTTTTTATCACATGGTCAGCCAATTAAATTACTGAATCATTTAAGAACAGAAGAGGTAGAGGTGTAAAATACACTAATCAGAGTTAATCACCTCTAAAAGTAATGAATTTCATAATACAGCCAGACCCTGTGGTGAATGAAGTGAAGGTGTCGTTTGCAGAGTGGAAAATATGTGCTTTTCAGAGGGCCCGGCATGCTGATAAGTGTACTTTCCCACTCAGTGAGGAAGGCAATGGTAAACCACCTCACTCCTCGTTTTACTTAGTAAAACCTCTACAGGTTCAAACCAGCCTTTTGGCTGATGACCTAAACAACAACAACAGAAAAAATGCTTAAAGTAAAAGTTGTAATTTTTTTACTTTCTCTTGCCTATATGAATATATAGGAAGGAAAGTATTGTTTTCATGTTGATTTTTCGAAATCGAGTTTTCACCGGATCTATACGTTTTCAGACCCCCTGAACCCAAAAAACATGTTTTTAGCGATTGGTCTGTGTGTGTGTGTGTGTGTGTGTGTGTGTGTGTGTGTGTGTGTGTGTGTGTGTGTGTGTGTGTGTCTGTGTGTGAACAGAATATCTCAAGAACGGAACATCGTACGAACTTGAAACTTGAAACTTAAGTTACATACACGGACCCGACACGAACATTTTCATCAAAATCGGTCAACCGGAAGTAGTAGTTTATTCGTATAATTTTTCACTTTTTTGCGATTTTCTCAAAAACTAGTCCTACGATTTTTTTAAAAATCGCCTGGTTTACTACATTTTTTATTCTCTACAATATAAGGTAGGCGCCATGTTTGCTGAAATTCTGCGTGAGGCTGTTTTTACGTAAAAACATTTTCTTTTTAAGATTGCGGCTTTAATATGCATTTTAGCGCAAAACATTATATAATAAAAGTAGAAAATGTAAAATTCTACAACTTTTATTTCAAACATGTTTTTGTATAACGCTTAGTTTAGCGGTAATAAGCAATTTTCTGTTTTTTTCTCACGAAAACGTGAGAAAAATAGATTTTTTTTAACATTTCGGTCTTAGTATGCATTTTACGACAAAAGTGTATATAATTAAATTTATAGAAAATTAAAAGATCTACAACTTTTGTTTAGAGCATTTTTCTCTACAGAGCCTAGTTTAGCGTGAAAGCGTGATTTTCCGTATTTTTAAACCAAACTGAGTTTGATTTTCATTTTGCGTCATTCACTTATGATTAAAATAAGGTTATGTTTTTGAGGTTAGTGTTTTGTTTATTTCTAATATTTTATTAATAATGTTAGGTTTATTATTAATTATTTGCATTGGCAAGAGAAAGTTGTGTGAGTGTTTCACACCAGATTTTTCTATAAGGGCCAATGTCTTTAGGGATTTTTTGGATTATGGAATTGCAGTTATTTCAGCACCCTTCTCAGGAGGTGAAACACATCGAAATCTGAAAATTACTTTACATAACGTCTTAGTCAATTATATAATTTTTTTTTGGTGGCTGCTTATGTATTTCTCCTGTAACTCAATTAAAACCGGGGGCTTTACGGTAGTGAATCCTAGTATTAATTTCTATGTTAACTTTCCATGGGTATAAAGATTTAATCATATCTTCACTTTCCCTTTTCTTCCTTCTTCTTCTTTGGTTGCTTTTAACGCTTCCAGGATGTTCTCCGCACACGTTTAAAAAATACTTTCAGGATTTTTAGCCAAGTTTTTCGTTTTTCCCCACCTTGAAAACAAAACACCGATTTGTACTTACTTTGGAAAACAAGAAAACTGAACAGACCGATTATGCTGATTTCACCAGTTAGGAAAGCAGATATTAATTGACTGTCAGCATTTAAATAATCTCCAAAACAGATACAATATGTTAACCAATCTGAAAATGGTAAAGATGACCACAAAAATATTACTAACTCACTGAAATATATCGGGAACTACAATAGTACAATCGAAACAGACATTTAAAAAAACACCGTCATGTAAAAAAAATTGTTGCATTCAAACGATACAAATACTATTTTAAAACGAATATGTTACTTTTTACTTTCTCTTGCCTATATGAATATATAGGAAGGAAAGTATTGTTTTCATGTCGATTCACCGGATCTATACGTTTTCAGACCCCCTGAACCCAAAAAACATATTTTTAGCGATTGGTCTGTGTGCGTGTGTGCGTGTGTGTGTGTGTGCGCGCGCGCGCGTGTGTGCGTGTGTGCGTGTGTGTGTGTGTGTTTGTGTCTGTGCGCGCGTGTGTGTGTGTGAGTGTGTGTGTGTGTGTGTGTGTGTGTGTGTGTGTGTGTGTGTGTGTGTGTGTGTGTGTGTGTGTGTGTGTGTGTGTGTGTGTGTGTGTGTGTGTGTGTGAACAGAATATCTCAAGCACGGAACATCGTACGAACTTGAAACTTGAAACTTAAGTTACATATCACTACCGGACCCGACACGAACATTTTCATCAAAATCGGTCAACCGGAAGTAGTAGTTTATTCGTATAATTTTTCACTTTTTTGCGATTTTGTCAAAAACTAGTCCTACGATTTTTTTAAAAATCGCCTGGTTTACTACATTTTTTATTCTCTACAATATAAGGTAGGCGCCATGTTTGCTGAAATTCTGCGTGAGGCTGTTTTTACGTAAAAACATTTTCTTTTTAAGATTGCGGCTTTAATATGCATTTTAGCGCAAAACATTATATAATAAAAGTAGAAAATGTAAAATTCTACAACTTTTATTTCAAACATGTTTTTGTATAACGCTTAGTTTAGCGGTAATAAGCAATTTTCTGTTTTTTCTCACGAAAACGTGAGAAAAATCGATTTTTTTAACATTTCGGTCTTAGTATGCATTTTACGACAAAAGTGTATATAATTAAATTTATAGAAAATTAAAAGATCTACAACTTTTGTTTAGAGCATTTTTCTCTACAGAGCCTAGTTTAGCGTGAAAGCGTGATTTTCCGTATTTTTAAGCCAAACTGAGTTCGATTGTCATTTTGCGTCATTCACTTATGATTAAAATAAGGTTATGTTTTTGAGGTTAGTTTTTGTTTATTTCTAATATTTTATTAATAATGTTAGGTTTATTATTAATTATTTGCATTGGCAAGAGAAAGTTGTGTGAGTGTTTCAAACCAGATTTTTTAATTTATTTAAGTCGCATCAACTGCTTGGTCATTAGCGACTACGGTGGATTATGTAACATTTACAGTGGAATTTGACACGTGAAAATTTCCAGACCCTGGCTAGGAATCGAACCCGGAACCTCCACGTGGCAGGCCAATGCGCTAATTACTACGCTACGGAGGCGACCGAATATGTTGCTTTACTTTACAACATTTTGAGCAGTATAATTATTAAATTCAAGACATAATTAAGGCCAATCACAATACACCTACCGACGGTGAAATAGTAATTCTTCTGTAGATACCTTCTCAGTAAAAAATCAAAGGAACGAGAAAACAGTATCAAGCAGCCAAATGCGCCACTAAATGGTCAACAAGTATAAATAAATATTCCAAACACCTATAGAAGATATTAAAAAAAAACAAGTTAAAATTAATTTTGAATGGGCAGTTGAAGTCTTTAACGAAGTCTTTGACGAAGGTTCCAGGTTCAAATCCTAGTAAAGGTAGTTACTTTTATACGGATTTGTATACTAGACCGGTGTACTTTGATGGTTGGGGTTTAATTAACCATACTCTCTCAGTAATGGTCGACCTGAGTCTGTACAAGACTACACCTCATTTACACGTCATATACATCATCCTCAGCTCATTGGGTTATGGGGTTGCTTATTGTTCTGAACTGAATAGATTGCAACGTACATAAACTAGATTACAAAAAAATAACACCATTTTATACAAAAACAAAAAAATTTATTAAATTTTTAAATATTCAAAGTTTATTTTAAAATGAAAAATACAAATCGTGTATAATAGGCCTCTACTGTTAAAAAGTCTAGTATACTAATCGTTTAATTATTGTAAATTATTATTGTAAACCTATTGTACATTATTGTTATCCTTTACGTTACTTGTGTATGTTTAGTAGGGAGGTCGCTAAAAACTAAAAATTTTGATGCGACCATTGTTGTTTAGATCAACAGCCAAAAGCCCGGTTTGAACCTATAGAGGGTTTACTAAGTAAAACGAGAAGTGAGCTGGTTTACCTTGCCTTCCTCACTGAGTAAAAAAGTAGCCTACGTTTATCAGCATGCCAGGCCCTCCGAAAAGCATCTACTTTGCACCCTGCAAATAACACCTTCACTTCATTCACCACAGGGTCTGGCTGTATAATCAAATTCACTAATGTTAGAGGAGATAACTCTGACTATTGTCTTTTACACCTCTACCTCTTCTGTTCTTAAATAGTTCAGTCATATAATTGGCTGACCAAGTGATAAGAAACAGAACTATTTTTTGTAGCCCTGAAACTAGCAGATAGAGTGCAAATAATGTAACACTCCACCTGCCTTTTATAAGACGATAATAAAACTAATTTTAAATGATTTATTAAATCATTAAACTTGTTAAAGTTAAAATTCTTAAAATGTGAAACTTGTAACATAATTCGTTTGTTTTAAAATTATTTAAATTTACGAATCCGATAGCTCGATAAATATATTTCGATATTTGTCTTGCCAGTTTAATCCCCTTCAAATAATAATGGCTCCCCTTGTTACGTAAGAAAAGAGACTACTCTCAATGACCTACAAGTTCCTTCCTTAAAAATTTATAAGTTTAAAAATAAAAATGCATTATATTTTAATAGTTTAAAAATTTAGAAAATTTAAAGTGGCTACCTTACAAATTTATATTTTAAAAATAAAACGATTAAAAATGCAAAATGTATTAGTAAATACATAGAAGCTCCATCGATGGGTGATTTTCTTCCTTATGCCATTCTGTTATCTTCTGCTGATGGTGAAGATGATGCAAATAAGAAAATGCTATGATACAAATAAGAACATTTTCTTATTTGTATTATCTTCACCGTCAGCTCATTTGTTATTGTAGAACAAAGACACAATTTTGAATAATTTTTTTGTTATCACTCTCTGGAACTGGTATGATGAAGTTTTCCAATCTGTTCTATCTTGCGCAAATCTTTTCATGCCTACATACCTGGAACACCCTACGTCAAATGCATAAAGTCAAAATAAACTTACTGTATTACCTTTGTATTCACTTTTATACATACTAATGACAAAATAGATGCGAATTAAAATTAAAAAAAAAGAAATATTTAAAGTAAGAAAAGAATTTTTTGAACATCTGCTCTGTTCTATTAAGAAATTGTATTGTTCTTAGAAACTTTCCATCAGTGTTTTCTAGTTTAATAAGTTTTAATATAAGTTTAACATCGAAAGAGAAAATAAAAATGAAAATAAAGAGAGACTAGGTAATTTTTATAATACTTTTATTGATTAACTAGAGTCGTTAAACTCAAAGTTCAGGTTCAAGGTACGGTATATTTGAATAGAGCACTACTTGTTTTATTTATTTAGTAATTGAAATACTGTTCGTGTATGTACCAGTAAAGAGTCCGCCCTAAAAGTAAGTTCAATTTATTTTAACTTTCCGTGCATGCAGTAACTTTAAACTTTCACTCGTTTACTTGTAATATTGCAAAAGTTAGTGAACTGCTAACAAAAAGAGTATGATAATAGTTGTAGCTATGTTCGCGATATTACAAACCGGAGAAAGATCATGTACAAAGGGTTTCTGTATTTGTGTGTGTATGTATTTGTGCAAGCTCGGGCGTGTGCGTGCATTTTAAACTAGACACTTGGGAGTTGCAAATTCACAAGGCGGTGAAGTCGGTACATGAGGGTTACGAGGGGAAATAGTTACCATCAATAGTAAAGACGTCTAGTCTAGTCACTGTGTACACAGAGACTAGGGAGCAAAGACCTTGACATTTACCCCGTCTCTCTAAATATTTTACATTTAAATTTCTCTCTCTCTCTTTCTCATACCCTTGGAAACCACGCAAATAATTTGCAATTCACAAATCCCGGAACAAATACAGTCATACCGTCTAGTCGACTGTTACGCTATCAAACTTAGCAGACTGATTAAATTATTCTGCATCCAGTTCACTATCACTCTTCTCCGCCAAACAAACAAACGGAGAACTAGAACTTGAAAACTATACACAATTACCCCTAATCTACCTACAGGAAATCTGTAGATTACACAGAAACTTCATGAATCGAACAGGTGTTAACTACCTGTCATTGTTAGGTTTCATCAAATGGTTTCTCTTGTGAACTACATCTAAGAGACTCCAAACCGAAAGTACAGGACATGTCAGGATAAAAACTGATTAGTTAACACTACGTAAAATTTAATTCATTATCATTTTCATCAGGGTAGTTTAAGCCTTAGTTGATTTTTATAATGAAAAATTACGTTCCATATACTTGCTCCCTTTCTGAAGTTAAAGATTTACGTATCATTCTCACCTCATTGGATCGTGGGGTTGCTTAAATTGAACTTTAAACTTAGGTAGGCCTAACCACATCCGGGATTAAAAATAAAATTAGTATTGTAGTGTTTGTTCACATCGTTACTTCAATTTACGTACTATGTACTATTCCACTTATTATTTATTTTCTCTGCCCATAACAGACAGGTGGAGTGTCAATTACACTCAATCTGTTCGCTGCAGAGCTAAAATAAATAGTTCTGTTTCTTATCACATGGTCAGCCAATTAAATGACTGAATCATTTAAGAACAGAAGAGGTAGAGGTGTAAAAGACACTAATTAGAGTTACTTCCTCTGAAAGTAATGAATTTCATTATACAGCCAGACCCTGTGGTGAATGAAGTGAAGGTGTCATTTGCAGAGTGGAAAATATGTGCTTTTCAGAGGGCCCGGCATGCTGATAAGCGTACTTTTCCACTCAGCGAGGAAGGAAATGGTAAACCATCTCACTCCTTGTTTTACTTAGTAAAACCTCTACAGGTTCAAACCAGCCTTTCGGCTGATAACCTAAAAAACAAACACATTTATTTTCTACGATTTGTTATTGTTGAGTTATTTCTGGTAGTTGTTGTTTTTATTGTATTTTTTTGTTTGTACCCAGTATCTGTTTGATTCTTAAGACCTATTCTTTTGACGCTAGTTGGCCAGCAACTAGCAAAATAGCCTAATGGGAACGAACAACTAGCAATTAGTTAAAGCACTAGTATTCAACAGTGACTTTGAACATATTTGATTTTACTAGCGCTAGTAGGGGAGAAAACTCATTTACTAGCGCTAGTACACTGGCTCGATGTGATTGTTTGGAAATGTTGCTAGTTACTAGTAAGCTGTATTTTGTACAGCAATACACAACAGAACTCATGTCTTCAAAGCATTGACATTAATTAACTAGCTACGTGGAAACCGTCCCTTACATGCTAGCAGGTCGTGCTAGTACTGGCAGCTAGTAAACTAGCATCGCGGGAGTAGGCCATTAGTGTGAAAGACTTTTATAAAAATTGGTAATTTATAATTTTCGAGGAATTAACCGGAGGGCGAGTTCTTTATTAGTTTTTTCTTCTACTTCTTCTCTTCACGATATAGACTACTTTGCTTGTTGCGGCATCAAAATTTCTCCTTTTTAATGAAAATTTTTATAAATAAAACTATTCCTAGCGTTATTGAGGTGTTCATAAGCTTTCCTTTCCTTCAGGTCTGTATTTCAGAACCCTTTTTGGAATTCTATCTCCCTGCATTCTTTGAAGATACTTTATCCATTCATTGCGATTGTAACAGATTCACTCATTTACACTTACAGTATGCAGCTCTTTCCTAAAATCGCAATTACGAATTCCATTCTACCTCGTACAACCCTTGTGAACTCTTCTACAACCCTTGCATATTGTTTAGGTCATCAGCCGAAAGGCTGGTTTGAACCTGTAGAGGTTTTACTAAGTAAAACGAGGAGTGAAGTGGTTTACCATTGCCTTCCTCACTGAGTGGAAAAGTACGCTTATCAGCATGCCGAGCCCTCTGAAAAGCACATATTTTCCACTCTGCAAATGACACCTTCACTTCATTCACCACAGGGTCTGGCTGTATAATGAAATTCATTACTTTCAGATAAGATAACTCTGATTAGTGTCTTTTACACCTCTACCTCTTCTGTTCTTAAATGATTCAGTCATTTAATTGGCTGACTATGCGATAAGAAACAGAACGATTTATTTTAGCCCTGCAACGAACAGATTGAGTAAATAATTTGACACCCAACCCGTCTGTTAGGGGCATAAACCCTTGCATATCAAGTTTAAATAATAAAGAACCGAAAATTCAAAAAATAATTAAGCTTTTAGAGCAAATATAAAAATTAATAAAACAGTTGAATTTGTATAAACCACAGCATACGTTGGTACATCAGAAAACGAGCAAACAGATAATGCTACTAAACGTGCCGTAAATTGAATATTTCATGATCATAAATGTTGATTTTTATCAAATTAGTACACAAGAAGACACAAGAAATGTTGTAGCACGAATGGGAAAGACATCAACTATAAATTATTAAACACAAAAGAACAGAATGCCCATAATTGGCAGTTGGTGTGTTTAATTATTTGCACTCGATCTGCTAGTTCTAAGGCTACATAAAATAGTTCTGTTTCTTATCACAAGGTCAGCCAATTATATGATTGAAGCATTTAAGAACAGAAGAGGTAGAGGTGCAAAAGACACTATAGTCAGAGTAACCTCTTCTGAGAGTAATGAATTTCATTATACAGCCAGGCCCTGTGGTGAATTAAGTGAACGTATCATTTTCACGGTGGAAAGTAGATGCTTTTCAGAGGGCCTGGCATGGTGTAAGCATACTCTTGCACTCAGTGAGGAAGTCAATCGTAAACTACCTCACTTCTCGTTTTACCAAATAAAACCTCTAGCTACAGGTTTAAACTTGCCTTATGGCTGATGACCTAAACAACATTGGGTGAAGTCAAATTTAATGAAAACATTTGAATTGTAGAATATTTTACGTATAATTTGAACTATTATTTTAAATAACCTATAATTTAATACTTGAATTTGTTTTTATTGTATAATTACAGGAAACATCGAGGAAAGATGTCTATTGCACTCCGAAGAACTCACAACTTGGCATTATAAGAAGAAAGCACTGTCAAGGCACCACGTGACTCCTCGTTTTACTTATTAGAGGTTCAAACCAGCCTTGCAGCTGATGACATAAACAACAACAAAATTGTAAAATAAATAATTAATTGTTATAAGTTTAAAGTCAGTTTGTTAATTATTTCTTAAACCCAGATCCCGAACGAACATTGGTTTAGGTGTTACATTATACGTAACGTGTTTTTGAACCTCAGACACTTACGAAGACATTTTGATAACAAATTCTGTAATTTTGGTCGCTAGTGACTTTACTGTTGATACGACCTTAAATAAATTTTTTTTTGACTTTAAAAGTTACTACCTTTAGCAGGATTTGAACCAGGAACCTTCATCTCCGAAGCTCAGCTGCATAACAGCTGACTCGAAATAAATAATTTTTTTTGTAATTCCTAATTTGTGTACGTTGCAATCTGTTCAATTCAGAACAATAAGCAACCCCATGACCCAATGAGATGAGGAGGATGTGTATGACATATAAATGAGGTGTAGTCTTGTACTGACTCAGGTCAACCATTCCTGAGAGAGTATGGTTAATTGAACCCCAACCATCAAAGTACACCGGTAACCACTGTCTAGCATTCAAATCCGTATAAAAGTAACTACCTTTACTAGGATTTGAACCAGGAACCTTCGTTTCCGAAAATCAGCTGTTAAACAGCTGATTTTGGCGACGACTTTACCTCTAGACCAACCCGGTGGGTTATAAATAAATAAATAAAAAAAAATAAGTAAGTAAGAAATCATATTACATTGCTTGAGTCCTAGCTCCGTGTAGTTGGAAGGAATGCAGTGCGTTGTTATGTAGTAGTGGGAAAATGAATGAGAATTAGTAGTGTTTCACAACCGATGTATTTGTAGTGGTAGCGTGTACTAACTAGACTAAAAAAATATTCTTATCATCCGGCGCATTAATTTAACAAATACCTACCGGGTTATTAACTTGGTCGGATTCATAATATTTAATTTACCAATTTATATATCAAAATATGTAAATAAATAAATGTAATAGATACAAACGAATATGTTAAATACGGAAAGTTTGAAAACGAATGTTTTGTAATCAGAGTAATACAACAATCGTTCTCCCAGCATGCGTCACATTCAATATATCTCACCTGTACCATACACCCCGCAACTACACGGAGCTTGAAACCGCACAGTAGTTTGTTTATCTGTTATCTACGTAATAACTTACATGCATATAAAGTTAAGCCTTTCTAAGTTTGCTCCTACTGTAAACAAAAAATGACGTCACTGAGCATGCGCATTACATAAAATAGTGTACAGGCTGATTAAAAGGTAACAACAAAATACTTTGAAAAATATTTAAATACAAAATACTTTTAAAAGTATTTTTATAAATGAAATGGTTAGGCCTACATCTTATCACTACTGATGTTTTAAGTAATTTAAGTACTTATAATTCAAAATATAGTTAACTTAACTTGAATACGACATCTATAAAGTCGAGGACTCTTGAGTGCACCCTGTAGTAGCTGGCTTTGGTTTGTTGACAGTAGGAGCAAACTAAGAACGGCTGAACTATAGGTAATACCCTACGTATTAAGTTAACTTTAAAGTCCTTAATGTCCAATACTACTTTTGGGAGTCTCCTGGGTGCAAATAATAACACAAAACAAAAAATCTGGTGTGAAACACTCACACAACTTTCTCTTGCCAATGCAAATAATTAACAATAAACCTAACATTAGTATTAAAACATTAGAAATGAAAAAAAAACTAACCTCAAAAACATAACCTTATTTTAATCATGAGTGAATGACGCAAAATGACAATCGAACTCAGTTTGGCTTAAAATTACGGAAAATCACGCTTTCACGCTAAACTAGGCTCTGTAGAGAAAAATGCTCTAAACAAAAGTTGTAGATCTTTTAATTTTCTATAAATTTTATTATATACACTTTTCTCGTAAAATGCATACTAAGACCGAAATGTTAAAAAAATCGATTTTTCTCACGTTTTCATGAGAAAAAAAACAGAAAATCGCAAATTACCGCTAAACTAAGCGTTATACAAAAAAATGTTTGAAACAGAAGTTGTAGGTTTTTAAATTCTCTACAACTTTTATTATATACGTTTTTGCGCTAAAATTACGTGAAAACAGCCTCACCGAGAATTTCAGCAAACATGGCGCCTACCCTATCTTGTAGAGAATAAAAAATTGAGTAAAATAGGCGATTTTAAAAAAAATCGTAGGACCAGTTTTTGAGAAAATCGCAAAAAACTGAAAAATTATACGAATAAACTACTACTTCCGGTTGACCGATTTTGATGAAAATGTTCGTGTCGCGTCCGGTAGTGGTATGTAACTTAAGTTTCAAGTTTCAAGTTCGTACGATGTTCCGTTCTTGAGATATTCTGTTCACACACACACACACAGACACACAGACACACACACAGACCAATCGCTAAAAACATGTTTTTTGGGTTCAGGGGGTCTGAAAACGTATAGATCCGGTGAAAACTCGATTTCGAAAAATCGACATGAAAACAATACTTTCCTTCCTATATATTCATATAGGCAAGAGAAAGTAAAAAACAAAAAAAACCATTAGAAACCCCTTTTGTTGATGGTATATCGCTTCGTTTTTGAAGTTCATAGTTTGAATTTTTTCCTTGTTGTTGTTGTTTAGGTCATCAGCCGAAAGGCTGGTTTGAACCTGTAGAGGTTTTACTAAGTAAAACAAGGAGTGAGATGGTTTACCATTTCCTTCCTCGCTGAGTGGAAAAGTACGCTTATCAACATGCCGGGCCCTCTGAAAAGCACATATTTTCCACTCTGCTAATGACACCTTCACTTCATTCACCACAGAGTCTGGCTGTATAATGAAATTCATTAATTTCAGAGGGGATAACTCTGATTAGAGTCTTTTACACCTCTACCTCTTCTGTTTTTAAATGATTCAGTCATTTAATTGGCTGACCATGTGATAAAAAACAGAACTATTTATTTTAGCCCTGCAATGAACAGATTTGAGTGTAAAAAATTTAATACTCCCCATGTCTGTTACGGGTATTTTTTCCTTGTATAGGGCCAATTTTAGTTCACGTGAGATGGCTAGACGTTTTGGAAGCTCTTTTTGCAGCCTAAATCCTCAGTTTTCGCTCACTGTTGGCTTTTATCCTTTCTGATGATTACCCTTTTCTGTTTTAGCTCTTCATGGAAGCCCTTAATTCGTAATTAGTTGTCTGACTTGAGGTCCGTTTATTAAGTTTCTTGGTTTATTCCGGTTTTCTCAATATCCTTTCTGACTTCTTTTAACAATTTAACCGATAGGTCTATTCATAAATTGAAATATGAAATGAATGTTCGAAAATTTTAAGTATAAAAATGGAGGTTCGTGTCCAAGTATATAACAGATATGTAACTCGACAGTTAAAATTACCCTTTGGATTGTTTTAGTATCCTTTAATTTTCTTTTTATAAAAAGAAAGGCGTTATGCATTTTTGGTACATTTTGCTGTAGTTTTTGACTTGCATACAATATCGCGTGATAGTATGTTCGTTTAAGAACTTATACTTTTCTTGGAACGGGTCAGTATTATTAAAAAAAAAAAAAATAAAATAAATTTCGTATCCGAGAATCCGCTGTAAAATAATATTTGATTATAATGGCAGATTATTAAGTACGAGAAATAATAAATTACTAATGATTTAAGAATTTTCTTTCAAATTTCCATATAAATAAGAAATAATATTTATTATACATTTGTTTGCTCGCGAAGTGAACGTATATTTTGTTTGGCCATCCTTCTCGGTTCTTCCTCGCAGTCTCTCTCGCTTTCTTTTTCTCTCTTTCTTTTGGTTTGTTCTCTCTCCAAAATAGGTTTCGGAAGGAGGAGTTAAAGTACTTATTTATTGTCGGGAACCAGTAGAGGAGTGCCAAAAATGCACCTGCGTTTTTTCCTGCAGTCTGCAAATCGTGTGACCTTGACTGCACACCCAGACAGCAATTGTCCGCTGAACCTCCTCCTCTACCTTCGGCATTATTTTATTATATTAAAAAGCAAAACCAAACATGCATTACCTCTCCTCTGTCTGCGTCATCGTCATCATCACCAGACTGTCAAAAAAGACAGTAAGGAATCAACTTAATGCTGCCCTGTACTTAAATATTTATTTACTTTTTACTTATTTTGTCTCCAGTTTCACAAGAACAATTTGTAGGCCTACTCTCAAAGTAAATCTGGTGTGAAACATTCACACGACTTTCTCTTCCAATGATAATAATAATAATAATAATAATAATAATAATAATAATAATAATAATAATAATAATAATAATAATAATAATAAATATAACCTACGTTTAATCATTAGTGATTAGTTTGTTAGGTTTTTGATAGATCATTAGTTTGATCACTAGTGATTAGTAGATTTAATCATAGTGTAAAATGAAGAACATACCTTACTTTTAGCCCATAACAGATAGGTGGAGTGTCAAATTATTTACACTCAATCTGTTCGTTACAGAGCTAAAATAAATAGTTCTGTTTCTTATTACATGGTCAGCCAATTAATTGACTGAATCATTTAAGAACAAAAGAGGTAGAGGTGTAAAAGATACTAATCAGAGTTATATCCTCTGAATTTTTATTAAATTTTATTTAATTAAAATTAATTATTTAATTAACTGAATTTATTTTAAATTGATTATTATTGTTTAAATTAGTTTATTTAGATTCAGATTAAAGTTTAAGGGTTCATTTAAATTGTTTTATAAATTTAAATTCCATAACCGACAGATGGAGTGTCAAATTGTTTTCACTTAATCTGTTCGTTGCAGGGCTAAAATAAATAGTTGTGTTTCTTATCACATGGTCAGTCAATTAAATGACTGAATCGTTTAAGAACAGAAGAAGTAGAGGTGTAAAAGACACTGGTTTATTTCAAAACTGCCCTTATCCACTCATGTAAATGCAACAAAACTCTCCTTTACTCGTGCCATTAATCATTTTCAAAACTGTCCTTTTCCAATGTCCACCATATTTAATTTTTGTGATTTTTTTTCAAAACTTTTCTTTTCCGATAATTGTGGTTTACTTTTTAAAACATACGAGTATTACTGATATCAATGTGTTAACCAGCACTTTAAAGGGGCAAACGAAATCTCTTCGGCGATTTGGCACTATCTCAATAATGTAGACTTAGAAGGAAAAACGTCAGTTCTTTTATGTGCAGACGGATGCCCCGGGCAAAATAAAAACACCATGTTGATTTCAATGGTTGCAAAATGGTTTGAAGACAGTGCTCCAGTAGCCATAAAGAAGATTGTAGTAATGTACCCTGTAGTTGGTCATTCATTTCTGCCTCCTGATCGTGTTTTCGGGAGGATAGAAAAAATCATAAGAAAAAGAGAAGTTATTACCAATCCAACTGAATATTCAGCAATTTTCAACGAATTTGGTACTGTTAAAAGGCTTGGGCCTGAAGTGCCAGTTTTTGACTGGAAAGCTTCTGTTGCACAAGTGATCAAACCACCACGAAACTGGCATTTTCGTTTTTCATTAGCCAAACGTTTCATTTTTGAAAAAAATAAAAACAACAAAGGTTTAGTTCGGGGAGAAGTCCACTACAGGAATGCTACAGGACAAGCAAAGACAATTTTAAAGGGTGGGCAAAAATATTCACATCTTAATTTTAATATAATTGTCAGTGATACACTTCCTGTAAAAAAGGCTAAGTTAAATGACGTTGACAAGCTACTCAAAAGCCATTTCGGGCCAGAATGGAGACTTAATCCGGAACTAAAATATTACAAAGATGCTGTTGATAATGGAGAAGATGAGCCAGAACAACCTTCGCAGCCTGAAGAATGTAACTTTGAAGAAATTGATGATCTAGTGGTTTAAGAAAAATGTACTTCTATTTATTTCAATATATGTTTATGATGTTACAATGTAATAATTGAATTGTTTTGAAATAATTATACAATTATTTCATAATGTTTATAATAATGTCTAGCTATGTTCTCATAATTTCTAAAGTACTGTTTTAATAATAAAATATAGCTGTTAAATCTATGATCCCTGCGTTTTATTATTAAAACTGCCTTTATCCACAACTTGTTGCAACAGAACTGCCTAAAAAAATTTCATGCAACAAAACTTTCCTTTTCCAAACTAAATTTACAAATTTAACTTATTTACAAGTTTTAGAACTGTGTTTAATTTAAGAAATTGCTTTCAGGATCCAATATTTAACTGAAAAACCAACTTCGTACAAAAAACCTCTAAAGATAAAATATATATTAGTTTTTTTTATTTTGCCGAAATTTAGTCTTGGCGGAGAAGGAGATTTCTGTTATTCACCGCCTCAATTATACTGTGAATAATAAAAAACACCCGGTGATTAAATCACCGGGTTGGTCTAGAGGTAAAATCGTCGCCAAAATCAGCTGTTTAACAGCTGATTTTCGGAGACGAAGGTTCCTGGTTCAAATCCTAGTAAAGGTAGTTACTTTTATACGGAATTGAATATTAGACAGTGGTTCCGCTGTACTTTGATGGTTGGAATTTAATTAACTATACTCTCTCAGGAATGGTCGGCCTGGGTCTGTAAAAGATTACACCTCATTTACACGTCATACACATCATCCTCATCTCATTAGGTCATGGGGTTGCTTATTGTTCTAAATTGAACAGATTGCAACGTACACAAAATTAGGAATAAAAAAAAAATAACAAGAAGTGACATTTAATAATCAATTTTTTTTTTGATTCTGTGCTTTCTTCAAATAAAAAGAGACAGCCGAGAAATAAAATAAACTTGAATACGAAGATGTTGAAATTTATGTGCCAATTTATTATATGAATTAAATTTCATTGTCCATCCAAACCATATGAATTAACCACATACATGGAATTAAGGGGCGGGGACGTGAATGTTTTTCTTTCGTTAAGCGCATACTGATATGCAATTAGGCCTATATTTTTCAACCCAGTGAGCAAGACAACAATAATTGACCACATCTTTCCCTATTTACTCGAATTACGTTCACGGTTAAAATATAGATCAACTTTTCATATCATGACCAAATAACAACTTAATGAAAAAAAAAATTATAGTAAATAAATTACTTAAATATTCATTGCGTAATAACTTTTGAATAAATTAAAGAAAAAAATTTGGTGTGAAACACTCACACAACTTTCTCTTGCCAATGCAAATAATTAACAATAAACCTAACATTAGTATTAAAACATTAGAAATGAACAAAAACTAACCTCAAAAACATAACCTTATTTTAATCATGAGTGAATGACGCAAAATGACAATCGAACTCAGTTTGGCTTAAAAATACGGAAAATCACGCTTTCACGCTAAACTAGGCTCTGTAGAGAAAAATGCTCTAAACAAAAGTTGTAGATCTTTTAATTTTCTATAAATTTAATTATATACACTTTTGTCGTAAAATGCATACTAAGACCGAAATGTTAAAAAAATCGATTTTTCTCACGTTTTCGTAAGAAAAAAAACAGAAAATCGCAAATTACCGCTAAACTAAGCGTTATACAAAAAAATGTTAGATACAGAAGTTGTAGGTTTTTAAATTCTCTACAACTTTTATTATATAAGTTTTTGCGCTAAAATTTATATTAAAGCCGTAATCTTAAAAAAACAACGTTTTTACGTGAAAACAGCCTCACCGAGAATTTCAGCAAACATGGCGCCTACCCTATCTTGTAGAGAATAAAAAATTATGTAAAATAGGCGATTTTAAAAAAAATCGTAGGACCAGTTTATGAGAAAATCGCAAAAAACTGAAAAATTATACGAATAAACTACTACTTCCGGTTGACCGATTTTGATGAAAATTTTCGTGTCGCGTCCGGTAGTAGTATGTAACTTAAGTTTCAAGTTTCAAGTTCGTACGATGTTCCGTTCTTGAGATATTCTGTTCACACACACACACACACACAGACACACACACACACACACACACACACAGACCAATCGCTAAAAACATGTTTTTTGGGTTCAGGGGGTCTGAAAACGTATAGATCCGGTGAAAACTCGATTTCGAAAAATCGACATGAAAACAATACTTTCCTTCCTATATATTCATATAGGCAAGAGAAAGTAAAAATTACGCCATAAGCCAAAAATTTATAGTAAACAATCTTATTTTATTGAACTTCTAAGAAAAATCATTCCGTATTTACGGTACGGAAAATTAATAAAACGCATGAACCCTTTCAATCCCAAATTTTTTAACTATGCACAAACAAATATGTGTACATTGTTTCATACACTTTACTGACAGTTAAGTGAAATAAAATCACTTTTAGACCTTCAGCCTTTTTGATGGCGAGACAAAAAAGTGTGACAGATACGTCACATAGGGCTTGATGGTATCAAAGTTCCCAACAATTTAAATAAGTAAAATCATGTGCAGGGTTCCTAAACAATATGCTCTTGCTTAGATTTGTAGCAAAAAAACTAAACATGATTTTAATATCAAAGCATTTATTAAGACTTAAAAAATGTTACAATTCAAAAATATTGGTAAAATGAACAAAATTACTATTTACAGCCTAAAAAATATACTTGTATGTACATTCAACATACTCGAAGAAATGCTACTTTATTTTAGTAAATAAACACGAATATTTAAAATTAAAATTAACTTTAAAAAGAAACTAATGGTCGCATCCGTGGCGTAGTGGCCAGCATCTTACACTGCAAAGCGGAGGTTTCAGGTTCGACTCCTGGCTAGGGTACAGAAAATTATTACACTTCACAACCAGCGCTCTTTAATCAAAAGTAGTCGCTAACAATTAAAATTTGTATGTCTGTTATTTCACTCCAATGTGACTTCTATGCCACACTGGGTAAGAAAGGGTTGATAGACGAGATTAAATACTCACAACACATCTACGAATCGGGCAACCTAGATTCGCGTACGAATACTTCATATTACAGTAAAATGTTTAATTCAAAATACAGTTCACCAATCTGTTGTATTTGTAAAGAATTTGTTTTTTTCATGTGGATTTATTTAAGGCCGCATCTTCTATTAACTAGCTATTCTTGTATCAGCTAGCTTATTTAAGCTTATGTAAGTACTAGCTAAAATACCTGTTCTTCGAACGGTTTTCTTGGTGCTGTGGACGATCTGTTGGTGTACCAAGTTCGATTCCTGTTAGGTCTGACATTTTTACTTTCTCTTGCCTATATGAATACATAGGAAGGAAAGTATTGTTTTCATGTCGATTTTTGGAAATCGAGTTTTCACCGGATCTACACGTTTTTAGACCCCTGAACCCAAAAAACATGTTTTTAGCGATTGGTCTGTGTGTGTGTGTGTGTGTGTGTGCGTGTGTACAAAATATCTCAAGAATGGAACATCGTACGAACTTGAAACTTAAGTTACTTACCACTACCGAACCCGACACGAACATTTTCATCAAAATCGGTCAACCGGAAGTAGTAGTTTATTCGTATAATTTTTCACTTTTTTGCGATTTTCTCAAAAACTCGTCCTACGATTTTTTTTAAATTACCTGGTTTACTTAATTTTTTATTCTCTACAAGATAGGGTAGGCGCCATGTTTACTGAAATTCTTGGTGAGGCTGTTTTCGCGTAAAAAAATTGTTTTTTTTAAGATTACGGCTTTAATATTTGTATTAGGCCTATAGCACAAAAATTTATATAATAAAAAATGTAGAGAATTTAAAATTCTACAACTTTTATTTCAAACATTTTTTTGTATAACGCTTAGTTTAGCGGTAATTAGCAATTTTCTGTTTTTTCTCACGAAAACTTGTGAAAAATCGATTTTTTTAAGATTTCGGCCTTAGTATTCATTTTATGACAAAAGTGTTTATAATAAAATTTATAGCAAATTAAAAGATCTACAACTTTTATTTAAAGCATTTTTCTCTACAGAGAGTAGTATAGTGTGAAAGAGTGATTTTCCGTATTTTTAAGCCAAACTGAGGTTGATTTTCATTTTTCGTCTTTCATATATGATTAAAATTAGGTTATGTTTATTGAGGTTAGGTTTTTGTTTATTTCTAATGTTGTGTTACTAATGTTAGGTTATATTGGTCTTTATTTTCATTGGCAAGAGAAAGTTGTGTGAGTGTTTCTCACCAGATTTTTTAAGTCACATTAACTTCTTTGGATATAACTACGATGGATGCTGCGATGGAGGTTATGGAACTTGAGACTACTATTTTTAAGGAATGTGGGGTAATCGTATTATCTACACTAATATAATAAAGAAGAAACGTCTGTTTGTTTGTATGAGGTAATCTCAGAAACTACTGAACTGATTTTAAAAAAATCTTTCATTGTTGCACAGCTTAGAGCTTCCTGATCAATATAGGCTATTTTGCAACTTTAAGTAACTTTAATTAAGTGAGTTAAGCAACTTAAACTGTGACGATGTCG
This sequence comes from Catonia carolina, assembly GCA_035578175.1. Taxonomy (NCBI): domain Eukaryota; kingdom Metazoa; phylum Arthropoda; class Insecta; order Hemiptera; family Achilidae; genus Catonia; species Catonia carolina. The sequence continues at coordinate 13,329,154 of JAQMRL010000013.1, read as the reverse complement.
CATGTTTTAGTTTATCCGGTGCATAGCACTTTTTTTCTAAGTCCTCTGGATGGTGGATTTTTTGGGCTAGAAGCACGTTCAACTTTGGTATTTCATAGAAAAACGTGAAGAATAACATTCGAAATATTCAAAATTTTTATTTTTGTACTGTATTTCGTATTATATTTGTTTCATTCGACAGGTAGTGAATGAGTCATGTATTTCCAACTCTGCGTACCGCACCACGTATTACTGTCTCTTATTTCAGCCATATATCAACTGTCTCTTTCTTTTCCATCGTTATTCTTCTATACATTCTATTCAATTCTATTAAATCACACAGGGACAAACATTTAAAACGGTGGGCATCAATTTAAGACAAGAGTGCTTCCTTCACTCATGAAAAACTTTATGTCGGACTTTCTACAGCTGGAAGCGCAGAAGAACAATTTATTTTGCTGCCACAGGGCAACACAACCACAAATATTGAATATAGAGAGGTTTTAAAATAATTTAATGAGGCCTACATTTGCTGCTGTGAAGCGAAGCGAGCGGGGGTGGCTCCCTCTACATTTTTGAGGTGATTATGTATGTTAGGCAAAATAATTTTATGCAGAATTTCAATGTTCACAATCATAACACGAGAAACAGGAATAATTATTATGTGGCTAACCACTCCACAAAATTGTTTGAACAAAAACCTACTTATGCAGGGAGAAAATTCATGAATAAATTACCCCAATCTTTAAAGTGTTGTGAGGATTTGAAGTCCTTTAAAAAAAATCTGAAAAATTACTTGATCAGTGAAACTTTTTATAGCGTACAAGAATTTCTTTCTTGATAGTAGTGATACATTGTGTGATTCTTATATGTATTTAAGGTGTTATATCTGACGACATGTCCTATACTCCTCCTGGAGTCTCCAGGGCGCAAAAAAAAAAAAAAAAGTTAATTTTCCAGATCGAATCAAGGATCATCTGTGTTGCAGTCCTGTACTAAGCTACAGAGATGAGTGATTAAAACATTATCTTTGTTGATAATTTTTTTTTAACAATGTCTTCTCATTCGATTAGAGGAGTGCTTCATCGTACACAATATTAGTTGTTTTGCTCCGAAGGGCATGAATGTACAGAGAATCGGCTGACCGTACTCTGGAGCAGGCAACGAAAAGCTGACCATGTGAAAAACAGCCATATAAGTATTTACATTAGTACTCCAAATCAAACAAATAGAATGAAAAATAAATTATGATTAATGAGATTTAAATGGAATACAGAAAGAAAAACTAACAAATTTTTTATTTTTATGTAACAAAAATTCATTAACACTCATACAATGTACCTACGCACTTGAATTGTTTAAGAAAACACTAGTATAACATAAAAAAAACACTCAAATCACAAGAACGTAAATCATTTTCATAAAAAAACATATTTTTCTCCTCAAGCATTGGAACATAATAAATTTTAGTAAAAATCTGAAATGTTTATTTTTCCATGTATAATATTTAATTCTGGTTTCTTCTGAACAGTTGAAGACCTTAGCGTATGAAGGTGTTATATTACAAAATTATAGTTTTGAGGAAAATACGATCAAAAATGTAAGGCTCCCAACTTTCTGCGTTTGTTGATTGATTTTATATTGGTACCTACATATTGTCCCTCTTCACGAAAAATTGTATATTAATTTAAAAACTCTTCAAATTTTACTTTTGAACATTATTATTTTATATCAGTTTTCTTATAACTTTTCTCTGCATACAACTTCTTTATCCACAAAATTTCTGTTTCATTTGAGAATGGATGAACAGCTAGTATATTAACAGCTAATAATAATAATAATAATAATAATAATAATAATAATAATAATAATAATAATAATAATAATAATAATATAATAATAGTATAATAATGATTATAGTATTAGTAACAGCTAACGGGTGTTTCAAAAAGGACGCACTTCGAAGTTTAAGGGTTAATATTTTCTGCATAGGGAATATTTTTTCCCCCCCCAAAAACAGTTGGCACTACCGTACTCATTGTTGACCCATTGTGCATTACTGACATGTACTAGTGCTATCCCAGTATTCACTTGTGTCTGTAGTGTCTGTAGTGTCTGTATAAGTTCAAACATGGTTTTTTCAAAGGATGAACGTGTTTTTATTATTGAAAGTTATTGCGCATATAAATCTTACGAACGAGTGAAAGACGAGTTCCAGTTAAAATTTCCCAATTCTGAAGTACCTAATAACACCACAATATCGCGTCTGATTAATAAATTTCGTGAGACTGGCAGTGTACAGGATCGGAAAAGCACAGGTCAACAATCAGTGTTAACAGAACAAGTTTTGGACTATGTGAAACAACGTTTGACTACCTCACCCGGCAAATCACTTAGAAAGTTATCTTTACAGGCTGGATTATCACTATCTTCCGCTTTAAGGGCTACAAAAAAAAAATCTGCATCCTTACCGCATCGGTGTCGTTCATGAACTGAAAGAAGTTGACCAAGGGAAACGTATACAGTATTGTCGTTGGATACGTTCTCTTGTTAATGACAACGGTGTTGAAATATTGGATCGTGTTTATTTCAGTGACAAAGCATGGTTCCACTTGCATGGTTACATCAACAGCCAAAACTGCCGAATATGGAGCGCTCATAATCCTCACACATTTCATGGACGTCTACTACACGCACGTAAAATTGGTGTTTGGTGTGCGATCTCCCGGCGTCGTATTGTTGGGCCTTTATTTTTTGACACATCTGTAGATGGTGTGGTGTACAGCAACTTAATTGAACAATTTATAGCGTTGTTAGAATTACACGATCGAGATTGTTGGTTTCAGCAGGATAACGCAACGTGCCATACTTCTACTGAAACGCTGAATATGTTACGAGAATTTTTTGGCCATCGTGTGATATCAAAAGGATTGTGGCCACCAAGATCCCCAGATCTTACTCCTGCGGATTTTTTTCTTTGGGGGAATTTAAAGAGTAAGGTTTTTAAAAACAATTCTCATACAATTGAAGAATTGAAGGCTAACATTGAAAGTGAGATTACAAACATTAATGAGCAAACACTACGAAAACTGGCTGCAAATGTTATGAAACGTGTCCGAACTTGCATTACAAGCGGAGAAAGTCATTTTGAACATTTATTGTGAAGTTTTAAAGGTAATCTGAATGTTATAAAGGTAATAATTTCATACCGTATAATTTTTATAATTTGTAATTAGTACTTAATGTAATAAATTAGCGTTTTCAAACTTTGAAGTGCGACCTTTCTGAAACACCCGTTATTATTGCTCGTATTTCAATAATACAAGACGAAGTTTTTCATTAGAAAATTTTTAAAAGAATTTTTTATGACAGCTTTCAGTGATGATGTTTAGTGTTAATTAACTGTTAATTGTTAACTGTTGCTCTATAATGATAATGTTTTCTATTCTACAGGAACAAGGTGATCTGTACCCGTTTATTCAATACAAAACACAAAATTATATAGTACATGCTCCCTTGATCCTTTAGTATTTCTTTAAATTGTTGAAATAGAGTATTTTATGCCACCTAAGTAACTGAATGTCCATGTAATTAATATTCATCAATCTTGAAAACTACATTTAAAAAAAGTCACATAGCACTTTCATTCACTCAGCACTTCAATTTTTATTAATTTAAACATTGCTTAATTTTTTGTAATTTTCACCTAATCTCTGTTAAATTGTCTGTTTCATTGTAATCTCAATGGACGTAGTAGAACCGTACTATCCAAGCTAAAAATAGTTTCTCATGTAATTTTTAACCCACCGGTTTGGTCTAAAAGGTAGTCGTAGCTACGAGTCAGCTGATTAACATCTGATTTTCTGAGACAAATTTTTGTGGTTCAAATCGTAATAAAGGTAGTTACTTTTGTACAGATTTGAAAAGTAGATAGTAGTTTACGGTATACTTTGATGGCTGGGGTTCAATTTACGATACAACACCGGTAAATATAATAAAAGAAGAACTAATTGAAAGGGGTTTCGAAGTAAAAAATGTTGTGAACGCCATTTCACGGGAAAAATACCACTTCCATTATATTTTGTAGATATCCACCTATCGAAAGGAAATTTTAAAGATTTTTTGTCATCAATCTTTTGACTGGTTTCATGCAGTTCAAAAAGTTGTTCTATCTTGCGCAAGTCGTTTTACATCTATATATCAGCAACACCCTACATCTTTTGTAATTTACTTTAAATATTCTAATCTTTGCCTCCCCTACAATTATTCAGTCTCTTAATATTACCCTCCATTATTCATAGAGCAATACCTGAATGTCTTTAGATATACTCCACTTGCTTATCTCTTCTTCTGGTGAGATGTTTCCATATACTTCTTCTTTCATCCACTCGTCTAAGAACCTCTACATTACTTATTTTGTCCACTCACCTACACTGCAACATTTCCCTTTCCAACACATTTCAACAGCTTCAATCCTCTTCCTGTATTTCGTGTTTCACTGCCGTATAGTGTTTTAAGACACTCTAAACATAGTGTTTTAAGAAATTTTTCCTAATCTGTAAATCAATGTTTGTAGTCAGTAAGCTGTTTTGTTATTTCAAAGTCCCTTCTAGCTTGAGGAATCTTACTTTTAATATCACTAGTGGTTCAAGTATCATTTGTTATTTTACTCCCTAGATAGCAGAATTCCCCAACTTCCTGTTTGTTTTCATTGCTTAGGTACTTTTAAATTTCCCATTTCCTCTAAACCACTCATGCTACTGCACAACACTTTCATTTTGTTCTTATTAATTTTCATGAAGTAATCCTTTCTCATGATCTTGTCCATTCCATTTTTAATATATACTCTAGATATATAGAAATTCTCTAGTTCTTTCTTTGTATCATACTACGATATAATGCTAATAATGCTATAATGCTAATGCTATATACTATACTATATACTAGTGTACTAGTAAACTATATAGGTGGTACTAATACAATAATACTAATATACCTACTCCTAACTTAAGTTTCAAGTTTCAACTTCGTATGATGTTCCGTTCTTGAGATATTCTGCACACACACACACATACTGGTAACGTAATATAAGTTGACGATCGTCACCTAGAGTAAGAATTGTCTATGTGGGGGATGGAAGTGCTACTATATGTGCTTTTCTAAATACATCATAGCGACAGCTCTAACCATGATTTTTTTACATTGATTGTTTACCTTTTATTTTTACCTTTTGTTTACCTTTTCAGCTTTTTGTTTTCAGCCTTTTGTTTACCTTTTACCATTACTTGATCGATCTTACATTGATTTATTATGTTTATAACTATGTCGTTTTATAAACATCCCATTTTATTATTTATTGATTCTTAATAATTATCCTAAATAATAAATATTCATTCTAAATAAGCCATAATACTAGGCCTAAGCTATATTTAGTATTCTTTTTGGTCATCAGCAGTAAACTGAATTACTGCACTCTGACATTTGTAGTGATAGACTATTTAGTCCGTGAGTTCCGTCGATGCGAGCTTATTATAGTGAGTAATACTAGTTTTACGGTAATTTACGGTAATTTCAAAATGCATTCATAATCTAATTCTATTCCCCTGTAGAGTTGATCTACGTGTTCCTTCCACCCAATAAAAAATGTTAAAAAAATTTCGATGTATATTTTATTAGTCATTTTTTTATAATTTCGTAGAAATTAAAATAGTAATAAAATTGGTATTTTTATGTGGGTTTAGTCGTTTAGTTTAAAAATAAAAAAACTTGTATTTTATATTTTTCAGGTGTAGTAATTTAAGAAATATATTTAAAACGGAAGTTTACTCACAGCAATCAAGAAACTATTTGATTTTTTTGTTCACAAAAAATTATTGGTGAAACCTAATTTACAATTTAGTTAAAGGTATAATTTTTTATCTAGTAAAATATTTGAATTTCCAGGAAAATTGAAATTATAAGTGTTTTTTAAGATTGTTTATTTTTATTATTATTTCAGAACTTTCTGTGTAAATACAACTTGCACGTTATAATATTGCATGCATTTTATGTTGGTATATATATACGGGTATGTATTATTACAAGAATATGTTGAAGGATATCCAGTTACTTGAAAATTATTATAATTTATGTCTGTTACGGACATAGAAGACGGGTATATTTTGATGTATATGCTAATAATTTTAACACTAATCGATTGTTAGACAATTATTCGACTAGTAACTTATATATGCACTGAAAAACCTACGTATATTTTATTTGATATGCACAAATTGACAAGGTTAGAAATAATTGCAAATTATTTTTTGTATTTTAAAAATTTTTTTTTTGATTGTTAGTGTTAGTTGTGTGAGTCGGGGAAAACAAAACAGGATGTTCACTTGAGTGTCACGTTTGTGCATGGGCGTGGACTGACACATCAACAACAGTCATATCTGGTGATGTGTGATCGTGTTATGTATAACAACGCAGGATGTATATTAGAGTATGGTTCAAACTATATTAGTACCATCACGTATGTAGATAAAAAGCTAATGACTTTGTACGGAGAACCACCTGTGGGTGAAAAGGAAATATCTTAGTTTGTTGTTATTAGAAGGCAAAGAGGAGACAAGGATGATGCGATCCAATGATAAGGAGAGGGGTAGTGGTGCCGCAAGGTGATGTCTGTGCTCTGTCTAGACAGGATAACCTCGAGGCTGGATTGTTTAGGGCAATCTCACTGCGGTCATTTTCTTTTTTGCTAAGTGAATTCTTTTCCAATGAGTACTCATTTTCAACGAATCATTTAAAACTACTTTTATTCCTCTATATGTGTGTTTAAATTCTGAAAAAAATAACGATTCCAACCCAATGCTCTAAATCAGAGAACGATTTTCGTCTTCTGAGTGATTGGCCTACTGTAGGGGCTTACAAATCGAAGAACAATAGCCTATATTCGTACTTCATCTGTTAGTCGTACTTCATCTGTTAGCCCTGTGATGAATGAAGTGAAGGTGTCATTTGCAGAGTGGAAAATTTGTGCTTTTCAGAGGGCCCGGCATGCTGATAAGCGTACTTTTCCACTCAGTGAGGAAGGCAATGGTAAACCACCTCACTCCTCGTTTTACTTAGTAAAGCCTCTAGAGGTTCAAACCAGCTTTTCGGCTGATGACCTAAACACTGTTAGTCGAAGCTGAAGTTTTGAAAGTTTACCGTTAAAAATTTGGTATAATTTTACAACCTTGTATGACAGTATAAAACAAATAAATATAATGTAATATAGGTAAAACCTATAGAACATTAAAAATGTTCTGGTATATAAATATCAAGTCTTAAATTTTAAGATTTGATTCAATGAACTCATGTGTTGTGGTTTTGGTAATCAGCTGAATATTCAGCAAACCATCTATTCAGCTTATCAGCTGAATAGATGGTTTGATCCTTTAGAGTCTTACTAAGTTAAATTAGGAGTGAAGTGGTTTACTATTGCCTTCCTCACTGAGTTGAAAAGAATGATTATCAGCACGCCAGGCCCTCTGAAAAGAAACACATTTTCCACCCTGCAAATGACACCTTCAATCATTCATTCATAGTGTCTGTGTGTACGAGGTGTGGCTATTAAATAACGAGACTGACGCTGTAAAAACTTTATTTTTATTTTATAGACTACATAATAACTTATTGTCACCTTCAATATACACTCCTTCTCTATCCCTATAACACTTCATGCGAATTTTCCACTGTTGGAAATCATACTGGAAGTCATCTTCTGTCAGCTCCTTCAGGACACGTGCCCCTTTCTCTTTAACAGCTTCCACAGACTCAAATATTGTCCCTTTTAATGCATATTTCACCTTAACGAAAGGGTAGAAATCACATGGTGGAGGATCTTGTGAATAAGGTGGATGTTCTAACACTGAGATGCTGTACTTGGCCAGGAACCTCTTGACAGATAACGCGGAATGAGCTGGCGCATTGTTTTGGTGGAGATCCCATGATTTGTCCTTCCATATTTCGGGGCGTTTTTTACTTGCTCTTTGACGTAGTTTAGAAAGTACCTCAACGTATTAATATTGATTAATTGTTTGACTTTCAGGAACCCAGTGAAGATACACAATCCCATGGACAGATAAAAAAAATCATTATGGCTGTAAATTTTGACTTGCTCATTCGAGCTTTTTTGGCTCTCAGTGAAGTTCGGCTCTTCCAGTGCATGGATTGACGCTTCGATTTTGGATAATAAGTAAAAAAACCACGTTTCTCACATGTTATTATCTTCTACCTGTTCCGTAAGGTGAAATCTGATTAAAAGGGAGAAGATTTGAGTCTGTGTAAGCTATAAAAGAGAAAGCGGCACGTGTCCTGAAGGAGCTGACAGAAGATGACTTCCAGCACTGTTTCCAACAATGGAAAATTCGCATGGAGCGTTGTAGGGATAGAGAAGGAATGTATATTGAAGGTGACAATAAGTGATTATGTATAAAATAAAAAATAAAATTTTTTACGTCAGTCTCGTTATTGAATTTCCACACGTCGTATATACTGTACTATATAGATATTCTAATAATATGGAAATTTTGGAAGAATGTAATAATACGTATAAAAAATATATACATATATATATATATATATATATATTTTATATATATATATACATATATATATAAAAATAAAAAAATAATACTCGTATAAAAAAAAAATGGCTCAGTTAGAGAAATTCTACGTTTATAAATACAAATTTAAAAATAAATTTATAAATCTCCAGAAAAATTTAAAAGTATAAGATAAATTTAAATCTATAAGCTGGTAAACCTGATAACGTATTTATCTATTTCTACTCAATATAATTTTTGATAGTTATGAAAAACTAACGAAAGTGTGCATGCATTGATGTTCTAATATTGCACCTGAAGATGGAAACATGACATCCGAAAGGAGCTATTGATTTATCAATCAAATGAAAGTTATTTATTCAGGCGGTTTTTTACTTTCTCTTGCCTATATGAATATATAGGAAGGAAAGTATTGTTTTCATGTCGATTTTTCGAAATCGAGTTTTCACCGGATCTATACGTTTTCAGACCCCCTGAACCCAAAAAAACATGTTTTTAGCGATTGGTCTGTGTGTGTGTGTGTGTGTGTGTGTGTGTGTGTGTGTGTGTGTGTGTGTGTGTGTGTGAACAGAATATCTCAAGAACGGAACATCGTACGAACTTGAAACTTGAACCTTAAGTTACATATCACTACCGGACCCGACACGAACATTTTCATCAAAATCGGTCAACCGGAAGTAGTAGTTTATTCGTATAATTTTTCACTTTTTTGCGATTTTCTCAAAAACTGGTCCTACGATTTTTTTTAAAATCGCCTGGTTTACTACATTTTTTATGCTCTACAATATAGGGTAGGCGCCATGTTTGCTGAAATTCTGCGTGAGGCTGTTTTTACGTAAAACATTTTCTTTTTAAGATTGCGGCTTTAATATGCATTTTAGCGCAAAACGTTATATAATAAAAGTTGTAGAGAATGTAAAATTCTACAACTTTTATTTCAAACATTTTTTTGTATAACGCTTAGTGTAGCGGTAATTTGCGATTTTCTGTTTTTTTTTCTCACGAAAACGTGAGAAAAATCGATTTTTTTAACATTTCGGTCTTAGTATGCATTTTACGACAAAAAAGTATATAATTAAATTTATAGAAAATTAAAAGATCTACAACTTTTGTTTAGAGAATTTGTCTCTACAGAGCCTAGTTTAGCGTAAAAGCGTGATTTTCCGTATTTTTAAGCCAAACTGAGTTCGATTGTCATTTTGCGTCATTCACTCATGATTAAAATTAGGTTATGTTTTTGAGGTTAGTTTTTGTTTATTTCTAATATTTTATTAATAATGTTAGGTTTATTGTTAATTATTTGCATTGGCAAGAGAAAGTTGTGTGAGTGTTTCACACCATTTTTATATTGTATTTTTTTATATTTAAAAATTTTTTTTTTGGTTTTTTATATTATAAAATTCTAAACAATGAACAGAACTAATTTTTCATTATGTTTTTATATGTGACCTAATTGTGTTTGTTTATGTCTTCTTTGGAAATTTTATACTGCATGTATTTATATGTAATATGGTCGCTAATGACCTCGTAGTCGATGCAACCTTAAATAAATAAATAAATAATAATGAATATATAAACAATGAACAGAAAAATATTTAACAACATTTAAAATATTAAATAATGTATTAAATTAAATTAATCATTTATTTCTCGTGAGTTTGAAACTACGGGTAGAATTTATTTGAAAGATTGATCAAATATATATATATATATTTTTTTACTTCGTGTCCAGTCAAATTAGAAAATCATACCGAACTCTTGCTGCCCTTAACAGACAGGTGGAGTGTCAATTTATTTACACTCAATCTGTCCGTTTCAGGGCTAAAATAAATAGTTCCATTTCTTATCACATGGTCAGCCAATTAAATGACTGAATCATTTAAGAACAGAAGAGGTAGAGGTGCAAAAGACACTAATCACAGTTGTCTCCTCTGAAAGTAATAAATTTTGTTATACAGCCAGACCCTGTGGTGAATGAAGTGAAGGTGTCATTTGCAGAGTGGAAAATCTGTGCTTTTCAGAGGGCCTGGCATGCTGATAAGCGTAATTTTTCACTCAGTGAGGAAGGCAATGGTAAACCACCTCAATCCTTGTTTTACTTAGTAAAACCTCTAGAGGTTCAAACCAGCCTTTCGGCTGATGACCTAAACAACAACAACCGAACTCTTTTGTAGTTAACTTTTAAACGTCAAAGGAAACTTTATTAACATCCGCTAAAATATGTTTCTGAAATCTGAATTAAAAATCTGGGTTAAATTGTCTCGTTCGGGTACACATGTTCATCAAGTAAATTTGTGGAGATAAAATATTTTTTATTCTAATATAGTTTGTTCCCCGCTATACAAACCCACTCGCTATACAAACTTTTCGCTATATAGGACGTGGTCGTAACATTTTTTCGCTTCGCATTACAAACTTTGCTTCACAATACGAACATTGTTATATAAAAATATGTACTTCGTTTTCCTAGAAAAGCGATCCAATTACAATTTGCTGTACTAGAATATCGTTAATAATGCTCTTAGTTCAGAATGTCATTAATATTGCGTGTACATACATACATTTATCAGTAAAGCTTACTTAACTGTAGACTACGTACGCTACTTTTTACTTTCTCTTGCCTATATGAATATATAGGAAGGAAAGTATTGTTTTCATGTCGATTTTTCGAAATCGAGTTTCACCGGATCTACACGTTTTCAGACCCCCTGACCCAAAAAACATGTTTTTAGCGGTTGGTCTGTGTAAGTGTGTGTGTGTGTGTGTGTGTGTGTGTGTGTGTGTGTGTGTGTGTGTGTGTGTGTGTGTGTGTGTGTGTGTGTGTGTGTGTGTGTGTGTATGTGTGTGTGTGTGTGTGTGTGTGTGTGTATGTGTGTGTGTGTGTGTGTGTGTGTGTGTGTGTGTGTGTGTGTGTGTGTGTGTGTGTGTGTGTGTGTGTGTGTGTGAACAGAATATCTCAAGAACGGAACATCGTACAAACTTGAAACTTAGAACTTAAGCTACATACCACTACCGGACCCGACACGAACATTTTTATCAAAATCGGTCAACCGGAAGTAGTAGTTTATTCGTATAATTTTTCATTTTTTTGCGATTTTCTCAAAAACTGGTCCTAAGATTTTTTTAAAAATCGCATGGATTACTCAATTTTTTATTTTCTACAAGATAGGGTAGGCGTCATGTTTGCTAAAATTCTTCGTGAGGCTGTTTTCACGTAAAAACATAGTTTTTTTAAGATTACGGCTTAAATATGCAATTAAGCGCAAAAATTAATATAATAAAAATTGTAGAGAATTAAAAATCCTACAACTTTTATTTCAAACAATTTTTTGTATAACGCTTAGTTTAGCGGTAATTTGTGATTTTCTGTTTCTGTTTCTGTTTCACGAAAATGTGTGAAAAATTGATTTTTTTAAGATTTCAGCTTTAGTACGCATTTTACGACAAAAGTATATTAACAAAAATTTATAGAAAATTAATAGATCTACAACTTTTATTCAGAGAATTTTTCTCTATAGAGCCTAGTTTAGCGTGAAAGTGTGATTATCCGTTTTTTTAAGCCAAACTGAGTTCGATTTTCATTCTGCGTCATTCACTCATGATTAAAATAAGGTTATGTTTTTGAGGTTAGTGTTTTGTTTATTTATAATATTTTACTAATAATGTTAGGTTTATTGTTAATTATTTGCATTGGCAAGAGAAAGTTGTGATTGTTTCACACCAGATTTTTTTTTTGTATCCCTAATTTGTGTACGTTGCAATCTGTTCAATTCAGAACAATAAGCAACCCCATAACCCAATGAGATGAGGATGATGTGTATGACGTGTAAATGAGGTGTAGTCTTGTACAGACCCAGGCCGACCATTCCTGAGAGAGTATGGTTAATTGAAACCCAACCATCAAAGTACACCGGTAACCACTGTCTAGTATTCAAATCCGTAAAAAAGTAACTGCCTTAACTAGGATTCGAACCAGGAACCTTCGCCTCCAAAACTCAGCTGTTAAACAGCTGATTTTGGCGACGACTTTACCTCTAGACCAACCCGGTGGGTGTACGCTACTTTACAAAAATTGTTTCTTTGTTTCTATCACTCCGCTTGGTTCATCAGTTAAATTTAACATCCAGTCACTATCCTTACATTATGTACCGTCTTATCTCTATAATTTTAGCTTAATTCACACTCTTTCTTAACCTTTTGAGGACTAAGCACGTATGTTTCATGGTTTTAGTCCAAAAAACTACAAACGCACTGGTACATTTGCTTCATTTTTTTATACTAATACATGTAAATACAAGTTCTAAATAAATGTATTATTATATAGGGTTTGTTTTACTCGATGGAAAAAGCATGTGCATTAACCCCTTGCTAATGTGTTCAGAAAATCAGTATCATTGTGTTAGCTTCTTGCTACCATTTGTTTACTAAGATAGAATATTTTATTCCATGGGAAAATGAATGTTTTACAATAATATAAATCTTGTGTTATGTATATATTTGTTTTATTTTAAACGTTTCGTTTAGTTTATTTTGTAAAAATACGAGAGGAAATGGTTGGCTTTAGGGGTAAGCGTCTCTGAAATGAAGAAAGATTACAGTCACTCTACAAAACATATTTAGTTCCAGGGATGGAGAGTTGAGAAAAAATAGGTGAATAATAAATACGGGAAAGAGAAGTAAATGAAAAATCTAAAAAGAACTCAAATTGTGGGCTAAGTTCTAGGTTGAAAAACATAGTCCTGAAAAGGTTAAAAACCAATTCTTATTCAACCGCCTTGTTAGCACCATCTTGCTTTCAGTTTTAATTCTGCTTTACACCCGTGAACAATCATGTTCTCATCGGAATTTCGAAGGCGTGGTTTTTTATGTTTCATATTTATCAGTTTCGTGTTTGTTTGTTTGCTACTGCAATTTACAATTTTCAATTTTAATTTTGAGAATGTCTTCGAAAGGTATGTTCCGGGTCAGCAAAGAAAATGAAACCATTGACAATAAAGAATAGAAAAGAAATTGTTGCTAAATTTAAACGTGGAGTGAGACAGGTGGATTTGACTTCAACTATGGATTAAACAAGTCTAAGCTAAACCTGTTAGTTGCAGGGCTAAAATAAATAGTTCTGTTTCTTATCACATAGTCAGCCAATTAAATGACTGAATCATTTAAGAACAGAAGAGGTAGAGGTGTAAAAGACACTAATCAGAGTTATCTCGTCTGAAAGTAATGGATTTCATTATACAGCCGGACCCTGTGGTGAATGAAGTGAAAGTGTCATTTGCAGAGTGGAAAAATATGCTTTTCAGAGGGCCCGGCATGCTGATAAGTGTACTTTTCCACTCAGTGAGGAAGGCAATGGTAAACCACCTCACTCCTCGATTTACTTAGTAAAACCTCTACAGGTTCAAACCAGCCTTTTGGCTGATGACCTAAACAACAACAAGCTAAACTTGGAAAAACTGCTACTGAAACTTATAATTTACTGAAAGTAGTATATGGCAGTGAATGTTTATCGCGGGCACGTGTTTTTGAATGGATTAAGCGTTTTAAAGATGGCAGAGAAGTCACATGGGCGGGAGGAGTCATATTGAAGGATAAGGTGCGGAATGAGCATATAAGGGGAACTTTCAAAGTTGCTAATATAGCAGAAAAGGTGCGAGAGTCCAGGATGAGATGGTATGGTCATGTGCTCGGGAGAACGGATGATCATGTCGTGAAGAGGTGCCGTTCCATGGCTACAGGGAGGAGAGGAAGGGGTAGACCCCTTACCACGTGGATGAGGAATGTCCAAAGAGACATGAAAATGTTGGGCTTATCCGAGGAAGACGCACAGGAGCGTAACAAATGGAGCTCTCTGATTGGGAAAGCCGACCCCGCGTAACGGGAAGAGGCGAGGCCAAAGAAGAAGAAGAGAAGACGTTAAAGATGATTCGCGGCCAGGTCGCCCTTCAATGTCAAAAAACGGATAAAAATGTCGAAAAAGTCGGTAATTTGATTCGGTCTGACCGTCGATTAAGTATTCGCGCCATTGGTGAAACGGTAACTATTGATAAAGAATGTGTACGGCAAATTTTACATAACAATTTTAACATACGAAAAGTGTGTGTTAAAATGGTGCCTAAAATTCTAACGTTTGAACAACAAGAAGCTCGCAAAAATGTTTGTACTGACACTTTATAGGCCATTGAAAATGACCCAAATTTTTTGGAAACGATAATAACATGTGATGAAACGTGGTTTTTTACTTATGATCCGGAAACGAAACGCCAATCCATGCACTGGAAGAGCCGAACTTTACTGAGAGCCAAAAAAGCTCGAATGAGCAAGTCAAAATTTAAAACAACGATGATTGTTTTTTTGATATCCGTGGGAATGTGTACCTTCACTGGGTTTCTGAAGGTCAAAAAATTAATCAATATTACTACCTTGAGATACTTTGTAGCGTGAACTTGACCCATATTCTAAGTAGTGGACAAGGTCACATAGGCAGGTTATACACTACATTTTTTTTAAATTAAAAATTAACAACTCCAGTATTATTTGGTGTATATTATTATTATTATTATTTTTAAACAGTATAAATAAATTTATAATATATAAATACTGGCATAATATAAATAGTTATTTGTTAATTAATATTCAATATCAGTTAATCTTCAATCGTTTTAAAAAATGTATAATAACTACGAGCAACAACGAGATTAAAATGAAGTACTACGTGGTTCAAAAGTGCAACTAATCTATAAGTAATAAAAAGTGAATTGAAAATCGAAATGAAGATAAACAATTAAAATAAATACATGAATAACTGAAATAATATATATAATATCTTTTAAAACAGTGATTTGAATTTTACGAACATTTTTAAAATATGAAATCAAAATTTAAAATTTAATATGGTAACTTGAACCATTGATTCGTGGAGCTTTAGGCCAGAAACAAGCTTGGTGTGAACATCATATATGAAAGTGCTCCAGTTAAATATTAAAATTAATGAGTAAAAACCGATGGAAGTATGACAAAATATGTATCAGTAAGAAGATAAACACGTAAGCAACATTTTCCATATAATTAACAAACATTAATTATCAATATATCAAGAAAAATTCATATTTAAATTCAAGATCATTTAGCTATCTATAGACGTCATCTAAAAAGAACAAAGCTTCGCTTCAGTAATTCATAATTTTATCAAATTCAACCGGCAAATAAAAACAACATTTCAAGTAAATAATTAACTGATATTTTTTATTTAACTTATTCAAAATTATCTAAATAATATTCTAAATTTAATTTTAAAAGTCCAGTATTACGATATAATTATTAAAAATTCCGATTGTCATTTGTTTAATATTAAAATTTTTCATTGTTGTATAATTTAAGATGTATGAATAAAGAACAATAAACAATTATAATATTTAAAAACCCTGAGAATATTTAAAATTAGAGTCATCATTTTGTAAAATCATCAATTATCTATTTATTTATTCAATTAAAAAGCTATCAAATTTAAATCTTGTGTCTATTTATTTTATTTTAAATTTGTACAACCGTAGTGTTGCTACAACTTCTACGTCAAAGAGTAAGGAAAAAACGCCCCGAAATGTGGAATGACAAATCATGGGTTCTCCACCAAGACAATGCGCCAGCTCATTCCGCGTTATCTGTCAAGAGGTTCCTGGCCAAGTACAGCATCTCAGTGTTAGAACATCCACCTTATTCACAAGATCTTGCACCATGTGACTTCTACCTGTTCCCTAAGGTAAAATTTGCATTAAAAGAGACAAGATTTGAATCTGTGGAAGCTGTAAAATAGAAAGCGGCACGTGTCCTAAAGGAGCTGACAGAAGATGACTTCCAGCATGGTTTCCAACAATGGAAAATTCGCATGGAGCGTTGTAGCGGTAGAGAAGGAGTGTATATTGAAGGTGACAATAAGTGATTATGTATAAAGTAAAAATAAAATTTTTTACAACGTCAGTCCCGTTATTTAATAGCCACACCTCGTATGTTACTGTTATATTATCGCCAACCTACTGGAAGGAAAACCCAGAACGAAGCTCTGTCCTTAGCTTCTAAGCTACTGAGCTAAAATAGGTAGGGGACTCAAGATGAACATTATAATCAAAATTGGTCAACCAGAAGTAGTACTTTATTCGTGCAAATTTTCACATTTTTGCAATTTTCTCAATAACCTCTTGTACGGGTTTTTTTTAATTGTCACATTTACTACAATTTTTGTCCTGTAAAAGGTTGGGTAAGTACTATGTCTTCTAAAATTATTCGGAGCTGTGCTCTTGTGGTAAAAAGTTGTATTTTTTAATATTGCGTTCTTAATGCATTTTAGAACAAAAGTGCATGTAATTAAAGTTGTAGAAAATTAAAAATCCTACAACTGTTATTTCAAGCATTTTCGTTTTTGTACAAAGCTTAGTTAGTTCAGTTAGTGATTTTCTGTGTTTTGCTAAAAAAAATCGTTAAAAATCTTGAAATCGTATTTTTAAGATTCCGGTCTTAGTATGAATTTATTGAAAAAAGAGTACTAAATGAAAATTTTATAGAAAATTAAAAAAAACTACAATTTTTTTACGTTTTTTCTGCAAATCCTAGTTTATCGTAAATATCAGTGGTTTTCCTCATTATTAAGTTCTACAGAGATAAACTTTCATTTTCTGTCATTCGCTAAGATTGAAATTAAGTTATGTATTTTGTTTTACAATGTTTACTATTATTTAAACATAGATTACATTGTTCATTATTTATATTGGCAAGAGAAAGTAATTTGAATATTTTATATTAGATTTTTTCATTTAAGTAACTTTATGACAACCATACCTATAAAAAATTCACAAAAAATATTAGACGTGCTGAAATAGGTATATCGGTACAAAATACCGACGAGGACTTACCACTGGGTAACTTCTTCAATTAAGACAAGAACAAGATTCTACGCACTCAAATTTATATAGGCTAAATACAATAAATTAAGTACAGTAAAACCTCACTAATTCGGACTTTACTAATTCGGAATTCGCGATATTTCGGACTACTCTAAGAAGAGCAGCTTTTTAAATTTTTTTAGAAGTTTTTTAGTTAAAAGTTAATAAAGTGCTACTTCAAAAAATAATAGCTTTTAACTGTCTAATAAAAATAAAATTGTTTCATCCTGTAATACATTATTGGTTACTCAGTGAAGAAAACGTTCCACTATTTAAGCTAGTGAAGTGAGAAACCACATAGACGAACTTATTGAATTTGCAGACTTCAATCCGGAATTCAATGACTATTATCTGGTCCTAAGAGAGATGCGCCAACAAGTTATAAGAAAACAGTGTAGCAAAGAATCACAGTAAAAAATAACAAGTTTTTTTCTAAGCAACCTCAAATGATCCCTGAGGATATTTGTCAACCCTCTACTTCAACAAGTGCCAAATAATCGGTACGTAAGTACAGTGTTTTAATTAAATATAATTTTACACTGGACATTTATTATTTAACAATATTTTTACTGCCGTAAATATTTTTATTTCTATACTTTTAACTTTGTTGTTTTTCAATATACTGTACTGTAAATTTATTAAACATCGATATTTCAGACAAATAACGTTTATTTTTTAATTTTAATTGCCTAAATTATTCAATTTTTAGATGTAAAAAAATATTCGCGATAATTCGGACTTTCAATAATTCGGACTTCACTTCCCCCCAATTAGTCGGAATTAGTGAGGTTTTACTGTACTTAAATTTTCAATACATAAATACAGCTGGTTAATAACTTACAGTCGCAGTAGCTTCTGAATAAAGACAAAAAAACGAATTTTCACTGATGATCATGTGATAAATGTAAAACCTACCCAATAATACGAGCAATAAAAAGGCGCGAAGTACTGATGCAATTGCTCGTAATTACAATAATGTTCTCAGAGTACAATACAGTACACAGATGTCTGTTGCTTTACGACTGTCTGTCATGAGTTGGTTACTCAAGAAATTCTTAGAATTGCAATAATTTTTTTCTCTTGTTCTCCACCAATTACACACAGATTCTTTCAAAGCAAAACCCTGCAACACTCTCCTGTGAACTGGATTCGATTAAATCATTCTGAGAATTCATTTTGAAATCGTTTTATAGCGTCTGTCGCGAGTTCTCCACAATGATTTCAATGAAGCTTCTAATTACAATACGATACCTCCTCTGATTTTTTTCTTTAGTTTTTAGAACATCCTACAACTCAAGTCGACCGACAAATAGGTTATTCATATAAAATTCACTTGTTCTGTCTTTAAACCTAAAATAGCTTTGTTGCACATCAGGTTTAAGTTTACTTTCTCTTGCCTACATGAATATATAGGAAGGAAAATATTGTTTTCATGTCGATTTTTCGAAGTAGAGTTTTCACCGGATCTATACTTTTTCAGACCCCCTGAACCCAAAAAACATCTTTTTAGCGATTGGTCTGTGAGTGTGTCTGTGTGTGTGTGAACAGAATATCTCAAGAACGGAACAACGGACGAACTTGAAACTTGAAACTTAAGTTACATACCACTACCGGACCCGACACGAACATTTTCATCAAAATCGGTCAACCTGAAGTAGTAGTTTATTCGTGTAATTTTTCACTTTTTTGCGATTTTCTCAAAAACTGATACTACGATTTTTTTAAAAATCGCCTGGTTTACTCAGTTTTTTATTTTCTACAAGATAGGGTAGGCATCATGTTTGCTGAAATTCTTGGTGAGGTTGTTTTCACGTAAAGAAATTGTTTTTTTTTAAGATTCGGCTTTAATATGCATTTTAGCGCAAAAATGTATATAATAAAAGTTGTAGAGAATGTAAAATCCTACAACTTTTAATTCAACCATTTGTTTTTATAACGCTTAGTTTAACGGTAATTAGCGTTTTTCTTTTTTTTTTTCTCACGAAAACGTGTGAAAAATCGATTTTTTTAAGATTTCAGCCTTAGTAGACTATGCATTTTACGACAAAAAAAGTATTAAATTAAATTTATAGGAAATTAAAAGATCTACAACTTTTATTTATAGCATTTTTCTCTACAGAGCCTAGCTTAGCGTGAAAGAGTGATTTCCGTATTTTTAAGGCAAACTGAGATCGATTTTCATTTTTTTAATGTTTTATTACTACTGTTAGGTTATATTGTTAATTATTTGCATTGGCAAGAGAAAGTTTTGTGAGTGTTTCACACCAGATTTTTTCTTTAGTTTTTAAAACATCCTACAACTCTAGTCGACCCACAAATAGGTTTTTTTTTTTTTAGCCCTTTTTACAAAGCTAAAATATTAGCTATGTAGGCCTCTTCATGACTCCTCCACTCTTCTCCGTCCTGCGCCGTCCTCCTCCAGCTCCCTCCAGCGGTTCTCTTTATGTCGTCCTCCCATCTTCTCTCCGGCCTTCCCCTTGATCTTCTTCCATCATATGGTCGCCAATCAAGGATCCTCCTTGCCCATCTCTCTGGTTCCATTCTCGCCACGCGTCCCGCCCATCTCCATTTGCCTCTAGCCATCGCCCTGCCAACATCCTCCAGGCCAGTCTGGGATCTTATCCATTCATTCCTCTTTCTATCTCTCAGCCTGACTCCCAGAATAGATCTTTCCGTAGCTCTCTGCGTTTTTTGCATTTGATATACAATCTCTTTTGTCAGCGGCCACGTTTCTGAACCATATATCATTACTGGAGTGATACACTGATTGAAGATCCTAGCTTTGTTTTCTCTGCTTATTTTACTATTCAGTACTCCTCTCAATTTTGCAAAAGCTGCCCATCCCAATTTCACTCTTCGCTTTGCCTCTTCTTTAACACCTCCCCGTTCAAGGCGTGTATTTTGTCCCAAATAAACATAATCTTGGACTTTATTAATAGTTTCCCCATCACATGTAACTTCATCCTGGTCATCTTCTCCGCCCATTATCTTAGTTTTCTGAAGGTTCATCCGGAGCCCTATTTCCTTTGATGCCCTATGCAGGTCCTCAATCATCTCCATCAGTTCCAACCCACTGCCAGCAATCAACACAATATCATCCGCAAATCTCAAGTGATTCAGCCATTTCCCATTCACCCTTATGCCATTCTCTCTCCAATTCAGATTTCCCATTACATATTCCAAACCAGTTGTAAAAAGCTTCGGTGATATTGTATCACCTTGTCTTACTCCTTTCTCGATCTTAAAAATTTTGCTGGTGTCTGATATTGTAATACAAGATGTTCACTTACAATATATTTCTCTGAGAATGCTTATATATGTCTCATTAATTCCATAGAATTTGAGTGCTTTTTCAACGGCCCAGAATTCGATTGCGTCGAAGGCTTTCTCATAGTCGATAAATGCTAGATGTAGAGGTATGTCGTATTCTCTACACTTGGAAATCAGAACACTAAGGGCATGGATGTGGTCCATTGTACTGAAGTTCTTCCTGAATCCCGCTTGTTCATATGGTTGGATAGAGTCAAATTCCTTTTGCAATCTATTTGTTATAATTTTTGTAAATAGTTTGTAGACTTGGGATAGTAGACTTATTGGTCTGTAGTTTTCAATCTTTCTCCTATCTCCTTTTTTATATATTAAAATAATTATGGCATTATTCCATTTCTCTGGGATGGACTTACTTCTAAGGCATAGATTGAATAATTCCTTCAGCTCATTAAGGATTATTTTACCGCCTTTTTCAATCATTTCAATCTGTATGCCGTCCTCTCCGGGTGCCTTGCCCCGTTTCATATCTTTCAATGCTTTTTCTATCTCGAATATCTCTATGTCAGGTATTTTCTCTTGTTCTCCAGTGTTTCTGTTCATCTCTCCGTTAGGTTCTGGGTCTCTCAAGTTGGATTTGTACAAGTTCATATAGAACTGCCTTGCTCTGTTCAAGATGCTATTAGTATCCTGAATTTCTTTTCCATTTTCGTCTAGCAAGACTCTAATGCTCTTTTGTCCAATACTTAATTTTCTCTTCAAAACCTTCATGCATTTATTGTTTTCTATAATATTTAGAACAATCTCATCTTCCTTCTTCTTCATGTCCTCTTTTATCTTTTTTCTTATTGTTTTGTTCAGTTCTGTTAATTCTATTGTGTTTCTTTTACCCTCTCCAATCAGTGTTTTTCTTTTTTGAATTAAATCTTTGGTATTTGAAGACAGCTTATCAGTCCATTTTTTCTTTGGTCTTTCAATCAACTTTGAAGCCTTCATCATCGCTTCTCTAATCACTGCCTCCCGCTCTTCCACACTTCTTTCAACTTTACTGTTTCCGACTAATGCTTTGACCTCTCGTTCAATTTCCTCTTTATAAAATGTGCTGTTCTGTTGTAGGAGGTTTGCGTCCACTCTCATCCTTTTTGACTTTATTATTTTCCTTCTCTCCTCTCGCTCGTTTATTACAATTTTTTCCCCTGATCATTCTATGGTCTGATATTATTCCTGCCTGGCTCAGTACAGAGACATCTTCAAATATATTCCTGTTATTAGTCAAGATATAGTCTATTTCATTCTTTGTATTTCCATTTGGGCTCACCCATGTCCATCTTCGGCCATCCTTCTTCTTGAAAAAGGAGTTCATAGCATATAGTTTGTTCTGTGTCATGAAATTTATCAACATGTCTCC
The DNA here is from genome assembly GCA_035578175.1 of Catonia carolina. Classification (NCBI taxonomy): domain Eukaryota; kingdom Metazoa; phylum Arthropoda; class Insecta; order Hemiptera; family Achilidae; genus Catonia; species Catonia carolina. Next base: position 13,306,973 of record JAQMRL010000013.1, on the reverse strand, counting down.
TCTTGGATTCCTTTCACCCAGCCCAAATTTTCCAATCATCATCTCGGTTATTTCTGTTTTGTTTACCCAACCGAGCATTAAAATCGCCCATGACTATTTTTACATTTGCTTTCTCCTGTGCCAGCGCTTGAGAGACGCCCTCATAGAAATCTTCCACTTCGTCATCATCGTGGTCGCAAGTGGGTGCATATACCTGTACAATCATTATTGAATACGTTTTATTGATTTCCAGTATGATGTAAGCAATTCTTTCTGTAACTCCAATGTATTTAGTCACTTTATTGGCTAGACTCTTGTGCACCATAAATCCTACACCAGCTTGTCTGGTGTCATCCCTTCCTCTCCAGAATAAAACATTTCCTGATTTGAGAGTAACCACCTCTTCTCCCAGTCTTTTCACTTCTCCTAAGCCCAGAATACTCCATTCATTTCCTCCCAATTCGTATTCCAATTCCTCTATTCTATCGTCTGTTCCTAGTGTTCTTACATTATGTGTCATTATGTTAAGTTTTGTTCCCTTAATATTTCTCTTTTTGTTAATTAATTTTCCGTGGTCCGTTCCATCCATATTGTGCATTTTCCGATTTGATTCCAATTTCCGGTCCTGTTGCCCATTTTGGCCTTGGCGAATACGGCCTTTCTTTTTTCTAACTGTCATGAAGGTTGGTGGTCTACTCTTCCACATCGACCCCATGTAATGGAAGAGGCATTTTATACCTATCTGCCAGGTTTTATATAGGCCGCCCCTAACATGGAGTACAGACGCCTTTCGTAGCCGCTCCTAACATGAAGTACAGACGCTACCTTACTAGTGAATTTGGTACCACTAGAGACCCTCACTTTGTCTAGCCCATGGACCAACATGGTTTACCGGGGTGTGGCCGGCTGTGTGCCTTCTTGGAGCCAAAAGTGAGAGCTGATTGTATGTGGGAACCAGTCTCACTGAGCCATCAGTTAGCCTGATATGGTCGCCCAGTGTAGGAAAGGTGCTATCCCTCCATACAACCCATACACCCCACAAATAGGTTATTCATATAAAATTCACTTGTTCTGTCTTTAAACCTAAAAAAAAACTGGTGTGAAACACTCACACAACTTTCTCTTGCCAATGCAAATAATTAACAATATAATGTAACATTAGTAATAAACAAAAAACTAAACTCAAAAAACATAACCTTATTTTAATCATGAGTGAAAGACGGAAAATGAAAATCGACCTGTTTGGCTTAAAAATATGGAAAATCACTCTTTCACGCTAAACTAGGCTCTGTAGAGAAAAATTCTTTGAATAAAAGTTGTAGATCTTTTAATTTTCTATAAATTTGATTATATACATTTTTGTCATAAAATGCATACTAAGGCCGATATCTTAAAACAATCAATTTTTCACACGTTTTCGTGAGAAAAAACAGAAAATCGCTAATTACCGCTAAACTAAGCGTTATACAAAAAAAATGTTTGAAATAAAAGTTGTATAAATTTTTGCGCTATAATACATATTAAAGCTGTAATCTTAAAAAAACAATTTTTTCACGTAAAAACAGCCTCACCAAGAATTTCAGCAAATATGGCGCCTACCCTATCTTGTAGAGAATAAAAATTGGGTAAACCAGGCGATTTTAAAAAAAAATCGTAGGACCAGTTTTTGAGAAAATCGCAAAAAAGTGAAAAATTACACGAATAAACTACTACTTCCGGTTGACCGATTTTAATGAAAATGTTCGTGTCGGGTCCGGTAAGAGTATGTAACTTAAGTTTCAAGTTTCAAGGTCGTACGATGTTCCCTTCTTGAGATATTTTGTACACACACACACACACACACAGAGACCAATCGCTAAAAACATGTTTTTTGGGTTTATGGGGTCTGAAAACGTGTAGATCCGGTGAAAACTCGATTTCGAAAAATCAACATGAAAACAATACTTTCCTTCCTATATATTCATATAGGCAAGAGAAAGTAAAAAAGTAATAACTATATTATTAAATTTTTTTTTAACTTTATTTAAGAAAAATAAACTACAGCTGTGTAACAAATCAATACAACCAGCAGTTTAAATGTCAATAGTTTGGTATAATTGTCTTGATGTCACTTGTGTGAGGTAGTCGCCCAGCGGCAACCCCTCAAGACGATTCACAAAAGGTCTCTACTCCATTGCCTTTTTAGCCTTTTAGGTGAGTTTTATGGTAGGTGAGGAGCGGACAATTACTGAATTTTTGGATTTGTATAGTAGTGTAGTTTACTATGAAAACGTCTGTATAGTTTCTTTATTGTTTCGTCCACCGTTTAAATGTTAAGGTCTGTATGTCATGTTTTGTTACTAACGTATGTTGGACAGCCTGAGATGATGCGGAAAGTTTTGTTCTGGAATGTCTGAATATGCTTTATGTTAGATACTTTAGCTGATCCGTAGATCACTGAACCGTAGGTCCAAATAGGACGAAGAAGTACTTTCGAACAGTTAAGTTTCTGAGTAATCGGACGAGGAGATTTATGGTGAATAAGACCGTAGAGAACATTTAACCACGCGTTAAGAGATTGCTTTTTAGGTCTGGTATGTGGATTTCATGTCAGTCCCAAGTATTTCACTGAGGGTTTTTGGGGGATCAGTTTATTGTGTAAATAAACTGGGGGACAAGTTTGTCGTCTGAGAGTAAACGTAACGTGATGTGATTTTTCAGCATTTAGTTTAATTTACCAAGTCGTATACCAATGTTGTATAGTGTTCATGTGATGTTGAAGATTAAGTGTTACGCCTTCACATCTGGCTTCGCTGACTAATATTGCTGTGTAATAGGCTAAAATCGGATAAATAGATGGAGGGAATTTTTTATTAGCTATTAAACCCAAAAAAGGGTTCAACTTAACGCTCAAAAAATGTAAGTTGTATTAATTTCAGAGCCAAGCCTAAATTAAATCTACAAAAAAACTAGCTGTAGTAATACGCCATTAAATTCTGCTTCTGAATGCCGTTTATCTTTAAATACATTAAATATTTATGTTCATCGAGTAACTCAGCTAATGTAATTTCCTTTCCAAAGCAATTAAAAAATCTATAGTATATCTTCGCCAATTTTTACTTTTTTTCTTGCCCTATATCAATATATATAAGGAAGAAAATTACTGTTTTCACATTGTAGTAGTTTAAGTTTTTTTCACCAGTCCTGTGATGAGCACTACAGACTGTTCTACTACAAGCTGGTGGCGACAAAACTAACAAAAAACCTTTTCTAGGATTTGAACCACGAAACCTTCGTCTCTGAACATCAGCTGTCAAACGGCTGACTCGCAGCAACAACTTTATCACTGGACTAACTCGGTAGGTTAATAGTTTTTTTTTTGATTATTCCTAATTTGTATACGTTGCAATCTGTTCAATTCAGAACAATAAGCAACCCCATGACCCAATGAGATGAGGATGATGTGTATGACGTGTAAATGAGGTGTAGTCTTGTACAGACCCAGGCCGACCATTCCTGAGAGAGTATGTTTAATTGAACCCCAACCATCAAAGTACACCGGTAACCACTGTCTAGTATTCAAATCCGAATAAAAGTAACTACCTTTACTAGGATTTGAACCAGGGACCTTCGTCTCCGAAAATCAGCTGTTAAACAACTGATTTTGGCGACGACTTTACCTCTAGACCAACCCGGTGGGTTAAATAGTTTAAATTAAAATAAAATTACTGATTATATGTAAGACTAGATCGTAATATATAAAAATTTAAATAATAAATTTCACGATTTATATCAACCCTCTTTCAATGATCTTTTCTAATGTTTTATTGTATTTTTAACTTTGCCCATAACAGGCAGGTGGAGTGTTAAATTATTTGCATAAATGATTTGTAAGTTCCAGCCAACAAAAATAGTTATTACTTTCTCTTGCCTATATGAATATATAGGAAGGAAAGTATTGTTTTCATGTCGATTTTTCGAAATCGAGTTTTCACCGGATCTATACGTTTTCAGACCCCCTGAACCCAAAAAACATGTTTTTAGCGATTGGTCTGTGTGTGTGTCTGTGTGTGTGTGTGTGTGTGGGTGTGGGTGTGTCTGTGTGTGTGTGTGTGTGTGTGTGTGTGTGTGTGTGTGAACAGAATATCTCAAGAACGGAACATCGTACGAACTTGAAACTTGAAACTTAAGTTACATACCACTACCGGACGCGACACGAACATTTTCATCAAAATCGGTCAACCGGAAGTAGTAGTTTATTCGTATAATTTTTCAGTTTTTTGCGATTTTCTCAAAAATTGGTCCTACGATTTTTTTTAAAATCGCCTATTTTACTCAAATTTTTATTCTCTACAAGATAGGGTAAGCGCCATGTTTGCTGAAATTCTCGGTGAGGCTGTTTTCACGTAAAAACGTTGTTTTTTTAAGATTACGGCTTTAATATGCATTTTAGCGCAAAAATGTATATAATAAAAGTTGTAGAGAATTTAAAAACCTACAACTTCTGTTTCAAACATTTTTTTGTATAACGCTTAGTTTAGCGGTAATTTGCGATTTTCTGTTTTTTTTCTCACGAAAACGTGAGAAAAATCGATTTTTTAAACATTTCGGTCTTAGTATGCATTTTACGACAAAAGTGTATATAATTCAATTTATAGAAAATTAAAAGATCTACAACTTTTGTTTAGAGCATTTTTCTCTACAGAGCCTAGTTTAGCGTGAAAGCGTGATTTTCCGTATTTTTAAGCCAGACTGAGGTTGATTTTCATTTTGAGTGTTTCACTCATGATTAAAATAAGGTTATGTTTATTGAGGTTAGTTTTTTGTTTATTTCTAATATTTTATTACTAATGTTAAATTATATTGTAAATTATTTGCATTGGCAAGAGAAAGTTGTGTGAGTGTTTCACACCAGATTTTTTTTCTTATCACATGGTCAGTGAATTATATGACTAAAGCATTCAACAGAGAAGAGAAAGAGGTGTAAAAGATACTAGTTCCAGTTATCTCCACTGAAGGTAATGAATTTCATTACACAGCCAGACCCTGTGGTGAATAAAGTGAACGTATCATTTGTTAGGGTGGAAAGTAGTTGCTTTTGAGAGGGCCCAGCATGCTGATAAGCATACTTTTCAACTCAGTAAGGAAGGCAATGGCAAACCACCTCACTCCTCATTTTACTCAGAAAAGCCTTTAGAGATTCAAACCATTCTTTCGGTTGATGACCTAAACAACAACTTTAAGTAAATGGTTGAACAATATAAATAAATATTGATGAAGATTATTACCATTGGTGTAATTTCACCACAAAAACTGGCTTTCATTGTTGATTAAGATAATGAAAGACTTTCTCTTATGGCAAGTGCAAAATTTAAAAGGTTTTATCAGTTAATTTTTTTGTCAATTCTTAATTCTGTCTTACCCAGACCCTGTGGTGAATGAAGTGAAGGAGTGTCAAATGCAGGGTGGAAAGTAGATGCTTTTCAGAGGGTCTGGCATGGTGATAAGCATACTTTTCAACTCAGTAAGGGAGGCAATGGTAAACCACCTCAATCCTCGTTTTATTTCGTAAAGCCTCTTGAGGTTCAAACCGCCCTTTCGGCAGATGACCTAAGCAAAAACTGAATAAAATTTCATTATAAACAAAACAAAATGTTTTTAAGCATAAACCTTTTTTTACAATTAGTAATTTTGGTCGCATCAACATTCTAAATTTATAGCGACCCCATTACATCAAAAAACACAAGTTAGATAATTTAGGATTATAACAGTACACTTTAGGTTTACAATAATATTTTATAATTAAACAAAATTTACACTTAACAATTGAATCTTAGATTTTTTAAATTATTTTATTTGAATTGTATTTTCATTTTTACTAACATTGTCTAGGTATTTAAAAATTGTATAAAGTCTAGTATTTTTGTGTAGTATGTGTGTGATTAACGCAGTCTTTGTATGTGTCTGGATAAACCTTTTCATTACAACTTTTCTTCAGTATTGGCGGTTTATCCGAAAATATCGTGCCAGTCATTACCGCGGACAATCGTTTGTTTATTGTACTCCTTTATATTCGACGTCCAGTTCATCGGACGCCGACCGCATTGGCGTAGTTGGTAACGTGCTCGCCTCTCATCATTCGGTCTTGGGTTCGAATCCCATTCAGGCACGGTATATTTTCATACGTTACAAAATATCATTTCATCCTTCACCGTCTGCATTAGCAGTAATTGCAGAACAGTCGGACGTTGAAAAAAAAGTTCATCGGACGTTGAGATTAAAACGGTTAATGGGATCAACATAAAAAGTGTTGGTAATTAACTAAATTGTTCAAACTTATGCAGATTATAACGTTTAGTGTAAATTTTCAATAGTTTTAATAGTTATAAGGATATTTTTGGAATGTTGTTTAGGTCATCAGACGAAAAGCTGGTTTAAACCTCTAGAGGCTTTACTAAGTAAAACGAGGAGTGAGGTGTTTTACCTATGCCTTCCTCACTAAGTAGAAAAGTACACTTATCAGCATGCCAGGCCCTCTGAAAAGCACATATTTTCCACTCTGCAAATGACACCTTCACTACATTCACCACAAGGTCTGACTGTATAATAAAATTCATTACTTTCAGAGGAGATAACTCTGATTAGTGTCTTTTACACCTTTACCTCTTCTGTTCTTAAATGATTCAGATATTTAATTGGCTGACCATGTGATAACAAACATAACTATTTATTTTAGCCCTGCAACTAACAGATTGGGTAAATAATTTGACACTCCACATGTCTGTTATGATTTTGGAATAAAGTATATTTTGGAATAAAGTCAGTTTTATTTGTAAAGTACCCATTATTATCGGAATTAATACAAATGTAAAAACTGTAATAAAATGGTCCAGCAAGTTGTTTGTTTTTGATTTATAACAAGCGTTTCGTTTCCAGTAAATTAGAAACTTTTATGGTAATATGTCATCGGTAGTAACATTCGGTAATTTATTCCTTACATTTTCACATGTACCGTTATTCTCCTTCTTATTACAAGAAAATAATAAAGTTTGTAGTAATAACACGCAGTCTGGGTCACAAGTCTAACAACATGCAGTCGTTATTAAACTGTAAAATTTCTTGTTGCAAAAAAAAATTTGGTATTCGAGATTATTATTTTTATTTTGCTCATGGTTCACGTGCTACACTCAATGGAGAATAATAGCCTCAGAGTATAGCCAGTAACAGCGTACTTATAAAAGAGTAAGATAGGGGGCACAAACATTCCCTCAAGGACTTAAGTTTGAATTTAGTCGAGACGAGCGAGTATCCATGATCTGGTGTTGTGCGCAACCTGATTATGCTCGGTTATCTATCTTGTACCTCGTCTGCAAGCTGCACTCTATTCAACGTTTACCGAGCACAATCATTGATCCATGATCCAACAAACAAGAAACGAAGAAAAGATTAATTTCTGACTGCCTAAAGGCTAACAACCTTTGCAAATGTTACCATTACGCCGTTCCGTTCCTTGATTTTAATACAAACGTAGATAAAGCAATAATATTTTTGTTACTTTATATTCCATTAAGAATTTCTTTCACTGTAAATAGAATAGTTAATGATCAAAGTATAAATAAACCCTATATTAATGCGAAAGTCTTCTCTAACTGACTGACTCATCACTAAATTCTAACTTCCCTTAAATATCTAACTTCCATAACTTTAATTGTTATTAAGAACGTAATTTCCCACTTAACCCTTTATAGGTCTTTGGTAAGTATATTTCCCACTAGCAATAAAGTCGATTTTATATAAGAATAAGCTATGCAGTTGAACCTTATTGGTATTTTATGGTATTATAGATATTCTCTAAAAGCTGCATTTGGAGTGTTGCCCTCTACGGCTCAGAAACTTGGACTACTGGTAAGGTGGAGGAAAGAGCACTCAATGCTTTTGAAGTATGGTGTTGGAGACGAATGCTTAAGTTGAAATGGACTGACAGAGTTAGTAATGAGGAAGTATTTCAAAGGGCTGAGGAGAACAGATCTCTTTTGAAAATTCTAAAGGACAGACGACACTCTTGGCTTGGCCATGTAATAAGACACAATGAATTCACGTTAAGAATATTAGAAGGAATGATAATTGGACAAAGGGCTCGTGGAAGACCCCGGCTACAGTATTTGAAACAAATTACCAAAGATCTAGGGATCCAGAGCTACATCCAACTAAAAACTATAGCTCTGGACAGAAAACATTGGAAAGCTGCCTACCAATCGCATGATTGAAGCTAAAGAAGAAGAGATATTCTCTGGTAAGTAGGCTATCCACATTTTGAAATTAGTGCTCAGCAACCATTTTCTTCGTTAGTGCACGAATGTGAAAAGATTCATACCAGCGTATGCTACCGCTTGGTTTTGCTGTTACTTTTGTACAGTGCTTAGAAAATTCAATTTTTTTACGGGAAATCAAGCATTTGTGCTAATAAAGTTAAGATAGATTATTCTACACATTTTTTTGTTATACGAGGGGTACCCAAAAGTATCCGGAATAACTCTGCTGTGGGCGGAGCTTGTGCAGTACAAATTCCCGCCACTAGGCTGCTTTTAGCGCTACTCATTGCCAGTTCAATGCCATTTTGTTCGTTGATCTAGCTTGTTCTGTTCTCGTGCAGTGATTGTTCACGCTAGTGCTGTTTTGTGCTCGTGTCGTTTTTCATGATGGCAAGTTTTAATGAACAACGTGCGGCTGTGAAATTTTGCTTCTTGCTCGGTAAAAACGCCGCGGAAACAGTTGTAATGTTGAACACAGCTTACAAAGACGACGCTATTGGAAAAACCCAAGTGTACGAGTGGTTTTTGCGCTTTAAAAATGGCGACATGTCGATTGAGAACAAACCTCGTTCTGGACGACCGTCGACTTCCCGAACAGACGAAAATGTTGTGAAAGTGAAAGAAATTGTACGAACAGACCGACGACAGACCATTGACCAAATATCACAGGTTAGTGGGTTATCTTGGAGCTCAGTCCAACGCATTTTAACAGAAGACTTGACAATGAAAAGAGTCGCTGCCAAGTTTGTGCCTCGGGTTCTGACAGACACTCAAAAGGAACGTCGAATTGAAACGTGTAGTGATTTGAAACAACAGCTTGAAACTGATCCAGATTTCATGTCAAAGATCATTACGGGTGACGAGTCTTGGTGCTATGGGTACGACCCAGAAACCAAACAACAATCCAGTCAATGGAAGACTTCATTATCACCCCGACCAAAAAAAGTCGTCAAGTCAGATCGAACATCAAAACAATGCTGATTTGTTTTTTTGATGTGAGGGGAATTGTCCATTCAGAGTTCATTCCACCAGGCCAGACGGTAAATCAAGCTTTTTATCTTGAAGTGTTAAGAAGACTACGAAACAGCATTCGTCGTAAAAGACCTAATTTGTGGCAGACAGGGGACTGGTTTTTCCACCACGACAACGCGCCTGCACACACGGCAATCTCGGTTACCCAGTTTTTGGCGAAAAACGGCATGGTTTTGCTACCACACGCACCGTACTCACCCGATCTGGCTCCGTGTGATTTTTTCTTGTTCCCACGCATGAAAAGGGGCATGAAAGGTCTCCGATTTAACAACGTTGATGATGTCAAGAAAAAAACGACGGATGAGCTGGCAGCCATCACTGAAGAGGAGTACAAAAAATGTTTTGAACAGTGGAAGCACCGGTGGGACAAATGTATTAGTTGTAATGGAGAGTATTTTGAAGGGGATAAGGTTCTTTTGTAAAAAAATTAAAAATAAATAGTTTTAAAAAATAATTCCGGTTTCTTTTGGGTACCCCCTCGTATAGTACTACAAGTTGTTTTAATAAGCATTCTTACCACTAAACAATTTGTGATTCCCATTTCAAAAACTGTTCATTGTTAAATATATTTACCAGGGCTTAACATCAAAACAATGTAATATCTTACTGTTCTGGCCCTATAAATACATTATTCAAGTCCCTATAAAACAAAATTTAACGTTTCGTAACATATATATTTCCACCCGTAGTAAAGGGTTTGCCCTATAAAGGGTTAAACCATACTTCTCAGAAGTTAATTGATTTTCTATTCTCGGCATCCGAAGTCACCACCTTCAACATGATGTTAGATTTTTTTTCTTCATCCAATAGTTGGTTTATCTACGTATATATTTAAAAGAATACTGCCCATAACAGACAGGTGGAGTGTTAAATTATTTACACTCAATCTATTTGTTGCAGGGCAAAAATAAATAGTTCTGTTTCTTATCACGTTGTCAGCCAATTAAATGACTGAATCATTTAAGAACAGAAGAGGTAGAGGTGTAAAAGACACTAATCAGAGTTATCTTCTCTGAAAGTAATGAATTTCACTATACAGCCAGACCCTGTGGTGAATGAAGTGAAGGTGTCATTTGCAGAGTGGAAAATATGTGCTTTTCAGAGGGCCCGGCATGCTGTTAAGCGTACTTTTCCACTCAGTGAGGAAGGCAATGGTAAACCACCTCACTCCTCGTTTTACTTAGTAAAACCTCTACAGGTTCAAACCAGCCTTTCGGCTGTTGACCTAAACAACAACATTTAAATGAATAAGGGTTTGTTTTGGTCGAGTTTGGTCTCAATTCTCACTGGATTGATTTTGATCGACTTTATTTTAAAATTCAGCTCTTTACGTGCTGATTTTCCATCATCCAACCTTGTTGTTGTTTAGGCCTTTCAGACGAAAGGCTGTTTTAAACCTCAAGAAGGTTTACTAAGTAAAATGTGGTGTGAGGTGATTTACCATTACCTACCTCACTGAGAGGAAAAGTACGTTTAACAGCATGCCCTCTAAAAAGAATCTACTTTCTTCCGTGCAAATGACACCTTCACTTCATTCACCATGGGATCTAGCTCTATAATGAAATTCATTACTCTCAGAGGAGATAAATCTGATTATTGTTTTTTACACCTCTACCTCTTATTTTCTTAAATGATTTAGTCATTGGCTGACCATGTGATAAGAGATAGCACTGAAACTAACAAATTAGTGCAAATATTTAACACTTCACCCGTCTGTTACGGGAAAAGGTTTGCTGGCATTTCTCCCACCACCTCCCCTCCAATTGGTCGCCAGAAGGCACAGACCTGGAGGCCGTTCCGTAGAACTCTAATGAATAATGTGACGGCGACAGTCACCTTATTAAAATCTAAAACTAAGTTTTTTTTATTTATTTTTCTTTTTTTTCTTTTTTATTCCTAATTTGTGTACGTTGCAATCTGTTCAATTTAGAACAATAAGCAACCCCATGATCCAATGAGATGAGGATGATATGTATGACGTGTAAATGAGGTGTAGTCTTGTACAGACCCAGGCCGACCATTCCTGAGAGAGTATGGTTAGTTAAACCCCAACCATTAAAGTACACCGGTAACCACTGTCTAGTGTTCAAATCCGTATAAAGGTATAACTACCTTTACTAGGATTTGAACCAGGAACCTTCGTCTCCGAAAATCAGGTGTTAAACAGCTGATTCTGGCAACGACTTTACCTCTAATGAATAATTTGATACACATTTTTGAGCATAAATTTGAATTTAGTTTGAACATACATTGATAGCCTTTCGATAATAAATTTTTATTTCTATTCATTCACATCTAAACTATTTCATTAATACAACTAACGAACGTGATTATACCAGTTAACGACTGCGGTATGAAATTAATGAAAATAATGAGGTGTGATGTACGGGTTATGTAATGAGATGAAAGATTAATACTAACCTACGTTAAACGTTGGTTCTTTATAAGGCACGAGAAGTTTTATTAAAACAATTAATAAGTATGATATAAAATTTAGTCCCTTATGGTGGTCGGAATAAATCCAGATTCCATTTTGTTTTCAGACAGCTATTAACAGGGAAATGACGTAGGTATTGAAAAAAAATCAAATGTTTGGATTAATGTAAACACTGGACTTGTTTAACAAATTACATCTCTCTCTGACTACACTGGTCTGCAAAAAAAAAATAAAAAAAATTCCCCTTGGACTTTGATGGGTGATTCTTATGTATCTTGACCCCCTGAATCCAGATTTGACCTTCGTTTCTCTCTATCACCCACCGTTTTTGAGGGGGCCCCCCCCGAAATTCTCAAAAAAAAACACCTAAAAGCGGTTATTCCTAATAAAGCGAGGGATGGGGGGATGTTGTAAGTACCCCATCCTCCCCTCCATAGAAAATGTTATCTCAGTGTACACACATTTATGCATGAAGACCGTAGGGAGAGGGGTGACATCACCGTTAGTTCAGAGGTGTAGCAGGGTGGGAAGCCGGGCCAAGTGATAAGCTTAGCGACGATTAAACGTTTTCAGTACATTTTTTACGCTTAGAGCCTCATCTTGTCACACAAGAGGAGCTTAATGATCTCATCCAGGATTTAAACCTCCCAAAAACTAAAGCCTAACTGCTCGGGTCTCAGCTTCAGCAATGGAACCTCTTGGAAAAAGAAGTAAACATTTCTGTTTCTAGATCCCGGCTAGATTCATTTAAATGATTGTTTTCGGGGGATGGTGACTTAGTGTACTGCAATAATGTAAATGGATTAGTGATTTAACCTAACAAGCCGATGATCCAGAAAATTGGCTCCTATTCATCGACTCATCTAAAGCCAGTTTAAAAGCTGTTTTGTTGGCAAATGATAATGATTTGCCCTCAGTTCTAGTTGCATACACGGTCAACATGAATGAGACATACAAAAATATCAGCCGAATCCTTGAAAAAATTGGTTATAAAGATCATCCCCTGAAGCACTATGCTGATTTTAAGGTTGTGGCTCTGTGCTCATTGTTGGTTTCTGTGTGAGTGGGATAGCAAGCTCGCGATAAAAATTACACTGTTCGAAATTGGCCCTCGTGTGAAAGTTTAGTTCCTGATCAAAATACTGTTGCCAATGAGCCTTTAGTTTCGAGTGAAAAGATATTTTTGCATCCTTTCCGTATCAAACTCAGTTTGATTAAACAGTTCGTGAAAGCTATCGATAAAACAGGAGATGGATTCCAGTATTTGAAGAGCAAATTTCTACGTTTGAGTGAAGCAAAAATTAAAGAGGGAATTTTTGTTGGTCCACAAATTAGAGAGCTTTTTAAAGATTCAGTGACCATCAATCACTTAAATTGAAAAGAAAAAAAGAGCCTGTGCTGCATTTAAGGACGTGTGTGAAAACTTTTCAGGATTTAACAAAAATGAAAATTATGTTGAACTTGTCGATGAATTGCATATGAGAATCTGCATATGAGTTGAGGGGTTGCAACATGTTATTAAAATTGCACCTTTTACACGCGCATTTGGACTTTTTCCCAGAAAACTTGGAATTAGTTTACGATGCACACGGAGAAAGGTTTCATCAAGACATTGCACTCTTCAAAAAACTGTTCTCTGGGAAGTGGAACTTAAGTATGTTAGCAGACTACTGCTGGTTGCTCTTGCTTGAAACTCCCAGAGATCAGTACAAGAGAAAAGCTACCTCCAAGTAAAACCACTCTCTTTAAGTATATGTATTCGATGACAAGTATCTTGGACCAGAAAAATTGTATAAGTAAAAATGCACTAAATGTATCAATACATCAATACTCTCTTATTGTACTCTTTCAGTGTTAGGTAGGTCTTGGAAGTACCATAAAAACGAGATACAACTGCACAATTTCATTTCATAGTTACACCAGACTGATAAAAAGTTGAAATTTCCCAAATAAGGGTGAGTGGCCCACCCCCTAAAAATGGTGGGTGATGGAGCAAAACGGAGGTCAGATTCGGATTCAGGGGTCAAAATACATATAGATCACCTATTAAAGTTCAAGGGGAATTTTTGATGCAGACCAGTGCTATTGGGGAAACTAAAGCCATTTTAAAATTGTTTGTAATACATATACTAATTGTCACATAAAAAGAAGCGTTTATTCATAGCTCCGAAAACTTTTCACTGGTGACTCTGAAGAATGTTCTCCAAATATTGGTTTATCGTTAAGCCAAATTGTTCAGACCAAAGATTTCTTGAAAGTTACTTTTAAGCTTATGGTATCAAGGACTTACGACTCATGATGTACGAATATGTAAACAAGAAAAATAACTTATTATTTTAAAGAAGATGCAAAAACATTAGTAGCTTTTTTACTTTCTCTTGCCTATATGAATATATGGAAAGTATTGTTTTCATGTCGATTTTTCGAAATCGAGTTTTCACCGGATCTATACGTTTTCAGACCCCCTGAACCCAAAAAACATGTTTTTAGCGATTGGTCTGTGTGTGTGTGTGTGTCTCTGTCTGTGTGTGTGTATACAAAATATCTCAAGAACGGAACATCGTACGAACTTGAAACTTGAAACTTAAGTTACATACCCTTACCGGACCCGACACGAACATTTTAATCAAAATCGGTCCACCGGAAGTAGTAGTTTATTCGTATAATTTTTCACTTTTTTGCGATTTTCTCAAAAATTCGTCCTACGATTTTTTTTAAATATCGCCTTATTCACTCAATTTTTTATTCTCTACATGATAGGGTAGGCGCCATGTTTGCTGAAATTCTTGGTCAGGCTGTTTTTACGTAAAAAAAGTGTTTTTTTAAGATTACGGCTTTAATATGTATTATAGCGCAAAAATTTATATAATAAAAAATGTAGAGAATTTAAAATTCTACAACTTTTATTTTAAACATTATTTTGTATAACGCTTAGTTTAGCGGCAATTAGCGATTTTCTGTTTTTTCTCACGAAAACGTGAAAAATCGATTTTTTTAAGATTTCGGCCTTAGTATTCATTTTATGACAAAAGTGTATATAATCAAATTTATAGAAAATTAAAGGATCTACAACTTTTATAAAAAGCATTTTTCGCTACAGAGAGTAGTTTAGTGTGAAAGAGTGATTTTCCGTATTTTTAAGCCAAACTGCTGTCGATTTTAATTTTGCGTCTTTCACTCATGATTAAAATTAGGCTATGTTTATCGAGGTTAGGTTATTGTTTATTTCTAATGTTTTATTACTATTGTTAGGTTTATTGTTAATTATTTGAATTGGCAAGAGAAAGTCGTGTGAGTGTTCACACCAGATTTTTTTTTTAGTTATACAGTCGTACCCCACTATACGAACTTAATCCGTTCTGAAGTGGAATTCGTATAGCGAAAAGTTTGTATAGCGGGGTGCTTCCCCGCTACGTAGGCTAATCATGAATTACATTTCTTTGTCAATGTTGGTTACACCTTTTGCAACAGCAGTTGTCTTAATGCTTTCTTTGCTCTTGAAGATTTTGGCAATAGTAAGCCTAGAGTAAAATTTCACGATAATTCGTTGCTCTACTATTATACTAACTATTGTCACTAAAACAAATTGCCCGATTAAATGATAAAAAATTACTAATGGCAGCTTATCATGGCCTCATTCTGTCTCATATCCGTTATGGTATTTTAGTATGGGGTAATTCTAGCATGGGTAATATGAATAGGGTTTTTAAAATTCAAAAGAAAGCTATTAGGTGTATGGTGGGAGCTAACCAGCTAACCTCATGCAGGCCACTATTTAAGGATCTTAAATTGCTTACAGTTCCCTGTCTCTACATTTTTGAGGCGATTATGTATGTTAGGCAAAATAATTTTATGCAGAATCTCAATGTTCACAATCATAACACGAGAAACAGGAATGATTATTATGTGGCTAATCACTCCACAAAATTGTTTGAACAAAAACCTACTTACGCAGGGAGAAAATTCATAAATAAATTACCCCAATCTTTAAAGTGTTGTGAGGATTTGAATTCCTTTAAAAAAAATCTAAAAAATTACTTGATTGGTAAAACTTTTTATAGCGTACAAGAATTTCTTTCTTGATAGTAGTGATACATAGCGTGTTTCTTATATGTATTTCAGGTGTTATATCTGACGACATGTCCTATACTTCTCCTGGAGTCTCCAGGGCGCAAAAAAAAAAAAACCATTTTACCCGGCAAAACAAAAAACAACAATAACGCGAACGTTTGCTCTGACTAAACGGTGTTCTTTACAGAAGCGAGACTAGCTGCTTACTAAAAAGAAAGATTCACACAAAATAGCTGTTGATTAATGGCGGTTGACGCATGCCTTCTTGATCCGCAGCAGCGTCAGTTTCGTTATTTAATAGCCACACCTCGTATAAACGCACAGCTTTAAGTCCCAGGCGACAAATCCCCGGTGAACCATGGACAACGTAGTGACTCTAGACAGAAGATCGTAAAACAGTATGAAATTAATTCCGTTCACGAAGGGTTAAGACGTCAAAAGGCGAAAAGGTTTTGAAAGTGTTTCATTCTATCGCGTTACTGAGTTGTTATGTTAGGAGATGCCACATATACTTGTTATATTTTTCTAAAAATAATTTGATAGTTTAAAAACAATGATCAAATAAAAATTCAAAGTGGACAAATAATGAACGAAATAGGAAGACATCAAAGTTACATGAATCACGAACGGAAAGAACAAAAAATCGGAAAAATCAATGTTTAAACGAAAAGCAAACGATAAAAGAGAAAGTGGCACATTTGTGACGCCAAACAAAAAGTGAAAGGTAAAAGAGAAAGTTAATATTTGTGACGTCAAACAAAAAGTGAAAGCGATAAGAGAAAGTGGTACGTGTGTTACGTCTCTATTTATTCTTTAATAAGTTCTACCTTCGTTTTCATGATAAATTCGTTATTTACACCTCAATTATCAGAAAAAACGCATAAGGAAGAAACGCTTTTCTTCAATTTTTGACGTGCATTTTATATGTATTTTACAATAAAATTCCTAATCAAAGATTTGACAGTCACAAACCGTGGAATCTACTGTCTGTCTGTAACTTGATGGCCTCCGGCAGAAGAACCAATATCTGGATTGTAAAACCATTTCAGAAAACAAACATCTAATTTTTTTAAGTAACTGAAACTTTTCGGAAATGATGTATTTTTATAAACAAAGTATTTCTCATGTTTTTTGTTCTATAAAACTATTTCGAAAATTCACGCTTAATGAGATAATGTATAATTTAGTAAAAGTTTTGTTTTTTAAGAAAAACCCGTAAACTATTTTTTCAAATACATGGTCACTGTTCAACAAATATTTCACGGATTAACATAATATTTGATAGATTTGTTCTGTAATAATTATGGAAAATGACGAGGCAATAAATTTAACTGAAAATCATTACTTTTTAAATTACTATGTATTTTCATAAATAAATTTTGTAAAATCGTGAAACACGACATAAAAAAAGGTCAGCACGTGAGAAACTTTTCGGTTTTTAAATTTAACTGTACACTTGTAGGAAACGAAGTAATGAGAAAACTTTCAATTAATTTTTAGTGAAAGAATTATTTGAATTGGACAAACCAAAAAATTTAGGTATATTTTCCGAAATGGTTTTGGGTCTAGAGCTAATGTCACTGGTTCGTCAGCGTAAGTGGCAGTGAGGGTATTCTATTTCATAATGCAATTTTAAAATAAAAGAATCCCTCCCATGAGGCGATGTGTCTCATGGCTTGTGGCAATTTTTTCTAAAGAAACGAAGTCAGCCCGTGAAGTCACATTTCGTGTTCACTTAACTAAGTTACATTTACTCATAATGGGATCAAGCCCACTTAGCTTTCAAAAGAAAGCTAAGAAAAAAAGCTAAGTAAGAAAGCTATTCTTTAAAAGGAATCAAATGACACTATTTTTATTTTCAAATTCCGACTATGATTTCTTGACGTCCGGTTTTGGCCCTTTTCTATCAAAACCGGAACTTCTAACCCAGTGATTTCTGTATCTACTCTTTAAAAGGAATAGAATGAAACTATTTTGGTTTCCAAATTCCGACTTTATTTCTTGACTTCCGGTTTTCGGCCTTTTTCGATCGAAACCGGAACTTCAAACCCAGTTATTTCTGTATCTTCTCTTTAAAAGGAATCGAATGACACTAGTTTAGTTTTCAAATTCCGACTTCGATTTTTTTGACTTACGGTTTTCGGCCTTTTACGATAAAAAACCGGAACTTAAAACCCAGTGATTTCTGTATCTACTCTTTAAAAGGAATCGAATGACACTATTTTAGTTTCCAAATTCCGACTTTGATTTCTTGACTACCGATTTTGGGCCACTTTTGGTCAAAACCGGAACTTCAAACCCAGTAATTTCTGTATCTTCTCTTTAAAAGGAATCGAATGACACTATTTTAGTTTCCAAATTCCAACTTTGATTTCTTGACTACCGATTTTAGGCCACTTTTGGTCAAAACCGGAACTTCAAACGCAGTGATTTCTGTATCTTCTCTTTAAAAGGAATCGAAAGACATTATTTTAGTTTCCAAATTCTGACTATGATTTCTTGACTTCCGGTTTTCGGCCTTTTTCGAAAAAAACCGGAACTTTAAACCCAGTGATTTCTGTATCTACTCTTTAAAAGGAATCGAATGACACTATTTTAGTTTCCAAATTCCAACTTTGATTTCTTGACTACCGATTTTGGGCCACATTTGGTCAAAATCGGAACTTCAAACTCAGTGATTTCTGTATCTTCTCTTTAAAAGGAATCGAATGACACTATTTTCGTTTTCAAATTTCGACTTTGATTTCTTGACTTCCGATTTTGGGCCACTTTTGGTCAAAACCGGAACTTCAAACCCAGTGATTTCTGTATCTTCTCTTTAAAAGGAATCGAATGACACTATTATAGTTTCCAAATTCCAACTTTAATTTCTTGACTACCGATTTTGGGCCACTTTTGGGCAAAACCGGAACTTTACACTCAATCCAAGCCCACTAAATTTATGTGAAGATTACGAATCAGAAAACCGTTTATTGCTGTCTTTTGTAGTTTGTGACATCTGGATGTAACGGACAGACAGACGGACAAACGTAGGAAAATGATGGATGCAATTAAAATAGCCACCAAAATTACCAGAGATGAATGTTGAATTATGATGGAATAAATTAATTGGTGCATGTAATTTCATCCATAATTGTGATCTATTAATAGGGAGATGCATTAATAGATGTATTTTATGAGTGCAATTATGACGTGTCACTTAGAAACTCTTTGACTGGGGATTTAATGCATGAGGTCGTTGCCATAAGAAAAATGATTCCCTGCCAGTAAGGTGAACTAGACAATGCATTCAATGATGAAGCCAAGTCTCTTTTATTTCATTTTGTTCTAATTTATCTGCCAACTTCCACCCCGAAGTGAGCAGCTAAGTGGAGAGTACCTTTCGCTCGTTTTATATGTCTCCCTGCCACCTTCTCAAGCGTTAACACCCTCTAGTTTTAATGTTCTTACCTATTTCTCACTCACATATTCCACTCGCTCCACTTTCTCAAACGCCTCTTTCATTTTCTTTAGTTCTTTACTAAATGACCGTATAATTTCAAATTCTATTCATCGACAAAAGTTTACAGACACTGCACCACTATTCAGCTAACTTCACCGGCGTCTTGACCCGTAAATTCAGCTCATATTAATTGCATCACTTCAACCGGAAGGATAATATTTCTAAAATGAACCTCATCCAGTCCTGTCGTATCTCATTTTTAAAAGGCATCTTTAATTTATCAGCGCACAAAAAAATATTACTATTGTATTACCTATAATTATTTAGCATGTACATTCCTTTAAGTGAATAAGAAAAACATTATTTTATAATTTATTTTTAATACATAATTGCTATTATCATTATTATTATTAATATGCCCATAACAGGCTGGTGGAGTGTTAAATTATTTGCACTCTATCTGCTAGTTACAGGGCTACAAAAAATAGTTCTGTTTCTTATCACATGGTCAGCCAATTATATGACTGAAGCATTTAACCCTTTGTAGGGCAGTACTACGGGGAAGAATATAGGGCATGTTGTAAAATGTTAAATTTTGAATTATAGGGACTGGAATAATGTATTTCTAGTGCCACAACAATAAGACATTTCTTTTGTGTTGATATTCAACCCTGGTAAGTATAATTACCAAGGAACGTTTATTGAAATGGGAATCACAAAATGTTTAGTGGTAAGAACGCTTATTAAAACAACTTGTAATCCTATATAACAGAACAATGTGTAAAAAAACTTATCTTAACTTTATATTAGCATGAATGCTTGCTTTTCCGTTAAAAACTCGAATTTTCTAAGCACTGTACAAAAGTAACAACAAAACAACACTGTAGCATACGCAGATATGAATCTTTACCACACTCGTGCAACTCACGAAGCAAATGGCTTCTGCGCGCTAATTGCAAAATGGATAGCCTACTTATCAGAAAATATCTGTAAAACCATAAAATGCCAATAAGGTTCAACTGCGTAGCTTATTCTTAATAAAACTGACCTTATTGCCAGTGGTAAGTATACTTACCAATGACCTATAAAGGGTTAAGAACAGAAGAGGTAAAGGTGTAAAAGACACTAGTCAGAGTTATCTCCTCTGAGGGTAATGAATTTCATTATACAGCCAGACGCTGTGGTAAATGAAGCTAAGGTGTCATTTTCAGGATGGAAAGAAATGCTTTTCAAAGGGTCTGGAATTGCTGATAAGCATATTTTTAAACTCAGTGAGGAACACAATGGTAAACCAGCTCACTCCTCGTTTTACTTAGTAAAGCATCTACAGGCTGAAACTGCCTTTCAGCTGATGATTTAAATAACAACAATATGAGATAATTATAACTTGACAAGTTATACACCGAAGTTTAGATTTAAATGTTATATCAAGTGATTACAACGTTTATTTATTATTTAATTAAAAATAGTTTTTATTAATAAATAAATAAGTATGAACATTACAAACTAAAGTTATAGTAAAAAATTAAAAGAGATGTAACTACAAGGAAAGGAAATTGGTGTTCTTAAAACAATCAGGTACTTCTTAAATTTAACGACATCCGGAAATTGAATTCATCTTCGTCTGGAATTACTGAGCGATGAATTGAATAAGTACAGTCATTTCGCTAGACCGTAGGCCTACTGCTCGTGAAATGTAATAAATTTCTAAAAAACATGTCATTCTTTTAATGTTTATGTTTTTACTATTTCGCACGCTAAAATAATGAAAAATTCTTATTTATATTTTATATAATTATAATTCTGCCCATAACAGACAGGTGGAGTGTCAAATTATTTACATTCAATCTGTTCGTTGCAGGGCTAAAATAAATAGTTCTGTTTCTTATCACATGGTCAGCCAATTAAATGACTGAATCATTTAAGAACAGAAGAGGTAGAGGTGTAAAAGACACTAATCAGAGTTATCTCCTCTGAAAGTAATGAATTTCGTTGTACAGCCAGACCCTGTGGTGAATGAAGTGAAGGTGTCATTTACAGAGTGGAAAATATGTGCTTTTCAGAGGGCCCGGCATGCTGATAAGCGTACTTTTCCACTCAGTGAGGAAGGCAATGGTAAACCACCTCACTCCTCGTTTTACTTAGTAAAACCTCTAGAGGTTCAAACCAGCCTTTCGGCTGTTGACCCTAACAACAACATAATTATAATTTGTTTTTACCCAAACTCAAGATAGTGTTATTTCTACAACCTCCTCCTTTTTACCCATATAGCATTATGACCTCATCCTCTTTTTTCAATCTTAAATACAAAAACATTGTTGTAGTTTAAGTCATCAGCCGTTAGGCTGGTTTGAACCTCTAGAGGATTTACTAAGTATAATAAGGAGTGAGGTGGTTTATATTTATCTTCCTTACTAAGTGGAAAATTATGCTTATCAGCATGCCCGGCCCTCTGAAAATCATCTACTTTCCATCCTACAAATGACATCTTCACTTTATTCACCACAGGGTCTAAATGTGTAATAAAATTCATTACTCTCACAGGAGATAACTCTGATTAATGTCTTTTACACCTCTAACTCTTCTGTTCTTAAATGCTTCAGTCATATAATTGGTTGACTATGTAATAAGAAACAAAACATTTTTTGTAGCCCTGGAACTAGCAGATCGAGTGCAAATAACTTAATATTCCACCTGCCTGTCATTGGCATATAAAAACATTAAGAACAGAGAACAACTCTAATTAATTTGGTCGGACTTTACCTAATAACGGGCCGGCCCGTAGGCGTCGTGGTTAGCGCAACTGGCTTCTAAGCCGGGGTCCCGGGTTTGATTCCCGGTCAGGTCTGGCATTTTTTTTCATCACTCATTTTCATTATCCACCGACTATATAAACACAAATTGCAAAACAGTCAGACGTAAAACAAAAAACCTAATGAATGTGAATTTTGATCGCCTCCGTAGTTAGCACGCTAGCTTACAAAATGGAATATCCGGAGTTCGATTCCTGGCTAGGATTAGGAAATTTCAGTTTTAAACCTGTTCTGGTTCCATAATTCACAGCGGTCACTTAGATTTAGTGACTCAGTTGTGATAAACCAGTAATGTAGAATTTCAATCAAACCTCGATAAACGATCTTCGGTATTACGAAAACCTGGATTTTACAATTTTTTTTTTTTTTTTTACTGAACCATGACATTTTAATGTGAAGGGGTCTGTAAATTTACCTCTTTAACGAATCCGTACTTCGATGTAACGCGATGTAACACACAGTAATTTTTGCTACTACTGTATAAATGTTTTGTAAAAATACTAACATTATAATTATATAGTAGTACTACAATTAAATTTATTAAATTTTGGACCTACAGGATTCAGTTACGGGGCTCAGCATCAACTTCGAATATCGAGATTTTACAACAGCTTCAATCGAAATCCCTGACAACCGTACTGAATATACCGTAGTATATTACAAAGGACGATTTATACTTTGCGCTGTATAGTGACGCTGGTCGCTGGTCGCGATCAACATAATTTGACTTTTTTGCCAATTATGTTCGTATTAAGTGTCTGCTGGTTTTAATCATGGCCTCTGCTCTGTATTTAGTATATATAATATATTTTTGGACCCTGTAATTAAAATTTATTTGATATAACTTACATCCATCATTGGAAAATCAGTATAAAACTGCTCAGACTATTATCTTGGAAGTTTGTTATTTATTACTTAGATAATAATTATTTTCTGCCCATAACAGGGAGGCAGAGTGTTAAATTTATTGCACTCGATCTGCTAGTTCCAAGGCTACAAAAAATAGTTCTGTTTCTTATCACGTGGTCAGCAAATTATATGATTGAAACATTTAAGAACAGAAGAGGTAGAGGTGTAAAAGATACTGGTCACAATTATCTCCTCTGAGGATAATTAATTTCATTATACAGCCAGACCCTGTGGTGAATGAAGTGAAGGTGTCATTTGCAGGGTGGAAAGTAGATGCTTTTCGGAAGGCCGGGCATGCTGATAAGCATACTTTTTCACTCAGTGATGAAGGCATGGTAGACCACCTCACTCCTCGTTTTACTTAGTAAAGCCTCTAGAGGTTCAAACCAGCCTTCGGCTGATGACCTCAATAACAACAATAGCCTCTAAGAAGAATAATCGGATAATCGGTACAGCATTACGAGTATTTTATTAGTTCTTCTCTGAGAATAATGAATTTCATTATACAGCCAGACCCTGTGGTAAATGAAGTGACGGTGTCATTTGCAGGGTAGGAAACATGTGCTTTTCAGATGGCCCGATTGATAAGCATAATTTTACACTCGGTGAGGAAGGCAATGTAAACCACTTCACTCCGCGTTTTACTTAGTAAAGCCTTTAGACTAGAGGTTCAAATCAGCCTTTCGGCTAATGATCTAAACATCAATAATATTTGTACCTTCACTAGGAGATCTATTTAAGTATAAATTAAAACTATTAGGATAATGAATGAACAGGATACGTGAACGTGTTCAGCTTTAAGATATGAAAAAACCTAATGGTTCAGTTTTTGACCAGTTTTAATCAATGAAGTACTCGTCGCCCTATATATTACAGAAATCTGGTATGAAGCACTCACGGGACTTTATCTCGCCAATATATATAGGAAAAAAATTAATAAGTAGTATAAATGAAAAATTACTAACTGCCACAAAACGAAGTAAGATAGAAAAATAATGTTCAAACAACATTTTGTTGAGTTTTTAATTTTTAAAAACTTATATTATCTGTACCTTTACCAAATTCATAACACTATAAATTTATAATTACATATTTCTTGACCTAGTTTTATAAACGATATTTTATCATGTTACAAAATGGAACATTTTGAAAACCCATTTTTTACCGATTTCAATGAAAAACATTTGGAAAATCACTAATTGGTGCTAAACTAAGTACTGTAGAAAAATGCTAGAAATAAAATTTGTAGATTTTCTATAACTATGATTGTGTATGCTCTTGGCCTAAATTATATCTAATATTAAAACAGCAACCTTAAAAAAAAATTACGAGATCACAGTCTCCCACGAATTTCTTCAGACATGCAGCTTACCAAATCTTGTAGAACACATAAATGCAGTAAATGGCTCTTACGATTTTAATCAAAATTTTTGCAAAAAGTAAAAATCGCACGAAATTACATCTGTTTGACCAATATTAATAAAAATATTTGTGTCAGGTCTGCTCGTGTTTTCTATAAAAGCCTCAAATTCAACGTCGTACGATTTACTGTTTTTGAGTTACATTGTTCGAACACAAATATTTTGACACGCACATTACCCCTATCTTTAAAAACCTGTTTTTATGGCCTCATAGGATCAGTAAACATGCATTTTTGGTGAAAAATCGACTACAAAACTGACACGAGAACATAATTTTCTTTACGTTAATCTCATATAGAGCAACAGAAAGTAAAAAATGACTTTTTGAAAGAGACACCTAAATATTGAATTTGGTTGAGATCACAAGAAAATTACAGAAAGCTAAGATTTAACTAAGAGTTATTGTTTATAAAACGGATTTGAGAGGACATTATTTTTTGCATTTCTGATGATGTAGGTTTGAAGGCATTTTCGGAAAATTACGTCAAAACGATGACTCTAACAACAGATTCCCGGTAACAAGATAAATCTAAGAAGTTTGTTATTGAATGAGAACAGACTATATTAACCTGTTGAAGAAAAGCGATGTTAATTATGATTACGTCATACTTAATAAGTATTTAGTAAATGTATCTTATGATTTTTAAATTGAATGTAATATTGATGTTAAGGTAGTAATTATTGACGGTGGGTGCAGGTAGGGATAGAGAAACAGGAATGGGAAGCGGTGGTTAGAATGGAATAACCGAGCGGTGTTTATCGTCCAGCTAGATCATAGACATTCATATGTGTTTAACATATTATACATGCGTACAGTACGTACTTGGATACCTAGTTGAAGAAATAACTAGCCGCTGGCGGAGGGTGCAGCGAGAAGCGAGCGCGTAATGACAGTGCAGTTGTGGCTGTTTATCCCGTCTCAGGCTGTAATGGTCCGAGACATCGCAATTTTCTCCGTTGCATTCCCCGTCCACAAAAATAAAAGAAACTTGTAACCACTACGTCGAACGGAAATGCACCGACAACCGACTAGACCTGAGCCGTAAGTAGAGACAAGAGAAATGATTGGATGAAGCGCGCGTTGCCGGCCGTCGCATCGCACGTTATCCCTAATTATTACGTGCCAGTCGACTGTACGCTCCGCTCACTTGTTCTCTGTACACAGCGAGCGACGTACACGGAGAGTGACGTCGTCGGTTTGATCGGCCGTACTTAACAGACGACCAACTTCTAGCAACCGGTCTCTTGTTATAAATTAACATTCAACAAATATCGCTGCCAGTTAATAATACTAACACTACATTTCTTCTGGCCTGTATCTAGTAAGTAAATAAACACACAACTAAATTGCAATCGTGACAAATTAAATGTAACATTAATTCACAGTTAATAAGAAAAAACGATAAGTTACAAGAAGAAAGAAAAGTTAAACAAAAAAATACATTACTTGGAATCTCTTTTTAACTTGTCTTACCGTCAGAAATTGTTTTTCTATAAAATCGACTTTCTTATTCACGGATGATCTTATTTAGATTAATATAGCATGATTTTATTGATGAGAAACATTAACGATGATTTTAAGTAGTTACAGCCGAAATTAATCACCTTAATATATTCTATACAGATTTTCAATCAAACAACTCTAATTAAATTATTATTTTTACTGATTACTTATTTTCTCTAAAACCTTTTCAACATTCTCTTAGCTTGATAATATGTTGTTGTTTAGGTTATCAACCGAAAGGCTGGTTTGGACCTCTAGAGGCTTTACTAAGTAAAACGAGGAGTGAGATCGTTTACCTACGCCTTTCTCACTGAGTGGAATACGAGTAGTATGCTTATCAGCGTACCAGACCCTCTGGTACTTTTCACCCTGCAAATGACACCTTCAATTCACCACAGATTCTGAATGAATAATTAAATTCATTATTCTCAAAGCAGATAACTCTGCCTTGTGTCTTTTATACCTCTATACCTAGGACGATTCGAATTAGCACAAGCAGTTTCGGTATTTATCTACTCCACTCTTCTCCCCTCGCCATGCAACGACGGAACAGTCACAAAAGTACACAATCGCTACTGTAATGTGCGACTTACTCTCACACTACGCTTTGTTTTCACTTTTTTTTATTAAGTCACACATGATGATGTAACTAATTTTTTTCATATATGAATTTCTGTTCATTTTATTCTGACTGTGTACCTTCACTGGGTTCCTGAACGTCAAACAATTAATTAATATTACTACTATGAGGTAGTTTCTAAACTTCGTCAAAGAGTAAGGAAAAAACGCGCCAAAATGTGGAAGGACAAATCATGGGCTCTCCACCAAGACTATGCGCCAGCTCATTCCACGTTATCTGTCAAGAGGTTCCTAGCCAAGTTCTAACAGCATCTCAGTGTTAGAACATCCACCTTATTTACCAGATCTTGCACCATGTGACTTCTACCTGTTCCTTAAGGTGAAATCTGCATTAAAAGGGACAAGATTTGAGTCAGTGGAAGCTGTAAAAGAGAAAGCGGCACGTATCCTGAAGGAGCTGACAGAAGATGAATTCCAGCACGGTTTCCAAAAATGGAAAATTCGCATGGAGCGTTGTAGGGATAGAGAAGGAGTGTATATTGAAGATGACAATAAGTGATTATGTATAAAAAAATTTTTTTTTACGTCAGTCTCGTTATTTAAAAGCCACACCTCGAAATATGACAGTAGTTGGCTAACTACTGTCATATTTTTTTAAGAGGTACGGAAAGGTTTTTTATTTCGCTTCAACTTCACAGCATTTTATTACATTGCATATTCTATTTCGTTCAGCACTGTGAACAGTTGGACCGCGTTATCTAGAAACCGACATTTCCGTTTACGGTTACAAACAGTTATATTCGTACAGTTAACCTACATATACTGTGTGTACTCTAAGTATAGTTTTCGATGTTGTGGTGGCAAACTGAAAACAAAGCAGTCACGCATGCGCACTGATGCTTTCCCCTCTTTACCCCTCGTTAAAACCAAAGGCAAACTCGTGACTTGAGTAACTATAACAACTATTTTTTTTTTAAGTCCTAATATGTGTACGTTGCAATCTGTTCAATTCAGAATAATAAGCAACCCCATGGCCCAATGAGATGAGGATGATGTGTATGACGTGTAAACGAGGTGTAGTCTTGTACAGATACAGGTCGACCACTCCTGAGAGAGTATGGTTAATTGAATCCCAACCATCAAAGTATACCGGCAACCACTGTCTAGTATTCAAATCCGTATAAAAGTAATTACCTTTACTAGGATTTGAACCAGGAACCTTCGTCTCCAAAAATCAGCTGTTCAACAGCTGATTTTAGCGACGACTTTACCAACCCGGTGGGTTGGTCTAGAGGTTATTATTTAAAACTATTATTTAATAGTTTTAATAATTTAACTATTATTTAAAACAAAAAACAATATAATATTCTGATTATAAAAATATTTCCGTACCTCAAAATACAAATTCAATAAAGTGAATATATCATGAGATAATGACTGACAGAAATATACCATTATAACTATAGTCCAGCCTCTGTTAGTTTGCTCCTAATGTAAACAAATAATGACGTCACTGAGCATGCGCATTATATCAAAATATGTACACGCTGATTAAAAAGTAACAGCAAAATACTTTCAAAAGTATTTAAATACAAAATACTTTTAAAAGTATTTTTATAAATGAAATTGTTAGGCCTACATCATATCATGACTGATGTTTTAAGTACTTTAAGTACTTATAATTAAAAAAATAGTTAACTTAATAGGAATACGACATCCGTAAAGTCGCAGACTCTAGCGTGCACCCTGTAGTAGGTGGCTTTTGTTTGTTGACAGTAGGAGCAAACTAAGAACGGCTGAACTGTATTTATTTATTTCGTTCAAGAGCAAAGCCCGTGCTTGGAGGAGCATTACGCTAATTACAGCAAAATAACATAAACTACAGTAATAATTATAATAGCCTACTAAAATAATAACACTGTTAAAAAAACAGTTAACACTAATACATCACCTGTTATGTTGAAAATAAAATAAATAAATTTCAAGCTATTTGTGGTACCATTAACAGGACACTGGGTAACATAGCTAGAACAGAGACAGTAGTGAAGTTCTACAAGGTAATTGCAGCCCCAGTCCTTCTTTATGGAAGTGAGTCATGGGTTACCACAAAACGCCGAGAAAGTAGGATTCAAGCAGGTGAACTGAGGTTTTTAAGAAGGGTGAAGGGCTGCTCGAGGCTGGATCTAATACATAACGAGGAAATTAGATCCGAGTTGGGTGTATTTAGCTTGAATGAAAAAGTGGAGGAGTACCGGAATCAATGGAAGTAACATTTAGAACGGATGCCAGAGGAGAGAATACCTTTAAAAGTGACGGAATATGTTCCAGTTGGAAGAAAGGAGGTGGGAAGACCTCAAAGAAGATGATAGTAGTCGAGATGTACGGGCTGGAGGGTCTCGTGTTTGTGTAGATGTACAGGATGGTTTGTGAGTTCGGAACAGGCTTATGCCTAATCCTTGATAGTAAGAAGAAGAAGATTAAAGGAAAACCTTATTATTCCTTCCTTCTCGAATCTCTTGTTTGTTAATGTATTTTTATTTGTAATACTGTGATATGAAAATTATAATAACCTCCTCCAGCTAGACTGTCTCGTTCTTTGCAGGCTTATGCCTAATCCTTGATAGTGAGAAGAAAAAGAAGAAAGACATCACCTAATACATAAAAAATCACAAAAAAGAGAAAATTATCAAATTAGCATACAAAACAAATTAGTAAAAAAAGCATTAGACAGAAATCAAACATTAGCAAAATTATCACAAAATCATTAATATAACAAAAAGAAACCTCTAATAGAACAAAACGAAACTTCTAAAACATTTTTTTTTGGTTTAACGTCCGACTGTTCTGCAATTACTGCTAATGCAGACGGTGAAGGATGAAATGATTTTTTTGTAACGTATGAAAAGATGCCGTGCCTGAATGGGATTCGAACCCAAGACCGCATGATGAGAGGCGAGCACGTTACCAACTGCGCCAATGCGGCCGGCAAATAAAACAGATAAATTATTTTTAATATTAATTATCATGACTAAAATGTAGATTCTTCAACAATTTTCTATCCGAAGCTTAGTTTAGAAAAATTTCTTTCTTTCTTTTGAAACTGTTTTTAATCTGAACTGATCGGTTTATTCAATGGACTGATAAAATATTGCATATACAAGAAGTTTCCGGTACAGTTTTTAGGTGCCTACTGAATTACGTAAAAGTTTACATTATTAAAAAAAAAAGGTTCTGAATACTTCAATCCACAGTATTTACGATTCGTAAATGAAACAAAATATTTATCTGCAATAATGCACAATAATTTGAGTGGAAATATTTCAGTAAATATTACAATGTTTATTTTATTGGATTATAAAATAACTGGTTCCATCTCACCATAAACTTTATAGTTGAATTTAACAAAGAAATATCTGTTGTTAGTTGTATTAAATCAGTTACTGTTACATAAAAGGGAGCAACTAAATATGCAAATGAGGTTGGATATGCTGATAAAATTTAATGGATAAAATAGTAAGCAGAACATTAAATTTATTGTGAACGGAACACTTGGACCAAGGTGCGCCTTTTGTAATATCAACTACAATGTATTGTCGCTAACAAAGTTCAGTATTAAACTATACTAGTTAATATTGCACTTAAAAATATCTGTGGACTTCCCTCGCGCATCGCTCGCTCTTTCTCTTTTGGTGTCTATGAATATGGCATTGCATTAAGTTTAAATAGTAGACATACACGAAGGAACGTGGGTTAAACATTTTTGTTCCTCGACGAGGACATATGCTACCAAGCTTCATCAGTTGCGCATTTTACGGCACGAACAACTTTTACGGCGATACTTTTTTTCTTGTTGAATGCAAGTTACCGGTATAATATTTGGCCGTCTAGACTACTGATGCAGTAAATAATGTAATATGCCTTATTGTACAGTTGCTTTTACTGACACTTGACGTTTAAAACTGATTTTTTTTCAATAGTTGCTTTAAAGATAACAACAAATTTATTTAAATTTAAATAATCTATACTTATATGTTACAATGGGCAGTAAACGAGGTCTGTACTTAAGACTAAATGCTGGTTCAGCTAAATGATACGTAACCGAAAAAAAAACATTTTATCAATTGAAAAGAGAGATTTATTTATAAACCAGTATCTATAAATTGAAATACAATACAGTACAACCTCGTTTATCCGGACTAACTAGTACCAAATTCAAACCGGCAAATCGAAAATCCTGGTAATACGGGTAATAATCAAAACAACCTTAAATAAGCAAACTTACTGATTATTACGAAAAGATATGATGTTTTGTAACAAAACTATGTTGGTTAGGTCATCAGCCAAATAACTGGTTTGAACCTGTAGAGGTTTTACTAAGTAAAACGAGGAGTGAGGTGGTTTACAATTGCCTTCCTCTTTGAATGGAAAAGTACGCTTATCAGTATGCCGGGTCCTCTGAAAAGCACATATTTTCCACTCTGCAAATGACACCTTCACTTCATTCACCACAGGGTCTTGCTGTATAATGAAATTCATTACTTTCAGAGGAGATAACTCTGATCAATGTCTTTTGCACCTCTACCTCTTCTGTTCTTAAATAATTCAGTCATTTAATTGGCTGACCACGTGTTTAGAAACAGAAATATTTATTTAACCCTGCAACGAACAGATTGAGTGTAAATAATTTGACACTCCACATGTCTGTTAACTATATAGAATTGTTTAAAAGACTTTAAAATATTAAAAAATAGTTTTTCACATCATTTCTTAACAAAAAATTGGTTCACTGTTTTCTGTTTTAATGGAGAACGGAAACACTTCATCATTAACAGTTCAACCGGAGTGACACTCTAGGAAAGCTTTCTTAAACTCGACAAAAAGCATTTTATCATCATAATTTATTGTACAATCTTGCAGAAACCGTTACATTTAATCAAAATAAAAAGTGAATATTTGGCGTACTTAACAATATTGAAAATCAAAGACTCAAGAAGGCGAGAATATTAAATCTTCCATTCCGTTTCACTTGATCAAAACTGTTTAACCATCCTTTCAAATTTAAAAGCACAAAATTATATACGGATGGTCATTTCTTACTTTTCAATAAACTAAATCTTGATAACACTCATTAATCTAAAATTAATCATCAAATAGATATTCAATCATCAGTTACACAGATCTTCAGTATCACGTCTTCATTCTCTACTTTTCACACTTCATTCACTTCATCCAGGACCCAAGAAAAAACCCTTTGTCACTTATATCCAAACGATCACATGGAAGCAACGCTCTGCTGAGTGCTGTCTTCTTCAAGTTATATTCGACAATTGTTAAAACATTTACTGAAAGTTTTTGTTAAACTGTTTGTAAATAATTATAACTGTACAAAAAAAATGGCGTACTTACAGTTACGTTCTTGCTATCATAGTTAAAAATTATTATGTATGTGTACATAAATAATGTATATAATAAAAAGTCTACGAATCAGATCCGGATCAACTAGGGACGGATAAATGAAGTCTTACTGCACCTCATTCAAGAATTATTATAAAATACTTGGACATACCACTAGCCGGCAAACTAAGGTAAAAAGAACGGAGGTTAAGGAGAAAATCGAGGACACATAATTTTGGGACTAACAAAAAACACATTATTAATGAACACTATAAATTATATTACTTTAAAGTATAAACACTTTTTGTACTCACAGATTAAAACACACACTTATAATATGAAGATTTACACGGATTATCAGCTTTCTCAAGAAATTCATACCATATTTTCATCACAACGTCCAGCATATTTTTAATTCTTATTTTCTACAGGAACAAATAAAGAATAATGATTTTTTAATTATTTATTGAAAAAGCTGGATTTCATAAGTCCGTATGGGCTTCAGAATGGCTTTGTATACAAGAACTTTATTCAAAAGGTTGTGAGATCTTCCCAAACATCTAGTAAAGTTATTTAAATTTCCGAACAAAATTCTTGTATACAAAGCCATTCTGATGTCCACATAAAAACTTAAGAATTTGGGGACCACCAGTAATTCAAACGCAAAATTAATTCAAAGATACCAATCTAAAATTCTCGAAACACAATCATCATGGTACATCTCAAACAAAATTTGATACATAGATTTAAACATACATAGGAAAACAAGAAATATTAAAATTCTCCTCAACGTATTAAATTATAAAATCATCCTATTTTCTTGGCATTGAACCTCCTAGGCAACACTCAAACCGTAAGAAGACTGCACGATCACATCCAAATATATCATATTAAATTTTGATATATTACAAGATCTAGAGGAGGTTCATCGACGGATGAATTCTCCATTCAGGACACACACACTAATTTATACTAAATCATTCATAAAATCTATTTATGCTTATAACAGACAGGTGGCGTATTAAATTAATATTTCACTCAGTCTGATAGTTCCAGGGCTACAAAAATAGTTCTGTTTCTAATTAAATGATCATCCAAATGGCTGAATCATTTAATGACAGAAGAGATAGAGGTGTAAAAGACACTAATCAGAGTTACTGATGGTTAGTCACAAAATGAACTTTGAGACGAAGTGTAAGAGGGGAACAATCTATTGCGCATGCCCAATTTCTCTATTACAATCCCAAAACCATACTGACACTCATATCTCATAAGAGTCGATCACAGTCCTTATTGTATTAGGCGACGAGTATTACAGGAAATATTGTTTTGATTTGGCTATTCTGTTTCAGGCTACATTTAAACAATTTTTTTTTATTATTCCTAATTTGTGTACATTGCAATCTGTTCAATTCAGAACAATAAGCAACCCCATGACCCAATGAGATGAGGATGATGTGTATGACGTGTAAATGAGGTGTAGTCTTGTACAGACCCAGGCCAACCATTCCTGAGAGAGTATGGTTAATTAAACCCCAACCATCAAAGTACACCGGTAACCACTGTCTAGTATTCAAATCCGTATAAAAGTAACTACCTTTACTAGGATTTGAACCCGGAACCTTCGTTTCCGAAAATCAGCTGTTAAACAGCTGATTTTGGCGACGACTTTACATCTAGACCAACCCGGTGGGTTTTATATTTTATTTATACAAATAAAAGTATTTTAATTCGTTAAAACACATTGCGTTTCTTTTCATTTTAATTCTTCTCATTTTATTCATTATTCGTAGTGTTGTTATAAATTAGTTATCTCTTCTTCTTCTTCTTTCCAACAAGGATTAGGCTTAAAGCCTGTTCCGGTTTCACAAAAATCTTAATTCCATCTTTTCCACGGCCGACCCACATCCCTTCTACCTTCTGGCACGTAAGACATTATCGTCTTGGGAATCCTCCTCTGATCCATCCTGCCAAGATGATTCCTACTCAAGTTGATTATTTTCTACTCAAAAGTTTCACAAATTAGTTATCTATCTGTGTATTATAAGTTCATCATGTCGACCGTTCGAAAGCAGCGGAAAACAATTCGAAGTGCGAAACGGAATGTTATTTTAAATGATACTAGTTTGCGCCTCTACAATAAGTTAAGTAGGCCTATTTACTACACAGTTGCATGTTTTTTGAAATGTACGTACAACGCTAGCAGCAGCGCATTGCCCACACTAAGTCCCGGGTTCATCCCGTCGGTACATATCAGTACGTATCTCCTCTGAAAGTAATGTTTTACACTAAACCCTGTGGCGGATGAAGTGAAGGTGTTATTTGTAGGGTGGAAAATATGTGCTTTCCAGAGGATCTGTAGCATGCCAGACCCTGCATTTTCCACCCTGCAAATGACACCTTCACTTCATTCGCCACATGGTTTAATGAAAATCATTACCTTCAGAGTAGATACCTCAGAGTAGGTAACTCTGATTAGTGTCTTTTACACCTCTATCTCTTCTATCCTTAAATGATTCAGCCATTTGGATGACCATGTGATAAGAAACAGAAATATTTTTTGTATCTCTTAAACTAATAGATTGAGAGCAAATAATTTAAATACTTACATATTCAATACTTTTTTTGTCACCAGCCTCTCGACTGGTTTGATGCAGTTCTCCAACCTGTTCTATCTTGTGCAAGTCGTTTCACATCTACATACCTGTAACACCCTACATCTTTTGTAATTTGCTTTATATATTCTAATCTTTGCCTCACTCTACAATTTACTCCCTCAATATTACCCTCCATTATTCTTTTACATATACTTCTTTTTTCATCCACTCGCCTAAGAACCTCTAAATTACTTATTTTGTCCACCCACCTAATCTTTAACATTTTCCTATAACACACATTTCAAAAGCTTCTATTCTCTTCTTTTCTACAGCCCCTATCACCCACGTTTCACTTCCGTATAATGCTATACTCCAAACATAATGTTTTAAGAAATTTTTCCTAATCTGTAAATCAATGTTTGTAGTCAGTAAGCTGTTTTTCATTTCAAAGGCTTTTCTAGCTTGAGCAATACTCTTGATATCACTTGTGCTTCTACCATCCTTTGTTATTTTACTTCCTAGATAGCAGAATTCCCCAACTTCCTGTATGTTTTCGTTGCTTACTTTTAAATTTCCCATCTCTTCTAAACCACTCTTGCTGCTGCACAACACTTTCGTTTTGTTCTTATTAATTTTCATGAAGTAATCCTTTCTCAAAATCTCATCCATTCCATTTAATTTAGTGGGAAATTACAGATTTCAAGTTAATTTAACATTATTATTTTTAGTATTCTAAAAATAATAGTGTTAAATTAACTTGAAATATGTAATTTTCCGCTATTTAAAAATTATTATTATTAAACAAAAGTAAAATATTTAAGTTTAAATATTTAACGAACTCCTTAAAACCGGAATCCAAAATAAAACTTAAAACTGCGTTGTTTTTGACTGATGCTCTTTTAAACATGTAGTATTGTATTAAGTAGTAAACGCCTTTCTAAAAACGGTTAGGCAATTTTCTAAACAGCAGCTATTTAACATATAAATATAATAGAGTTCCATTGTCTTTCGTCAATGCGGATTGCAAAAAAAATAACATGAATCAATAAATTTATATCAATTTATTGATTCATGTTAATTTTTAAAATAATGTTTGTTTTTTTAAATAAATTTGACTAAAACACTACTCAATCGCCACATGTGGGTAAATCGCCAAAACAATAGTAAAAAAATGTTATATGTTTGGTAATTAATACAAAGAAAATTCGTCATGAACCCAGTGAAGGTACACAATCCAATGAATACCCCAAAAAAAAAAACAATAATCATTGCTTTAAATATTGACTTGCTCATTCGAGCTTTTTTGGCTCTCGGTGAAGTTCTGCTCTTCCAGTGCATGGATTGACGCTTCGTTTCCAGATCATAAGTAAAAAACCACGTTTTATCACATGTCATTATCTTCTACCTGTTTCCTAAGGTGAAATCTGAGGTGAAATGGAAAGTAGAAATATTAACGGCTCAGTTTGTTAAGAATTTATTACGTAACAATTTTTATTCAGATTCCCATGAAAATTAAAACATAAAGCAGACAGGTTTTATCACAGTATTATAATGTCTAATCGTTTTTAAAAGCTTGTTTTGGGAGTGCTTTCTTCTTATTCGAGGTGTGGCTTATAAAATAACGAGACTAACGTTGTAAAAAAATTTAGTTTTATTTTATACCTAATAACTTATTGTACACGCCTTCTCTAAAAATGTATGTAAGTGTATAAATACCTTATACACTCCTTCTCTATCCCTACGATCCCTCCATGCGAATTTTCCATTGTTGAAAACAGTGCTGGAAGTCATCTTCTGTCAGCTCCTTCAGAACACGTGCAGCTTACTCTTTTCCAGCTTCCACAGACTCAAATCTTGTCCCTTTTAATGCAGATTTCACCTTAGGGAAAAGGTAGAAGATAAAAACATGTGATGAAACATGGTTTTTACTTATGATACGAAAACGAAGCGTTAATCCATCCACTGGAAGAGCCGAACTTCAGCGAGAGCCAAAAAAGCTCGAATGAGCAAGTCAAAATTTAAAGCAATGATGATTGTTTTTTTTTTGGTATTCATGGGATTGTGTACCTTCACTGGGTTCCTGAAGGTCAAATAATTAATCAATATTACTACCTTGAGGTACTTTCTAAACTACGTCAAAGAGTAAGGAAAAAACGCCCCGAATGTGGAAGGACAAATCATGGGTTCTCCACCGTGACAATGCGCCAGCTCATTCCGCGTTATCTGTCAAGAGGTTCCTAGCCAAGTACAACATCTCAGTGTTAGACCATCCATCTTATTCACCAAATCTTGCACCATGTGACTACTATCTGTTCCCTAAGGTGCAATCTGCATTAAAAGGGACAAGATTTGAGTCTGTGGAAGCTGTAAAAGAGAAACCGTCTTGAAGTGTCCTGAAGGAGCTGACAGAAGATGACTTCCAGCACTGTTTCCAACAATGGAAAATTCGCATGGAGCGTTGTAGAAGTAGCGAAGAAGTGTACATTGAAAGTGACAGTAAGTGATTATATATAATATAAAATTTTTTACAACGTCAGTCTCGTTATTTAATAGCCACACCTCGTACAAGTGGTGAGTTCTTCGGAGTGCACCGGCCATGTTTCCTCTCTGCTGTTGTTTGATTCCTTTTCGCTCATCTTTGGTTGTTTTATCTCCCCAAAGTACTTAAAGCTATTAACTTTTCCAACTTTTCCGTATTGAGTCTTCAAGTGATGCAGGGGGTATTGTTTGCATAGGTCTTTTTTTAGTTCTTCCAATATCAAATATTTTTTACGTTTTTAAGGGGAGACTGTACTTTGTATCCTACCAATGTTAAATTTGTTATTTTTAGGTAAATCTTTCATAGGATTGGTAAACAATAAGGAAATGAAACTTTACACACTGTAGGTGTCGGGTTTCTTGTCAAGCTACTCACATTTTTTCAATTCAATCTTTAGACCATACCAATTTATTTAAAAAAATACGAATAACATAAAATTTTTAGAAATTGTTTTCCACGTGTTTTGCGTATTACTATTTTTTGGAGCACCTGAGGAAGTCATAAAAATTTCGGTATATGTGGTTATACAAGATAATTAACTGGTAAAAGTTTCATCCTTGCAGGTTTATTGGTTTTTGAGAAAAATGTACCTTAGTGTTAAAAAAATTTAATTTACGGGAAAAGGTAAGATACAAGAAGGCACAAAAATCAAAAACAATATGTAGACAAACAAGTAAATTTCCTATCAACAGTTGTTTAGAAAGCTGAACCAACAGCTGAGAGTATTAAAAACCGTGATGCAGATATTTTAAAAAATAAAATTCTCTTTGCACTAAAAAGAGCAGTATAAAATTATGAAAAAATATTCGTTCTTCGTAGCATGATAATTTTTCTGTTTAAACCAGAAAAAACTTAATTTTTTCATAAAAATAATATTTTTTTGACATTATTTAATGTTTTTGGTAGATCTAGACCAAAACTATTGAAAAACATAAAAAACCAAAAACCTAAATTTTGAGTTAAAACCATCGCGCAATCTCCTCTTAACGTTACTGTGCGTTTTACATGTTAAAATTTTTTAATTTTAGCTCAGAATCTAATCCAAAATCTTCGACTTTTTAATCTAGTAGATAATCTACTACGCCACGAAGACGGTTATTACATATATTGTTTTCTCGGAATGGGGTTTTTGAACTTGTCGAGCTTTGAAATAGCTGTAATTTACTTTTGTTGAAAGGTAAGCTAAATTATATGTATAATTCACGTAGATAAGTTTGTTAAAATTGTTATACTTAGAGGAAATTTAATAAGTTTTATTGTCCATTAAGTTTCTTTACCGATGAAATTATGGAATCAACTTAATTGGATGTGTTCTGTGATGACATGTGTTGGAATGATTTCTTAGGAGTGAATACCATGTGCAGAATCTTTCCGAGATTCAAATGCTCGTGCGATTCGTCAAATTGTATCTTCAATGCAATGTAACACCGGATGAAAGAGTAAAGTTCGTGCTACGGCTATAAAAGTTACTTTGTCTAACTACTAGTGTATACCTCTCCTACAATCTTTTTCCACCACAGATTTGTGGTGTATCTTCAAATTAGAACATGGACATCACGCTAAGCCGTGTCTTCGCAAACATTATCATTATTTTACAATTCCCTTCGACATGTAAATTAGATTCGTGGAAGAATGGAAACACAAATTGCCAAGATTCTAAACCATGTTACTCTAGTCAAAAAAGAATCTATACTATACGTACCACGATTCCCAGATAATTAATGAACATTTTTGTATCATTTGACGTCCTCTGAACCCCCTTCTCCTGGTCTCCTTTTATATAAGCACAAGTCTCCCCTGATCGCCTCGCTTCTAACTCTACACTATTGAAAAATATATGGCAGGCTCATTGGCGTAGTGGTTAGCGCAACTGGCTTCTACACTGGGGTACCGGGTTCGATTCCCGATTAGGTCTGGCATTTTTTAATCACTAATCTTCATCTTTCATCCTTCTCACCGTCTGCATTAGCAGAAATTGCAAAACAGTCGGACTTAAAACAAAAAATAATGTAAATATATTTATTCTTTTTAAATGAAAGGCCTAAATCGACTTTAAGTTATTCCCTGTTCCAAAGAACTGGACACCATAAATTCAGATTGGCCTCAAAAGGGTTTTGTAAATTAAAATTTTGGAACGTAGATTCAAATTGGGTCGAGGGTTAATTAAGAAGAAAAGTAGCTTCTGGCGGCAGTTAAGTTTTAAACGTTTGTACGCAGATAATACTTTCAAGTTAGCCGCCTGTCAAGTAACAAGCCAATATCGCACCACTCTCGCCTGTTTTATTTGATTTAAAACGCCTTTCGCCTTTTTCACTTATACTATATAATCTGTTGCTAACAAAAATTTCACAATTACGTTAACATTTATGATAGTTTTATCAATATATTCTAATAAACGTAAGTACGGTTATATTTATGTTCCAAAACACGCTAGAGCTACCATAATGACACTTCAAAACAAACATATTGTTGATTCAAACTTCACCATGTCGCCGCTAGAATAATACCACCATCGAAGCGTTTCAATTATTTTTTTGTTAACTGGCAAAAATCTCGTTAAAAAACCAATTTTCATTCACGGATTTTTTCTAGAAAATATCCTCTTTACAAACCTTGTAAAACTGTAATCCAATCCGTGGAACTCTGTATTTAAGAACTCACAGAATTTTCATTTGAATTAAGTAGGATCAGATTTTATGTTTAAGGAGAAACTGTAGACACACCATAGTTGGTGTCGGGTTTCTTCTCGAGCTACTGACATTTTTCAATTTAATATTCGGACCATGATATTTTTTTTAAATATTACAAATAACATAAAATTTATAAAAATTGTTTTCTACGTTTTTTGCGTATTACTAATTTTTGGAGCACCTGAGGAACTCATAAAAATGTCGGTATATGTGGATATACAAGATATTTAACTGATAAAAATTCAGCCTGGTAGGTTTATTGGTTTCTGAGAAAAATGTACCTAGTGTTAAAAATTTTAATTTACGGGAAAACGCAAGAAACAAGAAGGCACAAACAAAAACAAAATGTACAAAAACAAGTATATTTCCCATTAACAGTTGTTTAGAAAGCTGAGAATACAAAAAACATTGATGCAGATATTTTAAAAACTAAAATTCTCTTTGCACTAAAACGAGCCGTATAAAATTGTGAAAAATATTCGTTCTCGGTAACATAATTTTTCTGTGTAAACTTGATAAAAATTAATTTTTTTCATAAAAAAATTGTTTTTTTTGACGTAATTTAATGTTTTTTTTTGGTAGATCTAGGCCTAAATTATTGAAAAACATAAAAAACCAAAAATCGAAATTTTGAGTTTAAACCATCGTGTCATCTCTCCTTAACCGCTAAATTGTTTTGATTTGAATTTAATTATACAAAACAATACCAC
The DNA here is from genome assembly GCA_035578175.1 of Catonia carolina. Classification (NCBI taxonomy): domain Eukaryota; kingdom Metazoa; phylum Arthropoda; class Insecta; order Hemiptera; family Achilidae; genus Catonia; species Catonia carolina. The sequence continues at coordinate 13,266,565 of JAQMRL010000013.1, read as the reverse complement.
ATTTCTATAGCTTTTGTCAAATCGCCGGTGTACTGGCAGTGTTAGTAAAGGTTGTTCAGGGGTTCAGATCTATTCTACGAGCGCCTCTGTGAAGATCGTCTTTCGTTACCAACTTCCGGGAATTTATGAACAAATTTTAAAAGTGTAGTCCATTCGGACGTCCTAGTGCCGTGTAATTTTATTGTTTTATTTAATTATATCATTTATTCTACGAATTTCTTCGTGCCCAGTGACTTCTTTTTACAAATAAAAGGTAAGAATAATACATTTTTACGTAAAAATAATTTAATTATTACTCAAAAGAAATTTCTGTTACTTTCTGAACTCGCGATTTCTATGCACTGTGTTTCCTTTGCAGGCCTACTATACGTTATATAATAAACTGTACTATTATAATTACGGTCATAAAATAATTTTGTACGAATAAAAGTACTTTTATTACTAATTTTTCCATATTGCCATGGTCTCACTAAAAATTATTAATTAATTTATTGTATTAAAATGAAATTAGAATATCCATACTTCTTGATTTTTAAAAACTATCTTTTTAATCGTTTCTTCCAAGTTAAATATGATAATGTCTTTTCCAAATTCTACTTATTTCATTCCGGCCTTCCTCAAGGCAGCATTTTGAGCCCATTCTTATATACGCTTTATACAGCCGACCTTCCAGAACATGAATCTGTAATGACGGCAACGTTCGCAGATGACACAGCGATTTTAGCGACGGACGCTTCTCCGACATGTGCCTTGGAGAAGTTACAAACCCATCTTGACGACATTCACGAATGGTGCAAGAAATGGAGAGTGAAGATTAATGAGGATAAGTCAACGCACGTAACATTTACATTAAAGAAACCAACATGTCCAGTGGTCAGCTTGAACGGGACAGTAATCCCACAGAAGGATGAAGTTAAATATCTGGGTTTACATCTAGATTGAAGACTCACGTGGAGAAGTCATATATGGGCGAAACAAAAGCAACTTGGGCTGAAGTTACGTCAATTATTCTGGCTCTTAGGCAGTAGGTCTCAACTCTCCCTTGAAAATAAAGTACTCGTATACAAAGTAATACTCAAACCAATTTGGACGTATGGGTTAGAGCTATGGGGTACAGCTAGTTCATCAAATATAGAAATACTGCAGCGCTTTCAATCAAAATGCCTGAGACTGATCACTGCAGCCCCATGGTACGTAACAAATGAAATACTACACAATGACCTAAACCTGCCCTTCATAAAAGAAGAAATTAAACAACATAGCGAAAAACATTTACAAAAACTAGAAGACCATCAGAATCCATTAGCGATTAGCCTCCTGGACAACAGCGAAGATACTTACAGACTGAAACGCTTTAAACCACTGGACTTACCTCTACGATTTTGTTAGTCATTTAAATTTTTATTTTTATCTTTTCTACTTCAACTCCTAATCATCGGCGTCTCATAATTGGCGTCGTTTTCATCTCTACCAGCGTCATTGTCATCTCCAACTTCAACACTTTGTGTTTCGGAATGTTGATTCACGGTTCATCAAGTTTGATTTTGTATAGATATATTTTTTGTTTCTTCACAGTTCGATCTTTTTCAAACACACTACTGAGTGTCGTTTGTGTTTTAATACTAAGGACATTACTAAGATTTTCTCATATTTGCTTAAAGTTATTGTATTTTTTTTTTTTTTTTTTTTTTTAGGCCCTCATTGGAGCAAAATTAATCGATTTATAGAAGATCCCTAGTTATTCCTCTTATTTGCCCAGTAGTTCTTCATCCTTTGCGACACTCTCGCCCTATCCTCCACAGTCCAATGTCTGTTTGTCTGCCTTTTAGGTACTTCTGGAAATTTCGTGTTTGGATTTTTGATCTTATATCCTTCTTCTCTGTTCAAAATCTGTGTCTCTGAGATATCCAGGTCCTGCAGATCCTGTTGAACCTCCTCAAACCAGGCGTACTTGACTTTGGTTCTCAAAAAGAAATCCAGTACCTGTCTGGTAAATCTGGATTCTGGCAGTCTCCTAAGATGTCCAAAGAACCCAACTCTTCTCTTCCTCATTATCTCGGAAATTTCCTCATTTTCCCTGTATAGAACCGAATTTGGCAACAACCTATACTCATTGTCTACTCTGTGTTTTTTGTTTATTATTGTTCTGAGGATTCTTCTCTCTGTCTTTCTAAGGTCCTCCATCCTCCCACAGTGCCTCAACCTGCCCAAAGTCTCACACGCATACATTACCACAGACTTCGTGACCGTATTGTAGTGCCTCAATTTGGATTTTATGGACATTGACTTCCTCTTATAGGTGGACCATGTCAGTCTTTGAGCTCCCTTGAGTTTGTTAACTCTTGATTCCATGTTTATTTTTTCGTTTAGATTATATGTGATCACCTCTCCCAAATACTTAAATTTTTTAACTATCCTAATTTTGTGATTGGCTGCCTCCAGATATCTTGGTGTTTCTGTATTTGTGGACATTATTTCCGTCTTCTCAAAGGAGATTCGCATACCAACTCCTGCTGCAATTTCCTGCAGTGATTCTATCTGTTCTTTTGCGTTTTCCCAGTCATTGGAGAAAATTGCCAGGTCGTCGGCAAAGGCTAGGCAGCCCACTTTGATTTTCGTCCCAATTTTCACGCATCTGCAGGTCTTCTTCCATTCTCGAACAATCTTTTCCAAGATGCAGTTAAATAGTAATGGCGAGAGGCCATCTCCCTGCCTTAGTCCAGTAATCACCTCAAATGGCCGTGAAGTCTCTCCTCGGAATTTCACTTTGGATTTTGTGTTCGAAATTGTCTTTTCAATTAAGTTTATTAATTTTTGTGCAAGTCCAAACTCTTTTAGTGTTTTTAGTAGAGACTCCCTGTGGATGCAATCATAGGCTTTCTTGAAATCAACAAATATGATTATTAGCTCTTTCCCACGTTTTTTGTGGTATCCTATTATTGACTTCAAGTTGTGGATTTGTTCGGGGCAGCTTCTTCCTGGTCGGAACCCTGCTTGATATTCCCCTAGTTCCTGATCTAATTGGTCTTGGATTCTCCAGAGTAGGATTTTTGAGAAAATCTTGTACGTTACATCCAACAAGGCAATTCCCCTATAATTATTTGGATCCGTTCTATCACCCTTCTTATGTAATGGGTGGATTATTGCTGTAGTCCAAATTTCTGGAAGTTCTTCTGTTTCCCACACTTCTACTAACGTCTCATGCAGAGATTTGATGGCGTTTTTTCCCGCATTCTTCCACAGTTCTCCTGTTAGCTGATTCTCTCCCGAAGCCTTGTAGTTTTTCAAACTTTTGATTGCCGCCTTCACTTCTTCTAGAGTTGGAGGGTTTATGTTTTCAGGAAGAGTTTTGTCTCTGTCAGGTATTTGGAATTCCAGCTGGTCTGTTGGTTCTTCACAATTCAGAAGTCGGTCAAAATATTTTGCAAGGATCTCTGCATTTTCTACGTTGCTGTGGGCCACTCTTCCCTCTGTATTCCTTAGCATTAATGTTGGTGGCGAGTATTTCCTTATGTGAGACTTGAAGGTCCTGTAGTATTCCCGCGAGTTATTTTTTCTAAAATTTTCTTCTATTGCTTCCAGCCTGGCGTCCTGTGCCCCCCTCTTGATCCTTCTAATTCCCTTTGCTGTTGCCTTTCTGGCTTCCAACAGTTGTTTATAGGAAGCATCATCCTTTCTGGTTTGGTGGTAGAGCCAGGCTTGGTGCCGCTGTTCAATCAATTTTTCGCAGTCCTCATTCCACCAAAAATGTTTCTTCCTTTTATTGGGTGGACAAATCTGTTCTGCAGCGTTTTTGAGTTTGTCTGTAATCTTGACCAGTCCATCCATGGAACTTATTTCCTGTGTGGATTCTTTGTACCTACCATTGCCAATTATTCCCTCTGCATCATAGTTTCTTCTTTCACTTCTTACTGTCTTTTTATCTTGTCCTTTTGGTGTTAATTTAATTTTAATCTTTGAAATGTAATGGTCTGAATCCACGTCTGTTCCTCTGATGACTTTTACGTTATATATTTCCCTATGGAAGTATTTGTCCATTGCTACATGGTCCAGCTGAAATTCTCCAAGCTTTGTGTTCGGACACTTCCATGTTTTCAATTTGTGTGGCAGCCTCTTAAATCTTGTTGTGTT
>JAQMRL010000013.1:12524934-12657434 GCA_035578175.1 Catonia carolina | reverse complement strand
CATACACACGTAGACACACATATACCAATCGCTAAAAACATGTTTTTTAGGTTCAGGGGGTCTGAAAACGTGTAGATCCGGTGAAAACTCGATTTCGAAAAATCGATATGAAAACAATAGGCCTACTTTCCTTCCTATATCTTATATTCATATAGGCAAGGGAAAGTAAAAAACTAAGCTGTAGTTCATTTAAATATCCAGTTTATAACTGAACCAAATGTACAGAATTATGTCATAAACCACTGTGACAGGTAAACTATTTCAACATAGCTAACGAGCTTCCAAACTATAAAATTCGAAATTAAGTAGATTAAATTTTGGCTTTTGGAAAAAAGTAGTCGAACTTATAAAAAAACTCATGGTAAAATAATAGTTTTTGGGTCTTTTTTCTTTCTCTTTCCTATATGAATATATAGGAAGGAAAATATTGTGACACTTATTGCTAAGGTCCGTTTCGGGATCTAGGTTATTAAATAATTAATAGACTAAAGTTTACAATTACAGATATTTATTTCACTAAAAGATTACAAAATAAATGATTAAACTAATTATAATTAAGAAATACAATAAATGATTAAATAATTCACTTAGAATAAATAACAAACAATAAATAACTTAATAACTTACTTAGCCTACTTACAATCGCTTTTATAGATTACACTAACATACAACACAAACTGAATTCACAAAACTACACATTAACTTTACCCAATACATACACAACAAAGAGACGGTATAACAATCTTGAATCACTACAATACTCGGATGTGTAACCTGTAAATACACACCCGATACTCTTCGGCAAAGATCACACGAATACTGACTCGACCGCGCTCGGGGCCTCCTTTTATATTCATTCACAAAGATCGTTCCAGAACAAAGTAGTGAAATCTACTCAAGTACAAAAATAACTCTTTATTAATGAATGCTAGAAAAATCCCTTTGTTAACAAGTCAACTATTGTAAATAGAAAACGTAAACAACTTCATAAAAATACCCTTTTTATAACACACAACACCCTTTTATAATAGGCGTACCCTTTATGGTTAAAACTGTCATTTATTGCTGCTATTGTGTTGTTATTTTTATTATTCCTTAATTATTTTTATGAATGGAATTCTGGAACTTTCGTGAACGATCCCGTCTAGTCGATTTTTGTTACAGTATTGTTTTCATGTCGATTTTTCGAAATCGAGTTTTCACCGGATCTATACGATTTCAGACCCCCTGAACCCCAAAAACATGTTTTTAGCGATTAGTCTGTGTGTGTGTGCGTGCGTGCGTGCGTGCGTGTGTGAACAGAATATCTCAAGAACGGAACATCATACGAACTTGAAACTTTAAACTTAAGTTACATACCCTTACCGGACCCGACACGAACATTTTCATCAAAATTGGTCAACCGGAAGTAGTAGTTTATTCGAGTAATTTTTCACTTTTTTGTGATTTTCTCAAATACTGGTCCTACGATTTTTTTTAAAATCACCTGGTTTACTAAATTTTTTATTCTCTACAAGTTAGGGTAGGTGCCATGTTTGCTGAAATTCTGGGTGAGGCTGTTTTCACGTAAAAACTTTGTTTTTTTAAGATTACGGCTTTAATATGTATTTTAGCGCAAAACTTTATATAATAAAAATTGTAGAGAATTAAAAATCCTACAACTTTTATTTCTAACATTTTTTTGTATAACGCTTAGTTGAGCGGTAATTTGCGATTTTCTGTTTTTTTCTCACGAAAATGTGTGAAAAATCTATTGTTTCAAGATTTCGGCCTTAGTATGCATTTTACGACAAAAGTGTATAAATATAATTAAATTTATAGAAAATTAAAAGATCTACAACTTTTAATTTGTGCATTTTCTCTACAGAGCCTAGTTTAGAGAGAAAGAGTGATTTTCCGTATTTCTAAGCCAAACTGAGGTTGATTTTCATTTTGCGTCATTCACTCATGATTAAAATAAGGTTATGTTTTTGAGGTTAGTTTTTGTTTATTTCTAATATTTTCTTAATAATGTTAGGTTTATTATTAATTATTTGCATTGGCAAGAGAAAGTTGTGTGAGTGTTTCACACCAGATTTTTTGTTTAGTGTATACCACTATTATAGTATATTTATGCCACTGTATATGGCCGCTATGTCACTATTATAATATCCGTTTTGCGTATGCCACTATTATATCAAATCCGAATTCCCTGAAAGGTTGCACAAGTGTTCATTTCTCCCACTCACTGCCTTACTGAACTCAAACTGAGACAGACACACGCACGCGTACATACGTCCTTCCCAGTCCCAGTTTATAGTAAAAAATATTTTGTTACACGTTCTGTTGTTTTATGTCTTATTAAAATTGTTTGATTTAATGATGTTTGTTTTTTATTATTTTATATTTTTACTTTCTCTTGCCTATATGAATATATAGGAAGGAAAGTATTGTTTTCATGTCGATTTTTCGAAATCGAGTTTTCACCGGATCTATACGTTTTCAGACCCCCTGAACCCAAAAAACATGTTTTTAGCGATTCGTCTGTGTGTGTGTGTGTGTGTGTATGTGAACAGAATATCTCAAGAACGGAATATCGTACGAACTTGAACTTGAAACTTAAGTTACGTACCACTACCGGACTCGACACGAACATTTTCATCAAAATCGGTCAACCGGAAGTGGTAGTTTATTCGTGTAATTTTTCACTTTTTTGCGATTTTCTCAAAAATTGGTCCTACGATTTTTTTTAAAATCGCCTGGTTTACTCAATTTTTTATTCTCTACAAGATAGGGTAGGCGTCATGTTTGCTGAAATTCTGGGTGAGGCTGTTTTCACGTAAAAACGTTGTTTTTTTTAAGATTACAGCTTTAATATGCATTTTAGCGCAAAACTTTATATAATAAAAGTTGTAGAGAATTGAAAATTCTACAACATTTATTTCAAACAATTTTTTGTATAACGCTTAGTTTAGCGGTAATTTGCGATTTTCTGTTTTTTTTCTCACGAAAATGTGTGAAAAATTGATTTTTTTAAGATTTCGGCCTTACTATGCATTTTACGACAAAAGTGTATATAATTAAATTTATAGAAAATTAAAAGATCTACAACTTTTATTTAAAGCATTTTTCTCTACAGAGCCTAGTTTAGAGAGAAAGTGATTTTCCGTATTTCTAAGCCAAACTGAGGTTGATTTTCATTTTGCATCATTCACTCATGATTAATATAAGGTTATGTTTTTGAGGTTAGTTTTTTGTTTATTTCTAATATTTTATTAATAATGTTAGGTTTATTGTTAATTATTTGCATTGGCAAGAGAAAGTTGTGTGAGTGTTTCACACCAGATTTTTATAACACACAATACCCTTTTATAATAGGCGTACCCTTTATGGTTAAAACTGTCATTTATTGCTGCTATTGTGTTGTTATTTTTATTATTCCTTAATTATTTTCATGAATGGAATTCTGGAACTTTCGTGAACGATCCCGTCTAGTCGATTTTTGTTACAGTATTGTTTTCATGTCGATTTTTCGAAATCGAGTTTTCACCGGATCTATACGATTTCAGACCCCCTGAACCCAAAAAACATGTTTTTAGCGATTGGTCTGTGTGTGTGTGTGCGTGCGTGCGTGCGTGTGTGAACAGAATATCTCAAGAACGGAACATCGTACGAACTTGAAACTTTAAACTTAAGTTACATACCACTACCGGACCCGACACGAACATTTTCATCAAAATTGGTCAACAAGAAGTAGTAGTTTATTCGTGTAAATTTTCACTTTTTTGTGATTTTCTCAAAAACTGGTCCTACGATTTTTTTTAAAATCGCCTGGTTTACTAAATTTTTTATTCTCTACAAGTTAGGGTAGGCGCCATGTTTGCTGAAATTCTGGGTGAGGCTGTTTTCACGTAAAAACTTTGTTTTTTTAAGATTACGGCTTTAATATGTATTTTAGCGCAAAACTTTATATAATAAAAATTGTAGAGAATTAAAAATCCTACAACTTTTATTTCTAACATTTTTTTGTATAACGCTTAGTTGAGCGGTAATTAGCGATTTTCTCTTTTTTTCTCACGAAAACGTGTGAAAAATCGATTTTCTTAAGATTTCGGCCTAAGTATGCATTTTACGACAATAGTGTATATAAGAAAATTTATAGGAAATTAAAAGATCTACAACTTTTAGTTAGTGCATTTTTTTCTACAGAGCCTAGTTTAGCGTGAAAGAGTGATTTTCCGTACTTTTAAGCCAAACAGGTCGATTTTCATTTTGCGTCTTTCACTCATGATTAAAATAAGGTTATGTTTATTGAGGTTAGTTTTTTGTTTATTTCTAATGTTTTATTACTATTGTTAAGTTTATTGTTAATTATTTGAATTAGCAAGAGAAAGTCGTGTGAGTGTTTCACACCAGATTTTTTTCTATTGTTACTCTTACATCGTTATTTTTCGTGGTATTATTTACAATTATTACATTTTTATTTACGAATATGTACTACGTTTTCATTATAGACTCAGTTTTATTTTTGATCGCAAGTAATATAAGAGACTAATGCGCTAATGCGAAAACCTCTGACTAGTGTATTTTGCACCTCTACCTCTTCTATTCTTAAATAGTTCAGTCATATAATTGTCTGGCTATGTGATAAGAAACAGAACTATTTTTTATAGCCCTGGAACCACAGATCAAGTGCAATTAATTTAACGCTCCACCTGCCTGTTATGGGCATTCAACTATATTTTCACAATATTAATAAATAATTATTGCAAATCCTAATAAAAATAAATTTATTAATTTGAACTTGTAAACATAAAATCAAGTTCTACCTTGGTAGCATATCTGTTGAAAAAATTTTCGTTGTAAAATATTTTCTACTTCTTGAATAGACAGCGATTAGTTTCCTGTAGATAGTTAACTTTAGTTTTATTACTGTGTAGATTAAAATTATTGTTTTATAGGTTCGTAATAAAATTTCAAGGGGTTTTTTTTTATTTAAGCGCCATAATAAAATTTGTCTGGAGCATTTTAATGGTTTTTTCACCAACTTAAAAACTTATGATTAATTTAAACATCTTGCCTTTAGACTATCCAGTTCATGCGGGTAGTAAGGTATCCAGGAATAATAATAATAATAATAATAAGATACAATTTTTTTTGTTTTGACGCAACTAGGCCTACATTAATAGAGCCTATTTCAAAGGATGAGAGATATTTTTTGATCGTGTTTGGGCTCGGCTCCAACTTGATTTATTCCTGTCAACTTTTTTTACTTTCTCTTGCCTATAGGAATATATAGGAAGGAAAGTATTGTTTTCTTGTCGATCTTAACAAATACACTATTCACCGGATCGACACGTAAACAGACCCCCTGAACCCAAAAAACATGTTTTTAGCGATTGGTCTGTGAGTGTGTGTGTGAACAGAATATCTCAAGAACGGAACATCGTACGAACTTATAACTTGAAACTTAAGTTACATACCACTACCGGACACGGCACGAACATTTTCATCAAAATCGTTCAACCAGAAGTAGTAGTTTATTCGTGTAATTTTTTATTTTTTTGCGATTTTCTCAAAAACTGGTCCTACGATTTTTTTAAAAATCGCCTGGTTTAATCAATTTTTTATGCTCTACAAGATAGAGTAAGCGCCATGTTTGCTGAAATTCTTGGTCAGGCTGTTTTCACGTAAAAAATGTGTTTTTTTAAAGATTGCGGCTTTAATATGCATTTTAACGAAAAAATGTTTATATAAAAGTTGTAGAGAATTTAAAATCCTACAACTTTTATTTCAAATATTCTTTTGTATAACGCTTAGTTTAGCGGTAATTAGCGATTTTCTGTTTTTTCTCACGAAATCGTGTGAAAAATCTATTTTTTAAAGATTTCGGCCTTAGTAGGCCTATGCATTTTACGATAAAAGTGTAATATTCAAATTTATAGGAAATTAAAAGATCTATAACTTTTGTTTAAAGTATTTTTCTCTACAGAGCCTAGTTTAGCGTGAAAGAGTGATTACCCGTATTTTTAAGCCACAGTGAGGTAGATTTTCATTTTGCGTCTTTCACTCATGATTAAAATTAGGTTGTGTTTTTTGAGCTTAGTTTTTTTGTTTATTTCTAATGTTTTATTACTAATGTTTGGTATATTGTTAATTATTTGCATTGGCAAGAGAAAGTTGTGTAAGTGTTTCACACCAGATTTTTTACTTTCTCTTCCTCTTTATAAATATATACGGAAGAAAAGTATCTTGTTTTCATGTCGATTTTTCGAAATTAAGTTTTCACCGGATACACTTGTTTTCAGGCTCCTGAACCCAAAAAACATGTTTTTAGCCACAGGTCTGTGTGCGAACAAAATGTCTCAAGAACGGAATATAATACGAAGTTGAAACTTAAATTAGGTATCACTACCGGACCTGACTCGAACATTTTTGTCAACCGGAAGTAATAGTTTATTCTTTGGATTTTCTCAAAAACGGCTCCAACGATTTTTGTTTAATCACCTCATTTTCTACATTTTTTATACGCTACAAGATAGAATAAGTCTCATGTCTGCTAAAATCTTTGGGAATGCTGTGCTTTCGTAGAAAAAACTAGGTTTTTAAAGATTGGGGCCTTAATACGCATTCTAGCTCAAAAGTGTAGTAAATATACGTATAATCAAAGTTGTAGAACATATTTATTCACAACTTATGTACAATTTTTATTTTAAACATTTTTTTACAACGTTTAGTTTAGCGGCAATAGTGATTTTTGTTTTTTCAAGATCTGTAAAAATATGGAGTTTTTTTTTAAAATTGCTAAGTTGGATGAATTTTAAGACAAAAGTGTATCAAAGGTATAGGAAATAAAAAATCTACAACTTTTATTTCAAGCATTTTCTTCTACGGAGCTTAGTTTAGCGTCAATTAATGATTTCCCGTATTTTTATGTTTTACAGATTGATTTTCATTTTGCGTCATTCACTCATGATTTAAATTAGGTTACATTTTTCAATTGCAACTTCTACGGTGTGTTAGTAATTATAACTACATGTTAGTTACTTAAATATTAATTAAACTATTAAGACATTTTTATAAACCCAACCAAATAAATATTATAATACAGTAAAATCTCTCTATTGCGGAACTCTATATAGCGGAAATCTCTCTTTAGCGGCATTATTTGCCGACCCCGACCCTTTCGTATACTGCGATAATGTATATAACTCTCGTTATAGCGGCACAAAAATCTCTCTATAGCGGCAAAACAATATCTTCAGGATATGGATTTAGACGCCTGTGTAGGGGCAGACAATGACTTAGCCACTTCAGCAGATGTTGGCGATGATGCAATAATCGAAAATATCTTAGCCGAAAACAACGAGGAAGAAAGTGAAGATGACGATGAAATGGAAACAGAAATGTTGTCCCTTCAAGTAAACAGGCACTAGACGCTATTCTTGTTGTTTCTACGTACTGTTATTGCCAATATGTAAATTAAAATTTACAAGTTTTAAACATTGAAAATGAGATTGAAGAGATGTTTTATGAATTGAAAACGAAATAAAATTTACAACTTATTTTACGAAATGAAATGTACTTCACAGTCATTGTTTCCTTAATAACGAAAAAAAATATATTGTACTGAGTATTTTTTTGTGTTTATGTAGCCTATGTTTTTGGAGATTTTAATTGTATGTATCCTATGTTTATTACTGTTCAGTGAAAAACGTGTTTCAGTGCTAATTAATTTTAGCCTATCAATTACGGTATGTAGGCCCTACTGTATAAATGATTATTGAAAAAAGTTCAATACGAAAAGTGAAATTCTATTGTTAAACATTTATACATCTAATAGAACCATTTAACATCTAATAAAACCAGTTTGTATCCAAATTTCTTGTTAAGTTAATAACCTACACTTTATGTAATTAATTTAAATATCTCACTGTATTGAAGTAATCTACTGTATTAAACATTCGTCATAAAGTTATCTATTCAGTAGTTTTTCAAAAACTTATTCCATGCACCATTTACATACGTATATAAGTTATTTTGTACAGAAAAATTAGTACTTCAACTTCCCTCCCACCGTTAATTACTCGCTCTCTCTATAACGGAACTCTCTTTATAGCGGCGGCACCTCATGGTCCCTTCAATTCCGCTATAGAGAGATTTTACTGTAATATAAACCTGTAGGGCCTATTATTTATACATTTTTTTGAGGGGGCACCCAAACTCCCCTACACCCCACCGTCTAAACCCACTATTATGGCTCGTTGTAAGGATGGGAGGTGGTACAATAGAACAGCGATAGAATATTGCCTTGATATACTGTACTATTATATTTATTTTATTTTATTTATTATTACTAAAAACAATTACAATGAATCTTATCCTATCTTATTTCCTAATACCCGCATAGGTTTAGCCTGTGCGGGGGTATCAGTTGGTTTATTTTGTTAAGCTTATTTATATTTACACTAAATTTACATAAAAGAAAAGAAATAAAATTTACAACAAACACATAAAACAAAATTTCCTAACGTAATAATAAACTTAATAGGCCTATATTAATTTCATTATTAAAACTTACTTATGCTTTTATCCCTACAACGCTCCATGCGAATTTTCCAGTGTTGGAAACAGTGCTGGAAGTCATCTTCTGTTATCTCCTTCAGGACACGTGCCGCTTTCTCTTTTACAGCTTCCACAGACTCAAATCTTGCCCCTTTTATTGCAGATTTCACCTTACGGAACAGGTAGAAGTCACGTGGTGCAAGATCTGGTGAATAAGGTGGATGTTCTAACACTAAGATGCTGTACTTGGCTAGGAACCTCTTGACAGATAACGCGGAATGAGCTGGCGCACTGTCTTGGAGAACCCATAATTTGTCCTTCCAGATTTCGGGGCGTTTTTTCCGTACTCTTTGACGTAGTTTAGAAAGTACCTCAAGGTAGTAATATTGATTAATTATTTGACCTTCAGGAACCCAGTGGAAGTACACAATCATATAAAAAAAACAATCATCATTGCTTTAAATTTTGACTTTCTCATTCGAGCTTTTTTGGCCTCGGTGAAGTTCGGCTTTTCCAGTGCATGGATTGGCGCTTCGTTTCCGGATCATTAGTAAAAAACCACGTTTCATCGTATGTTATTATCGTTTCCAAAAAATTTGGGTCATTTTTAATCGCGTACAAAGTGTCAGTACAAATAATTTTTGAAGCTTCTTGTTATTCAAACGTCAGAATTTTAGGCACCATTTTAGCACACACTTATCGCATGTTAAAATTGTTGTGTAAAATTTGCCGTACACATTCTTTATCAATACCTACAGTTTCACCAATTTAGGGAATACTTAATCGACGGTCAGACCGAATCAAATTACCATTGCCAATCAAATTACGCATGCCTCCTTCATCCGCAGCAGCGTCAGTCTCGTTATTTAATAGCCTGAAAGTAATGAATTTCATTATACAGCCAGACCCTGTGGTGAATGAAGTGAAGGTGTCATTTGCAGAGTGGAAAATAGGTGCTTTTCAGAGGGCCTGGCATGCTGATAAGCGTAATTTTTCACTCAGTGAGGATGGCAATGGTAAACCACCTTACTCCTCGTTTTACTTAGTAAAACCTCTAGAGGTTCAAACCAGCCTTTCGGCTGATGACCTAAACAAACAACAACTAACACTACAGTAGCTATCAAGCATAATCATAATAGTAGTTTAATACCAAAATAAGTATAAAAATCTGGTGTGAAACACTCACACGACTTTCTCTTGCCAATGCAAATAATTAACAATATAATCTAACATTAGTAAAAAAACATTAGAAATAAATACAAAAACATAACCTTATTGAGTGAAAGACGCAAAATGAAAATGAAATTTACCTCAGTTTGGCTTAAAAATACGGAAAATCACTCTTTCACGCTAAAACTAGACTCAGTAGTGAAAAATGCTCTAAATAAAAGTCGTAGAGCTTATAATTTCCTTTATATATTATTATATAGGCCTACATTTTTGTAGTAAAATGCATACTAAGGCTGAAATCTTAAAATCATTGATTTTTCACACGCTTTCGTGAGAAAAACAGAAAATCACTAATTATACCGCTAAACCAAGCGTTATACAAAAAAGTATATATATGAAATAAAAGTTATAGGATTTTGAATTGTCTACAACTTTTATTATGTAAACTTTTGCGGTAAAATGCATATTAAAGCCGCAATCTTAAAAAAATAATTGTTTTACGTGAAAACAGCCTCACCAAGAATTTCAGCAAACATGGCACCTACCTTATCGTGTAGAGCATAACAAATTTAGTAAATGAGGCGATTTTTTAAAAAAATCTTAGGACCAGTTTTTGAGAAAATCGAAAAAAGTGACAAATTTCATGATTAAACTACAACTTCCGGTTGACCGACTTTGATGAAAATGTTCGTGTCGGGTCCGGTAGTGGTATGTAACTTAAATTTCAAGTTTCAAGTTCGTACGTTGTTTCGTTCTTGAGATATTTTGTTCACACGCGTGCGTGCGCGCGCGCGCGCACACACACACACACACACAGAGACCAATCGCTAAAAATATATTTTTTGGGTTCAGGGGGTCTGAAAACGTGTAGATCCGGTGAAAACTCGATTTCGAAAAATCGACTTGAAAACAATACTTTCCTTCCTATATATTCATATAGGCAAGAGAAAGTAATAATACGTAATAAGAAACCAACGAAATTTTCCATTTTCATGCGTTATTATCAGATTTTCGTTACAACCGACTTCGTTATAACCGAATTTTACTATTTAAATAAATAACATTGAAGATTGTGTTAAGAACTGTGTTGTTGTTTAGGTCATCAGCCTGTAAACTGGTTTGAACCTGTAGAGGTTTTACTAAGTAAAACGAGGAGTGAGGTGGTTTACCATGCCTTCCTCACTGAATGGAAAAGTACATTTAACAGCATGCCGGGCCCTCTGTTAAGCACACATTTTCCACTCTGCAAATGACACCTTCACTTCATTCACCACAGGGTCTGGCTGTATAATGAAATTCATTACTTTCAGAGGAGATAACTCTGAGTAGTGTCTTTTACACCTCTACCTCTTCTGTTCTTAAATGGTCCAGTCATTTAATTGGCTGACTATATGATAAGAAACAGAACTATTTATTTTAGCCCTGCAACGAACAGATTGAGTGTAAATAATTTAACCTCCACCTGTGTTATGGGCAGGTGAACACTAAGAACTAACACTGTCTACACATTTGTACAGTTCAGCCGTTCTTAGTTAGCTCCTACGGTCAACAAACAAAAGCCACCTACTACAGGGTGCACGCTAGAGTCTGCGACTTTACGGATGTCGTATTCATATTAATTTAACTATGTTTTAAATTATAAGTACTTAAAGTACTAAAAACATCAGTCATGATATGATGTAGGCCTAACGATTTAATTTAAAAAAATGCTTTTAAAAGTATTTTGTATTTAAATACTTTTGAACGTATTTTGTTGTTACTTTTTAGTCAGCGTGTACACATTTTGATATAATGCGCATGCTCAGTGACGTCATTATTTGTTTACATTTGGAGCAAACTAAGAGAGGTTGGACTATAGGGTTTTGTATCTCGTGGGTGGTTTCCTTCTAATCATAGAAAAGTTTAATAGCAACTAACCTTTATTATATGAAATCATATTAAATTGAACAATTAAGTTAAAATCCATTACCACAAATCTCTTTGTTTACCAACTTATAATGTTTGTTTACACGAGCAACATAACTTAACAAATCCCATTCACTGTATCTACGCAAATTATTTCAATTGAAACATTCTTGATAATATTTGTACAACTTCTGTAAAATAGACATACAAACTAATAAAATAATACAAAATCCTATAAAGAGTCGTAAATATACGACTCCATAATTATGCAGCCGGTATTTGCGGTCTGCCTGTTGCGGGAAACGGTAATAAAATATAATTTCTATTGTGAACTTAGTACCAGGTGCCGCAAAAATTATTTGACTTTACAAAACATTTAAGTTGGGTGGAGCGCGGTAATTTGCTAATTTGGGAGTAAAATAAAAAAATAATGAACTTTTAAAAACTTTATTTTATATTTTACTTACATTGAACAGTAATGGAATTAACAAATTACTTGGTTTTAAATATTGTATCTGGCAAATGTTGACCTTCGCTATCCACACACTGCTGCATACGTTTTCTGAAGTTCTCATGCACTCTTTCAAGCATGTCGACTGGTATTCTGACAATCTCAGCGTCAATATTGTTCCTTAGGTCTTCCAGGGTGTTGGGACGGTTGCAATACACCTTAGACTTCAGGTAACCCCAAAGAAAAATATTTCATGGGGCTAAGTCTGGTGAGTGTGCCGGCCAGTTCAGATCACCCCTCAGAGAGATAAGCCGTTCAGGAAACGTTTGCCTCAAAAAATTCATGGTAACTCTCGCTGTGTGTGCAGTGGCTCCATCTTGTTGAAACCATGTATCCTCTAATTGCATTGCCTCAAGAACCGGCTGGAAAAAATCCTGCAGCATAGTTAAGTAACGTTCGGAATCCGCGGTTGCCTGAAAAAAGTAAGGGCCAATGATGCCTACTCGTGATAAGACGCACCACACAGTGACGCGGTCCGAATGCAGAGGTCTCTGGTGAACTTGTCTGAGGTTTGTTTTGCTTCAGTACCGCATGTTTTGTTTGTTTACACTGAGGTGAAAATGTGCCTCATCAAAAAAGAACACCATTGCGTCACGGGGTATGGTTACAAGCATGTCTTCACAAGATGTTCGTTGTGTTAAATAATCCCGTGCTGACAATTGTTGGACCACACACATTTTATACGGGTGAAAATTCAGTCACTATGAAGAATCCGGTGGAGAGAACGTCTAGAAATGCCAAGAGCAAGTGCTTGCTTCCGAGCAGAGCGTTTCGGAGATTGCAATACTGCTGCTCTAACTCGTTTGATGTTTTGTGGTGTTGTAACACTTCTTTCAGGTCCTCTTCGTACAGATAACACATTCCCTGCTGTTCTGAATGCATTTACCCAATTTACAACTGATTGCCGTCCAGGAACACGTCCGCGTGGGGGAACAGCAAATCGCAAACGAGAAGCACGTTGCACTGCAATGATCGAGTGGTTATTTGAAAAATACGCTTCAACACAAAATGAGCACTCCTCACGTGTCCACTGCATGATGGCAACTGAAATGAAAACCAGCTGAAGACAAACTTCCCGTCAGCCACTGTAAACAACGCTCACTCTCCCCTTTCTTCGACCAACAGCGCTGCCACAACCTGCAACTCAAAAAAGCAATTTACCGCACTCCACCCTATATATTATTTTTTCTTGAACTTTTTTCTAAATAGTTATTACATACTTGCCCATGAGAATTCTGTTGTTGTTGTTGCTTAGGTCATCAGCCGAAAGGCTGGTTTGAACCTGTAGAGGTTTTACTAAGTAAATCGAGGAGTGAGGTGGTTTACCATTGCCTTCCTCACTGAGTGGAAAAGTACACTTATCAGCATGCCAGGCCCTCTGAAAAGCATATATTCTCCACTCTGCAAAAGACACTTTCACTTCATTCACCACAGGGTCTGGCTGTATAATGAAATCCATTACTTTCAGAGGAGGTAACTCTGATTAGTGTCTTTTACACCTCTACCTCTTCTGTTCTTAAATGATTCAGTCATTTAATTGGCTGACCATCTGATAAGAAACAGAATTATTTATTTTAGCCCTGCAACTAACAGATTGAGTGTAAATAATTTGACACTCCACCTGTCTGTTATTGGCAAATGAGAATTCTATGAAATTGAAATAAAACTTTTCTCAAGCATAATGTGGGCTGAAATGTAAACACTAGAAAATTACTGGTGTGAAACACTCACCCAACGTTCTCTTGCCTACGCAAATAATGAACAATAAAACCTATCATCAGTAATAAACAAAAAACTAATCTAAAAAAATATAACCTTATTTCTGTCATGAGTGAATGATACAAAATGAAAACCAACCTATTTGGCTTAATAATACGGAAAATCACTGTTTGACGCTAAAATAGGCTCTGTAGAGAAAAATGCGTGAAATAAAAGTTTTAGATCTTTGAATTTCGTTTAAATTTGATTATTATACTTTATTGTCGTAAAATGCATAATAAGGCAGAAATCTTAAAAATCCATTTTTTACAGATTTTCATTATAAAAAAAACACCAAAAAATCACTAATTACCGCTAAACTAAGCATTATACAAAGAAATTATTGGAATAAAAGTTGTAGTTTTTTAAATTGTCTACAACTTTGATTATATACTTAGGATTATATTGCCCTAAAATGCATATTAAGGCCGTAATCTTAAAAAACCATTTTTTTTTACGAGAGCACAGCCTTCCCAAAAATTTCAGCAGCCATGGCGCCTACCCTATCTTGTAGAGCATAAAAAGTGTAGTAGTAAATTAGGCGATTTTTAAAAAAAATCGAAGAACCCATTTTTGAGAAAATCGTAAAAAAGTGAAAAATTATACGAATAAACTACTACTTCCGGTTGACCGATTTTGATGAAAAATTTCTTGTCGGCTCCTCTAGTAGAACCTAACTTAAGTTTTAAGTTTCAACTTGATGTCCCGTTCTTGAGATATTTTGTTCACACACAGACACACTCTAATAAATCGCTAAAAACATGGTTTTTGGGTTCAGTGGGTCTGAAAACGTGTAGATCCGGTGAAAACTCGATTTTGAAAAATTGACATAAAAACAATAGGCCTACATTCCTTCCTTATGATTTTGATAATGCGTGATTTTCATAATTTGTAGTTTTGCGTGGTCCTTAATAAAATTGAATTTAAAAGAAAACTATTCCGTTTTTTATGGACTTTATTTACATTATTTTTTTGAGAATAAAATTCTCTACAAATTGTATTGAACAGTTTTCTTTGTTTATAGGCAATTTAACGGAGTTATTTTAGTCCGAACGCAAAAAAGTGTGTTTTCGACCCTAACATTTTTTGCTTTACCCCGATTTTCTCCTTAACTATTGGAGATAGAGTTCTGGGACAGGTTTTATACGATTTATCAGCTAATTTTACATAAAACTTATCTAATTAAGCAACTCAATTAACAACGTAAAAATTTCAGTGTGAGTTAATTTCACTGAGGGAGGTGAATTTCAGGTGAAATCTTTGACCCTGCATAACTTGCCAACGAAGCATTTCCGGACCCATGTTTTTAGAACTTTTTTCATTATTTTGATGAGAAATATAGGCTTGTGCAGTATGGTAGATTCCTCCTGAAACACCCTGTATATTCATATAGGCCAGAGAAAGTAAAAATGAATTTTAAAGAAGATTGTTAAGGAAGTTTTATTAATTGACAAAACTAAAGACATACAAAATATCATCTGGTACGGTCATCTGCGAAGAATGGAGGAAGATAAGTTGACACAGAAGATTAGGCTATGATTTCCATCTAGACAGAGGAAGTGAGAACGACTCAGAAAGGAGTGGCATATAGTGTCATAAGACGTATGGTGAGAAGTGTACCCTACGGGATGAAGATACGTTTCATAGAAATAAGTGGCGTTTTGAATCGCGGTAAATAACTTAGTGTTACTGTAGAACAGCTGATATTGTAATAACTCATAATAAAAATAATGTTCACAATTGTTAATTGTAATTTAAAAAAATCTAGCGTGAAACACTCGCACGACGTTTTCTTTCCAATGTAGATAATGAACAATATAACCTATAGTTCAGCCGCTCTAAGTTTGCTCCTACTGTCAACAAACCAAAACCAGCTACTACAGGGTGCACGCTAGAGTCCGTGACTTTATGGATGTCGTATTCCTATTAAGTTAACTATTTTTTAAATTATAAGTACTTAAAGTACTAAAAACATCAGTCGTTATATGATGTAGGCTTAACAATTTAATTTAGAAAAATATTTTTAGAAGTATTTTGTATTTAAATACTTTTGAAAGTATTTTGTTGTTACTTTTTAATCAGCGTGTACACATTTTGATACAATGCGCATGCTCAGTGACGTCATTATTTGTTTACATTAGGAGCAAACTTAGAGAGGCTGGACTGTATGTTTAATCATGAGTGAATGACGCAAAATGAAAATCAACCTCTGTAGAACTTAAAAATACGGAAAATCATTCAGTGAACACTGAACTAGTCACCGTGTTAGTCTAGAGGTAAAGTCGTCGCCGTGAGTCAGCTGTTTAACAGCTGATTTTCGGAGACGAGTGTTCCGGGTTCAAATCCTAGTAAAGGCAGTATTCAAACGAACTAAAGTCCCCTAGCCGTGGGAGTGAGAGAATGCATAACGCTCTCTCACACAAGCCATACGCGCCATTCCAGTAACATCGATTAATTTTACTTATTGTTGCGAGCAAGCGTTTATGGACGCAGTAAACTAACAAGCAATACTATAACGATTGTAGTGTCTTTTCAGATCTGGATTATAACGGTTAAGACCTTTGGGCGCTTGCGTAGTTATGCCACATATCTCCCTCTCACTCGCACGGCTATGGGACATTAATTAATCTGATATCTGTAGTTACTTTTATATGGATTTGAATACTAGACTTTGGTCACCGGTGTACTTTGATCGTTAGGGTTCAATTAACCATACTTTCTCTGATGGTCGACCTGAGTCTGTACATGACTACAATCTCATTTACTCGTCAATCTCATCTCATATTGGGTCATGAGGTTGCTTATTGTTCTGAATTGAACAGATTGCAACGTACACACATCAGGAATAAAAAATAAAATTGACGCTGAACTAGGGTCCATAAAAAAATGCTTGAAATAAAATGTGTAAGTTTTTTTATTTCCCATAACTTTGATTATAGGCCTATCATATTTTTTTTACTTTCTCTTGCCTATATGAATATATAGGAAGGAAATTGTTATTTTCGTGTCGATTTTAAGAAATCGAGTTTTTTCACCGGATCTACACGTTTTCAGACCCCCTGAACCCAAAAAACATGTTTTTAGCGATTGATTGTGTGTGTGAGTGTGTGTGTGTGTGTGTGTGTGTGTGTGTGTGTGTGTGTGAACAGAATATTTTAAGAACGGAACATCGTACGAACTTGAAACTTAAGTTACATACCACTACCGGACCCGACACGAACATTTTCATCAAAATCGGTCAACCGGAAGTAGTAGTTTATTCGTGTAATTTTTCACTTTTTTAAGATTTTCTCAAAAACTGGTCCTACAGTTTTTTTTAAAAATCGCCTGGTTTACTAAATTTTTTATGCTCTACAAGATAGGGTAGGCGCCATGTTTGCTGAAATTCTTGGTGAGGCTGTTTTCACGTAAAAAATGGTATTTTTAAGATTACGGCTTAAATATGCATTTTAGCGCAAAAATTTATATAGTAAGAAATGTAGAGATTTTAAAATCCTACAACTTTTATTTCAAACATTTATTTGTATGCTTAGTTTAGCAATAATTAGCGATTTTCTATTTTTTTGTCACGAAAACGTGTGAAAAATCAATTTTTCAAGATTTTAGCCTTAGTATGCATTTTACGACAAAAAAGTACATAATCAAATTTATAGGAAATTAAAAGATCTACAACTTTTATTTAGCGCATTTTTCTCTACAGAGCCTAGTTTAGTGTGAAAGTTGGTTTTCCGAATTTTTAAGCCAAACTGAGGTTGATTTTCATTTAGCATCATTCACTCATGAGTAAAATAAGGTTATGTCTTTTGAGGTTAGTTTTTTGTTTATTTCTTATGTTTTATTACTAATGTTGGGTTATATTGTTAATTATTTGCATTGGCAAGAGAAAGTTGTGTGAGTGTTTTACACCAGATTTTTCGTAAAATGCATACTAAGGCACACAAAAAAATGCATAAAACCTAAAGAAACTAAATGGATAAGGCCACACTCCTTAAATATCCAAATTTTTTTACCGATTATGATAAACAAAATAGAAAAAAATCACCAATTGTTGCTTAGCGTTGTAGAAAAAAAGTTAGAAATAAAAAATGTAGATTTTTTAGTTTCCTACTTTATTTTATTTTTTTTGCCTTACATACATATTAAGGCCATAATCTAAAATAACTTATTTTACCACGAGAGCACAAGCATGGGCGGATTTAGGTCTTGATATCTGGGGTGCAAGCTCACCGGGAGGTATTAGGTATTTGGATACTAAATTTATTATCGTCCCAAAAATCTGGGGTTGCGGTGCACCCCCTAGAACCCCCGTAAATCCGCCCATGGAGCACAGCCTCTTTAAGTATTTTAGCTGATATGACGCTAACCCTATCTTGTATACCATACAACATTTAGTAAATGAGGCAAATAAAAAAAAAGTATGGGAGCCATTTTTGAAAAATCGCAAAAATGTTAAAAATCGCACGAATAAACTAATATTTCTGGTTAATAGATTTTGATGAAAATGTTCGTGTCGGGTCTCGTAATGATATCTAACTTAAAAAAGTACCCGTTTCAATTTTGTTCGATAATCTGTTTTTGAGATATTTTGTTCACACACAGACCAATTGCAAAACTCTATTTTTTATTTATTTATTTATTGACAACAATATATGAAGGCTAACAGAACTTATCCATATAAGCCTTATTGACATAAAAAAATTACATAAATATATTTACAAAACAATCTTTGCTTATCACTATTTTATTTACATAATATACATGCTAATACACTTTTTGTCTCTTTTTCTCATAAAAATAAAATAATGTTTCAATAAAATTACTTACTATAATAACAAATTAATAAGAAAAAAAAACAAAAATTTCCACAAAAAATAGTTAAGCAAAACTTGATCAAAAATAATATTATTTATTAATAAATTAATAAAAGGAACAGGAAAAAGAAAAAAAGAAAGAAGGAAAGGAAGAAAGAAAGAAAAAGATGCGAGTCTGCTCTGTGAATTTATGTCGTTTATTGGTTGGTGAGCGCCTGATAACGTTTTGATGAGAATTGTTTGTAATTATCAAAAAAAGGATCGAATTCCAGATTAAATTTATTAAAAAAGGATAACGTCCGTATTAAGAAAGTATTACTGTATTGCACAGTGTTCACTTTAGGCAAATAAAACAGATTAAAAGTCCTGGATCTAACAAAAGGTACATAGTAAAAATTGTTTTTAACAGTATCCTCTAGTCTATTTTTGGGTTCAGGGGGCGTGAAAACGTGTATTTACGGTGAAAAGACGATTTTGAAAATTGGCATGAAAACAGCTATATTTTTCTTCCCTATATAGTCTATTCGTATACAGCAAGAGAAAGAAAAAAATTAGCTAAATTAAGAAATCTAAAACAAAATAATAACTTATTACAGCTAATACAAACATTACACTGTATTTCAAAATTATTACAATTTCTTCTTTAGTAATTTTTGTAAATAATAGAGTATTTAAAAGGTAGCATGTTGAAATACGTATTATAGTTGGGTAACATCTATTGTTTGTTTGCAGTACTTACAGACTTTATTAAAGAACAGGTGTGTGTTTGTGTACGTGCGTGCGTGGGTGTGTTGATACATAGACTTAATGTATAATAATTACAAGTTATTATAAATTACATCACGTGGTCTAATTGTCACGTCACAATGTCACGTTGTTTTGTATTACTACATTGTAAAATAAAGATTATAAAATAGTAATCACTGGGTGTTGACTAAAACCTTGAACTCTCAGGTTAAATTACCCTCCTGGAATTGCTATACGTTCAATGTGTGTAATGTACCACATATAAAATAAATGTTATGAAGCAAACACTTAAGTTTCCGTTTACCTTGTGATATAAAGTTTATCGTTTATATAAATTAGTTTAGCGTGATTCTGTGAACTTTATGGACATTGTCAATAATTGTATGTAACATAGAATCATGAACAATGTGTCACGACGATAAACATTGTAGAATTTATCAAGAATTTGATGTATTAAATAATATGGTGAGGACAATGAATGCACCATACTCTCGGTTATTGTTAGCACGGCATATAAAAACTTGTAAACATGTCTTCTTCTTCTTCTAGTGCCAATCCGTTACCGGATGCTGGCGATCATTCTGGCAATGCTGATTTTATTCACTGCTGCGTTAAAAAGTCCCGTAGTGGATGTTTCAAACCATGTTCTCAAATTCTTTAACCAGGATATTCGTCTTCTTCCAATGCCTCTCTTGCCCTGTACTTTTCCTTGTAAAATGCATTTCAGCAGCTTGTACTTGTTCTCGTTTCGCATGATGTGTCCTAGATATTCCAATTTTCTTCTTTTTATAGTGCGTATTATTTCTGTTTCCTTATTAAGTTTTTGCAGTACCTTAGCGTTTGATACTTTGTCCGCCCAAGATATTTTTAGAATTCTTCTGTAAGTCCACATCTCGAACGATTCTAGTTTCTTTTCCATTGCTGCCGTCAAGGTCCAAGATTCTACTCCGTATAGCAAAATGGAAAATACATAACATCGGAGCAGTCTGATTTTCAGTTCCCATTTTAGATTGTGCGTTTTAAACAGTTTAGCCATTTGGATGAACGCTGCCCTTGCTTTTTCAATCCTACTTTTTATTTCCTGTGAATGATCCCAACGCTCGTTTAGTACAGTCCCAAGATATATGTATGTTGGCACCCTTTCCACTATCCTATCATTTATGGTGAACTGCACTCTTCTAATTCTTTCCTTGCTGATTATCATGACTTTCGTTTTGTTTACATTAATTTCCAAGCCATATTTTCTACTAGTTTCCGCTACTTTGAACCACATGTAGTCACTGGATAGGATAGGATAGGACACAGGATAGGATTTTAACCACATGTAGTCACTGTTTACCATAGTTATTTAATTTTTTGTTTTTATTTATTCCTAATGTGTGTACGTTGCAATCTGTTCAATTTAGAACAATAAGCAACCCCATGACCCAATGAGATGAGGATGAGGTGTAGTCTTGTACAGACTCAGGCCGACCATTCCTGAGAAAGTATGGTTAATTGAAACCCAACCATCAAAATACACCGGTAACCACTGTCTAGTATGCAAATCCGTATAAAAGTAACTACCTTTACTGGGATTTGAACCACGAATCTTCGTCTCCGAAAATCAGCTGTTAAACAGCTGACTAGCGGCGACGACGTTACCCCTAGACCAACTCGGTGGATTGTTATTAAAATTAATTGTAGTTTTATTTCAGTTTAATGAAATTCTACGTTAAAATAATAAAATAAATAATTTCTGGGCAAAAATATTTCTTTTAAATTACTTATTTTTCTTTTTAACAATAATAACTTTTTTACTATTTTTTTTATTACTTTTTTTAACAATAAATCATATTTAAAGTAAGGGAGTCTGACATGGAAAAATGGAAAAAATCTATTTTCAGAATGTAATACTCAGCTGTGTTGTTGCTTAGGTCATCAGCTGAAAGGCTGGCTTGAACCTCTAGAGGTTTTACTTAGTAAAAACGAGGATTGAGGTGGTTTACAATTGCCTGCATCACTGAGTTGAAATAGTATGCTTATCAGCATGCCAGGCCCTGCGAAAAGTATCTACTTTCCACCTTGCAAATGATACCTTCAATTAATTCACCACTCTGGCTGTATAGTGAAATTCATTACTCTCAGAGATAACTCTGACTAGTGTCTTTTACACCTCTTCCTCTTCTGTTTTTAAATAGTTCAGTCATATAATTGGCTGACTATGTGATAAGAAACGGAAGTATTTTTTTGTAGCCCTGGAACCATCAGATCGAGTGCAAATAATTTAACACCACCTGCCCGTTATGGGCATAATGCTTACCATCATAGTTACCATAAATATGAAAATTAATATTAGGATGATTTCAGTTTAATGAAGGTCTACCTTTAAAATTGTAAAATAAATAATTACGCATATACAATATAAGTTTCAACTAAATTACCTACAGTTCAGCCGTTCTTAGTTTGCTCCTACTGTCAACAAACAAAAGCTACTACAGGGTGCACGCTAGAGTCTGCGACTTTACGGATGTCCTATTCCTATTAAGTTAACTATTTTTTTAATTATAAGTACTTAGAGTACTAAAAACATCAGTCATGATATGATGTAGGCCTAACAATTTCATTTAAATAAATATTTTTAAAAGTATTTTGTATTTAAATACTTTTGAAAGTATTTTGTTGTTACTTTTTAATCAGCGTGTACACATTTTGATACAATGCGCATGCTCAGTGACGTCATTATTTGTTTACATTAGGAGCAAACTAAGAGAGGCTGGACTATAGGTATACTTAATTATAATGTGAAAAAATTGGTAAATTATTTTCTTATGCGTTGTTTCTTAATAACAATATATTTAAAGGGAGGGAGTCTGACTTGGAAAAATAAAG
The DNA here is from genome assembly GCA_035578175.1 of Catonia carolina. Taxonomy (NCBI): domain Eukaryota; kingdom Metazoa; phylum Arthropoda; class Insecta; order Hemiptera; family Achilidae; genus Catonia; species Catonia carolina. The sequence goes on along the minus strand of JAQMRL010000013.1, from coordinate 12,635,117 downwards.
AAAAACTATTTTCAGATTGTAACATTCAACTGTGCTGCTGCTTAGGTCATCAACCGAAAGGCTGGCTTGGACTTCTAGAGGCTTTACTAAGTCAAATGAGGACTGACGTGATTTACCATTACCTTACTTACTGAGTGGAAAAGTATGCTTATCAACATGCCGGGCCCTCTGAAAAGCATTACTTTCCACCCTGCAAATGACACTTTCACTTCGTTCACTACTCTTTTGTTCTAAAATTCTTCATGCATATAATTGGCTGACTAGTAATTAGAAACAGTGCATAAAACACAGTCCAGGCGCGCCAAAAGAAATAGTCACTTCAATAAGAAATATAATTTAATATTACAGTATATATATATATATATATATATATATATATATATATATATATATATATATATATTGCTTGAGTCCCAGCTCCGTGTAGTTGGAAGGAATGCAGTGCGTTGTTATAGTAGTGGGAGAATGAATGAGTTAGTAGTGTTTCACAGCTGATGCATTTGTAGTGGTAGCGTGTACTAACTAGACTAAAAAAATATTCTTATCATCCGGCGCATTAGTTTAACAAATACCTACCGGGTTATTAACTTGGTTGGATTCATAATATTTAATTTACCAATTTATATCAAAATATGTAAATAAATGAATGTAATAAATACAAACAAATGTGTTAAATACGGAAAGTTTGAAAACGAATGTTTTATATCAGAGTAATACAACAATCGTTCGCCCAGCATGCGTCACTCATTCATTAAACCTCACCCGTAGCCTTTTCACCCCGCAACTACACGGAGCTTGGAACCGCAGAATACACATATATGTAACTACAGTTCAGCCGTTCTTAGTTTTCTCCTGCTGTCAACAAACAGAAGCCACCTACTACAGGGTGCACGCTAGAGTCTGTGACTTTACGGATGTCGTATTCTTATTAAGTTAACTATATTTTGAGTTGTAAGTACTTAAAACATCAGTCATGCTATGATTTAGGCCTAACAATTTCATTTATAAAAATACCTTTAAAAGTATTTTGTATTTAAATACTTTTGAAAGTATTTTGTTGTTACTTTTTAATCAGCGTGTACACATTTTTATATAATGCGCATGCTCAGTGACGTCATTATTTGTTTACATTAGGAGCAAACTAAGAGAGGCTGGACTGTACTGTAAAGAAGGTAGAAATATAAGTAGTTTTTCGTTGGTTCAGAAAGAACATAATAGCTCTATTACGAGTATGTTACAGCAAATGAGGAACAATGGAGTTTTCGCACCTTTGCCATCTTCCTCCTTGTCCTTCATTTAATTTCATCATCTTGTAAAAAAAAAATCTTCGATAGATTCTACAAAGTAATTAGATTCTTATACGCTAATTAAAATGAAATCGGATTCATTACTGATACAGTGTAACCTCAGAAATCCGAACTAATTGGGGCTGACCCCCGTTCGGATTCCGGAAAATTCGGATTATGCGGGGCACTTGGTAATTTACCTTTACCATTTCAAATAAAGAAGGCTTTGAATTGTGGGTGGTCTGTTAAAGCGTCTGTATGTGTTAGTGACGCAGCAGCAGCGATTTGCACGGCGACACGCCAGATATTGGCAGGCGGTGTAGTGTCATTGGCTTTGAGTGATTCATCATTACTATGGCAACACGCGCTAAACAATTGTGCAGCATCAAATGGAAAACATACTTCCACTGGTTCAGCAGATTCCTGGATGCGAAGAAGCCGAAGAAAACTGTCTTCAAGAATGGTTTGCAGATGACGACGCCGGTAATCAATATTTAAGCGATGGCGTTATTGTTTCAATGGTCCAGGAACAAGACCAAAATAATGCCGCAGTCGAAGAAAGTGAAGAAGAGGACGTCTCGACTGATGTTATTTCACATGCAGATGCCACTAGTGCACTTGAAGTTGCTCTGCGCTACGTACAACAGCATGCTGCCGCTACCACGACGGACGTGATCTTTATGCGACGCTGGCGCAACATTGCCGTTTCAAGCAGGATTACTTCCTTGCGTCAGAAGAAGATAACCGATTTTGTTCCAACCAATAATTAAGGTGTCGTATTCATTATAAAATATCAACTAAAATGTTCAAATAAATATTAAATTCATTTCTGATTTGTAATTAGTATAACTTTCCATCACTTTTCAAGAGTAGAATTTTTTTTAGCTTATTGCAAAATTGGTGTTCGGATTATCCGAAATTTCGGATTTTAGGGGTTCGGATTTCTGAGGTTACACTGTATAATATTGTGACAGATCGAAGAAGGGGATGGTTCGCGAAGGTTCTAGTACTCATTCATAAAAATAGTAAAGAGAGAATAATAGAGTGAAACAGTAACAATAATTGACAACAGGACAATAGTGACAATAAAGGTGTGCCTATTCATGAGGGTTATTTGGAATAACTGCGCTATTGTATATGATAAGAGGTCGGGTATTGTGTACAGCTATTTATGAGATTGTTTACGTTTTCTATTTACAATTGTTGACTTGTTTACAATAGATTTTTCTAGCACTCATTTATAAAGGTTTTTTTGTACCTTACTATTTGTTCGGTATTTTTCGGGAAGGTTTTTTTGATTCACTATAAAAGAGACCCCCGAGTGCGGTCAGCAGTCAGTATTCGTTTGATCTTCGACGAGCGATTATCGGGGTGTTATACAGGTTAACGATTCCGAGCATTGTGTTGGTCAACGATTGTTATACTGTCTTTGTTCGTGTGTGTATTGTGAAAAGTTAATGTGATCTGTATTAAATTCAGTGTCATTTTGTATGTGTAGTCAATAAAATTGGTTGTAAGTAGTGCTAAGTAAATAATTATTAAGTTATTTATTGTTTATTATTTATTTTAAGTAAATTAACGCGTTATTTGTTGTATTACTTTATTATAATTAGTTAATTATTTATTTTGTAATCTTTTAGTGTAATAAATATTTGTAATTGTAAACAAACTTTAGTGTATTAATTATTTAATGACCTAGATCCCGAAACGGACCTTAGCGATAAGTGTCACAATATTCTTAAAAAAGAAAAATCAATAGCTTTTTAAACGAAAGATTAATCAATAAGTTGAATGTAAATAATAACGTGAGTGTTATTAATGCTAATTAACATTTTGTTGTTTTGTTACAGAAGGGGCGTATATCAGTGAATGATGACTAATCTACCACGAATAAGGGTGGTTGTGCTTGGTTCCAGTCGAGTTGGAAAATCAGGTAATTGACTATTTAAATTAAAATACATGTATTAAAAATACATAATATCTGTAATTACATTAGTGATATCTTTGAACGACTTGATATATTACACAAAAATTTAGTAGAGCTTGTCTGGTGGCTCGTGACCCCTGCATAACTGATGTAGGGGTCCCTATACTAACCCCATACAGGTGGTTCTCTACTTTCGAATATTTGACTTTCGTACGTTTCGCTTTTTCGGAAATTAAGAATTGATTCCCTTTATTCAAGTTTCGTACTGGTTTCGAATTTTCATACAACCACATGGCCGGTTATAACCGATAAACAATAGACTTTTTACAGTTGGCACTACTGTACAAATTCGCATGCTTGGAAGACGAAAATTTTATTTCAAGAGTTAATTTTACATTCACTTTGTACCAGCTGTAAAAGAATATTTTTTCATTCAACATTTTTATGGACTTTAAACAAGTAATTTTTTAGCATTAATTACTATGTAAAAGGTATGTACATATTATGTATTATGATTGTAACTTTAAGCGATAATTATATCCGCTTTTAGTACAGTATGAACAGTGTAAAGTGTAAAAAACCTACCTTACTAATTTACATATAATTACTGTGCTAGATGTAGTAGCAAATATACAAATGCACTGTATTCCAATACGTACATGTACTACTTACAGCGGTTCGACTTTAGGACAATTCAACTTTCGTACACGTTTTCGGGAACGCATTATGTACGAAAGTAGAGGACCTCCTGTACTAACATTACATTTTGTCCCTCATCCAGGTCTTGTTTTGAAGTCAGTTTTCCCTGATACAGCCCTGAATGCGGTACGTATAGATAGTGAGTCACGAAAATGCCTTTTACGTATGGGTTGGTGTGAGGAAGGGAAGAGAAATCGGACAGCGCTGCCAACCTCAACAGTCAGAGACTATATTTTACTACCGTGCAATTGCACCGTTATTTAACCATATGTTGCCTTTCAATTAATATACCGGGTTGTTTGATACGCCCAATAAATGTTAGTATAAAAGGCGTATCTTTTGAGTATAATATTCGTTTAAAGGCGGACCGCGTCCAAAACGGCCCCTAAAGTTGATTACGCAACAAGGTTTTAGGAGCACATATTAGGCGTAGGCAGGATACAGATAGGAACAACATACACAGGTAAAATGATCGCACACAGATATAACAAATTAAGATTACACTTCTTGACACTTGTTACTTGGCAGATCCTTGGAGTAGTCGCTTGGAGAGACAGCAGACTTTATCGTTGACACAATGAGGTTGAAGCGTAAAAACTGAGCACTAGAGTTCACAGAATGTAATTTGACAGTAAACAAAAAGCACGAAATTGTACGTTTTACGTTAGCACACATAAACACTTGACACAAACATAATTTGTATATCCGGTGCAGGAAGTTGCAAGACGTGGAAAGGAATTACGTTACAGAACGGAGAATGCGTTAAAGATAGCTCTAATAACTCGTCCTCTAGTGATATCTAACTTAAGTTTCAAGTTTCTACAATGTTCCGTTCTTGAGATATTTTTTTCAGACACACACACACAGACCAATTGCGAAAAACATGTTTTTTGGGTACAGGGAGTCTGAAAACGTGTAGATCCGGTGAAAACTCGATTTCGAAAAATCGACATGAAAATACTTTCCATCCTATTTATTCATATAGGCTAGAGAAAGTAAAAAAATGGAGCGAGGTGGTTTACCTTACCTTTCTTATTGAATGGAAAAGCTTATCAGCATGCTCTCTGAAAAACATCCACTGTCCACCTTGTAAATTATACCTTCTTTTCATTCAGCACAGGATCTGGCTGTATAATTAAGTTTATTACTCTCAGAGAGATAACCCTGACTAATGTCTTTTACACCTCTATTTCTTGCGTTCTTAAATGCTTCTGTGATATAATTTGCAGATCTTGTGATAAGAAACAGAACTATTGTTTGTGTAGCCCTGTAACTAGCAGATCAAGTCCAGATAGTTTAAGATAGTTTCTCTGTTATGGATTGTTAATCTACACAAAAATTAGTGAGCCTGGAATGGGTTTTAAGTTCTGGTTTTGCCTGGAAGTGGCCCGAAACCGTAAGTCAAGAAATCAAAGTCGGAATTTGGAAACAAAAATAGTGTCATTCAGTTCTTCTTAAAAAGTAGATATGAAAATCACTAATGGTTTTTGCCATAAGTAAGCCTTTTTAAAAGTTGCTATCAGACATGAGAAGCGTCCTCTCATGAACGAGATTTTTAGTCATAATTTTTTTCACTATACTGTAACACCTACGCCTAAATTCGTTCGGGATCTGGTTATATAATAATCATATTTACATAAAACTTATATCAATTTTATTTATTTACACAATAATTAATGATTAAAGTTAGCCAACTAACAAATAAAATTAGATTACTTCAATTAAATTAATTAAAAAACTTAAGCTTAAATTAAACTTTACTAATAATAAAATACTGTCCTTTAGAATCAAAACAATCGATTTACCTGTCCACAACCACGTGTTACCACTCGTACGCACTATTAACGTAAGAATCGGTCCCGTAACGACACTATTTCGGACGGTGCGACACACTTTCCATTCACAATTCAGGTATTTACTGACTGACAACAGAGGCGCTAACTCTTTTTATACCTGCGGTCTAATTTTTAATCTAGAGCTAGACCATTCCAATTTTTCCATTCTAGTGGAATGTTACAGATAGATTCAAAATAAAAACAAATATTTCTACTAGCTTCAAATCTGAGAATTCGCATTCAAAACATTTTATTCATTACAATCTGTCATTGTTTAACTTTGTTACAATACCTCCTGTTGTTGTTTTGGTCATCAGCCGAAAGGCTGGTTTGAATCTCTAGAGACTTTAATAAGTAAAAGTAGGAGTGAGGTGGTTTACAATTGCCTTCCTCACCGAGTGAAAAGTATACTTAACGGCATGCCAGACACTTGAAAACATTTTGCTTTCCACCCTGCAAATGAGACCTTCATTTCATTCAACACAGGGTCTGACTGTATAATGAAATTCATTACTCTCAGAGGCGATAACTCTTGACTAGTGTCTTTTACACCTCTGCCTCTTCTTTTCGTAAATGCTGCAGTCATATAACTGGCTGACCATGTGAAGAAACAGAACTATTTTTTGTAGACCTGTAACTAGCAACTCTAGTGCAAATAATGTAAAACTCCACATGTTATGGGAAAGCTACTATGTTACTGTCACCGTCGCCTCCTTTGATTAAGTACTGTGCTGCCGGCTATCAAAGCTTCCGACGTAGCGACAGAGGGAGCCGCCAATAGTTCCGAGAGGGGTGAAGAGGGGTTTGTGGCGGCGTACCGATAGAGACCTTTGTCATCAAGGCCGAGCCAGTAACCGCCTCCTACCACAGCGCTCTCGGCGACTATAAAAAGAGCGCTTAACTGAGCCAAGTGATTCAATTCCGATCCAGACAGCAGACAAGACATCCACCATCGGCACACGGACTGCAACGAAGGCTTATCGACGATCCCGCAAGAGAGAAGATGATGCTTCCGCTCGCCGACCCAACACCGTAAGCCGTCGACCGGACTGTCATCGCCCGCTGACGCGAGCGGTCCCTCGACCGAGCCTTACGCCCACCGGATCCGACGAAGCAGACATCGACGCACTACTACGAGGGAAGAAGATGACGTCTCCGCTGGACGACGACACGCCGTGTAGCCCAGCTCCTCGACCACCACGACGACTACAACCGACGGTTCGTCAAGACGACCACCGCTTAAACGGTGCTTTTCAGGGCCACCAAAAATTAAGGTTTTCACTCGCAACCTAATGTCCCCATCCGGTGACATTATTATACAGTATCTTTTTTAGTTTTTCCCAAAACGGGCAGGTGGAGTGTTATTTTAATTGCACTCTATCTGTTTGGTCCAGGGCTAAAAAAAATAGTTCTGTTTCTTATCACATAGTCAGCCACTTATATGACTGAACTATTTAAGAACAGAAGAGGTAGAGGTGTAAAAGACACTAGTCAGAGTTATCTCCTCTGAGAGTAATGAATTTCATTATACAGCCAGACCCTGTGGTGAATGAAGTGAAGGTGTCATTTGCAGGGTGGAAAGTGAGTGCTTTTCGGAGGGCCTGGCATGCTGATATGCATACTCTTCCAGCTCAGTGAGGAAGGCAATTGTAAACCACCTTACTCCTCGTTTTTACTTAGTAAAACCTCTACAGGTTCAAACCAGCCTTTCGGCTGTTGACCTAAACAACAACATCTTTTTTTTGAAAGTCTAGTTTTGTAATGAACAAATTGTCCTTCTTTTCATACGGAGAGGCCACGAGCCATCAGACAAGCTTTATTAAAGGATTCTTTAGTCACGCTACCATATATGGTCGAATATTAACAGTAAATATCCAACGATTAATTAAAATGAACGTGAAAACTTCAAGAAATTTGATTTATTATTAATAGAAGCATATGGGGTTACAATTCAACAATTATTTCAATCAACTATATACTATTGTTTGCTGTCAAATACATTTTTACGTATGTAATAATTTACACGGTAAATCTTATTACACGCTATTTATAGAAATATAACTTTAGGCAATAAAGTACTAGATTACAGCTGATGTACGTATAAAACAACGTTAAATTGATATTGAAATTCATATTTAAAGCAATCTGTGTTAGAGCTTTGTAAAGTAAATTTCAAAAGAACAATTCATTTAATATTTATATTGATTAACAAGTTTACGATTATTTAAATAATTATTTACGGACATAAATTCACTTTAACATAGTATTACTTAAAAATATCGTGGATGGATGTATGTACGTATATTAAATAAGTCTAGATGGTAACGGTGTATTTTAGTATGAAGCTTCCGGGAATTATTATTCCAAGAATACTAAAATTGCAAAAAGGTTTGTGATTTTTAAATTAAAATTAACATGTCATAATAATAATAATAATAATAATTAATTTTAAATCATAATTTTATGTCGTCTGTCTCCCTTAGCAAAAGTTCAATGCTTTACGACAAATACAGAACGTTATAAAAGGGACGTTCAATAAAAATTAAAGAGACTACGTATTTGTCTCGTTAATTTATTGAGATTTGAGATGGAAACTTTGTTTTGTACATATTATTACTTTTTCTTGCCTATATGAATACATATATAGGAAGGAAAGTATTGTTTTCATGTCGATTTTTCGAAATCGAGTTTTTACCGGATCTACACGTTTTCAGACCTCCTGTACCCAAAAACATGGTTTTAGCGATTGGTGTGTGTGTGTGTGTATGTGTGCGCGCGCGCGCGCGCGCGTATGAACAGAATATCTCAAGTACGGAACATCGTACGAGAACTTGAAACTTGAAACTTAAGTTAGATACTACTACCGGATCCGACACGAACATTTTCATCTAATCGGTCAACCAATAGTAGTAGTTTATTCATGGCATTTTATCACTTTTTTACGATTTTCTCAAAAACGGCTCCTACGATTTTTTTAAAAAATCGCTTCATTATCTACATTTTTTTATGCTCTACAAGATAGGGTAGGCACCATATCTGCTGAAATTCTTGAAAAAGATGTTTTCTGGTAAAAATTGTTTTTTTTAAGATTGCGGCTTTTATTTACATTTTAGCGCAAAAATGTATATAAGCTATAATAAAAGTTGTAGAGAATTTAAAATTCTACATCTGTTATTTCAAACATTTTTTTTTTGCATAACGCTTAGTTTAGCGGTAATTAGCGATTTTCTGTTTTTTCTCACGAAAACTTGTGAAAAATCGATTTTTTTAAAAGATTTTAGCCTTAGTATGCATTTTACGACAAAAGTAGCGCATTTTTTTTACAGAGCCTAGTTTAGTGTGAAAGAGTGATTTTCCGTATTTTTAAGCCAAACTGAGGTTGATTTTCATTTTGCATCATTCACTCATGATTAAAATAAGGTTATGTTTTTTGAGGTTAGTCTTTTGTTTATTTCTAATGTTTTATTACTAATATTAGGTTATTTTGTTCATTATTTGGATTGGCCAGATAAAATAGTGTGAATGCTTCACACCAGATTTTTTTTTAATAATTAATGTTGAGATAAAACTGTTCACTTTATGACAATAAAACTTTTTGAGGGTAAAACTAACAACCTCGGGAATACTCTTATAATCAAACACTCTACCAAATTTTCCCGAATACAGTAATGCGGCACGTCGTTTGAAAGATTATTCAATTCTGAAAAAAATGAAATTAAAAATTACCAGTTAAGTGTACAATGTGCTTCCGTAATGGTCAAAATGTGAAAACGTATTTTTTGGAGTTTTGGCCGCCATTTTGAAATGGATGAAGATATTTTTATAGTGTTTTACCAGATTAAATGTTAACTAAAGATTTTTTAAACGGTGCCAGAAAACACATATGTTTACATTTTAAAATTACGAGATTCGAACACAGGCTTCAGTTTCGGCACACTCTGTACATTCGAAGTGGACGAAAATATTTTTATTAAATAGCTAATGGTCAGTTTATTGGAAAATATATTTTCCGTATCATTCTGTCACTCCGTTTTCCTGTATTTTTTTTCTGTTTAACGTCCGACTGTTCTGCAATTACTGCTAATGCAGACGGTGAAGGATGAAATGATTTTTTATATTGTATGAAAATATGCCGTGCCTGAATGGGATTCGAACCCAAGACCAAATGATGAGAGGCGAGCATGTTACCAACTACGCCAATGCAACCGGCTCCTGCAATCAATTTGGCACACTTTATCTGCCTCACCCGGTTCATATTATACATTTCGTTTTGGTTTTAAGTTTTACTGTTTTGCAAATGCTGCTAATGCAGACGGTGAGAAGGATGGTAAATGAAGATGAGTGATGAAAAAATGCCAGACCTGACCGGGAATCGAACTCGGGACCCCGGTGTAGAAGCCAGGGTCCCGGGTTTATACTTGATTTATTTATTTGTTTATAGTTAAACATTTTTTTTTTTGGTTATTGTTTAGCGAAAGATATCCGCCTGGTTTCTGCTCCGCCGGTAGACGAAACCATACTGAAATTCTTGGATCAATAATTACAAGAAAAATTTAGTAGCTTCGTACGTTTATTCACCTTAAAAATAAAAACAGTTGATCTCAGAATAGTATATCAAGTAGTTTTTAAGGAACTTTTCCAATTATTACTTTCTCTTGCCCTAAATGAATATATATCGAAGGAAATTTAAGACTAGAGCATTTTACAGAGTTATAAAAATATTTTTTTTAAATGAAATGTGTCTTTCACACTCCGTTATGGTGATTGCCCACCAGTATAAATAGACAATGAACCTCTCACAAAAACAGATACGGTCAAGTATCTCGGTCTGACTTTTGATAAACGACTAACTTGGAGCACACACATCAAACGGAAACGTTTATTACTGAATTCCCGACCTTAAACTTCTATATTCCCTACTTCACAAACGATCAAAATTACCAATGGCACCAAAAATTACGCATATATTGTTCTCTTTTGAAACCTATGTGGACCTACGGGTCCCAAATTTACGGTTCAACTAAACTCTCTAACTTGCAACGAATTCAAGCATTCCAGTCAAAAACATTACGCCTTATAGCAAATGCACCTCTTTACGTTAGCAACAAAACCTTACATACAGATTTGAAAACACCACTTGAACAAAATTCCATTGAATACCTATACAAACGCTTTCACGACAAGTCACACGAACACGAGAACCTCCTGGTGCGTTCACTTTCCACCGTCCATTTACCTGATAATCCCCCTAGACGCCTTAAAAGACGCTGGAGTAGAGACCTGCTAATTTGATATACAAATTTCATTCTTGAGAAAGCACCAATGGGGGCCCTACCCCTCTCATGCCTATCATGTCATTTACATTATTGTCATAATCATCACATTTGCTTGTTGTAAAATTTTACAGTTGTAAATAAAAAATTAAAGAGAAAAAAATAAAATGAAATGTTATTGAGAAGGTTAGTTGTGGGCCGATTCTACTCCTCCGCAAGGGGCAATCAAATCTTTACCACACAGTATGTAGATATGAAACGACTTGCACAAGATAGAATAGCTTGTAGAAGTGCATCAAACCAGCCGAGAGACTGACGACAAAAGAAAGTATTTTCCTAATTTTTTTACACAAAATTTTCCAAAAAAAAAGTTTCATTAGAAGTTCAGTGCATTCCTCTGAAATTTTCTCCCGGAATTGATTCCTGGTGGAACCAGTTGTATTTCTAAAGATCATTGATAAATACAAAATGTTATCTTTTGTATACGTGAGGAAATACAAGATACATTTTTCAACCATCATCTTCTATTAAAATACTGATGTAATTCAACGATAAGCAAACTACATCAATTAATATACTTGACATTAAGGATAATAGTACTATGTACAAACCGTTTACTAACTTTAACAGTTAAGGGGTCAGTTCATTTAATTAACTGGATTTTTACTTAAAAATTAGAACACTAGTAAACCAAGTTTTATATCTGACGGGATATGAAAAAAAAAATAAATGCGGTAACAAATGAGTTTTACTGGTAGAGATGTAACATTATAAAAGAAATTGAATTAATGTAATACGTTTGTAAATAAGTTAAATTATAATGTATTACTGAATAGCTGTAAACTTTTTAAAAAAAGTTTGATACAGTTCAATATACTAAACTGCATCAGTATTCATGTATGCAAAAGTTGGCGCCACCATCTAGTCATGGCCACGGTCGATGCAGAACTGGAACACCTTGACCTAGAGCATTAAACACGATACATTCAATGTACTGTATTATCTATTCCTGTATTACAGTATACTGTAATAACATAATCAATAACTTATATATGTAAAATACATTTATTATTAAACCATCAATGAAGCCCGTAAATAAAAAATACAACCCTCTACAACAGTGGTTCTCAACCTTTTAGACTCTGCGACTCCAATTTTAGATTGAGTAGTTTGCCGATCCCTCTGAATTAAAAAAAAATTTTCTGAGTTAAAAAAATTAAGAAAATCTACAATAGTTGTAATTTTTACTTAAGGGGAGATGGCACGATGGTTTTAACCATTTATAGGGCAGTACTGCGGGGGAAAATATATACTACGTTGTGAAATATTAAATTTTGCAGTACAGGGATTTGAAAAATGCATTTCTAGTGCCAGAACAGTAAGATATTTCTTTGTTTTGATGTTAAGCCCTGGTAAGTATACTTAGCAAGGAACGTTTATTGAAAAGGAATTCACATAATGTTTAGTGGTAAGAATACTTATTAAAACAACTTGTAGTACTATATAACAAAATAATGAGTAGAATAACTTATCTTAGCTTTATATTAGCATGAATGCTTGCTTTTCCGTACAAAAAACTAGAATAGCCTAAGCTCTATACAAAAGTAACAACTAAACAAAGCGGTAGCGTACGCTATTTTGAATCCTTACCACATTCGTGCAACTCACGAAGAAAATATTCGCTGAGTGCTAATTTTAAAATGTGGATAGCCTACTTACCAGAAAACATCTATAACACCATTAAATGCCAATAAGGTACAACTGCTAGCTTATTCTTAAATAAAATCGACTTTATTGCCAGTGGTAAGTATATTTACCAAAGACCTATAAAGGGTTAACGCAAAATTTCGATTTTTGGTTTTTTATGTTTTTCAATACCTAGTTTAGGGCTATATCTACAAAAAAACATTAAATTACGCCAAAAAATATATTTTTTATGAAAAAATTAAGTTTTTATCAAGTTTAGACAGAAAAATTATCATGTTACCGAGAACGAATATTTTTCACAATTTTATACTGCTCGTTTTAGTGCTAAGAGAATTTTAGTTTTTAAAATATCTGCACCACTGTTTTTTTGTATTCACAGCTGTTGGTTCAGCTTTCTAAACAAAACTGTTGATGAGAAATTTACTTGTTTGTATAAATTTTGTTTTTGGTTTGTGCCTTCTTGTTTATTGCGTTTTCCCGTAAATTTAGATTTTTAACACTAGGGACATTTTTCTCAGAAACCAATGAACCAACCAGGCTGAAAGTTTTACCAGTTAATTATCTTATATATCCACATATACCGACATCTTTATGACTTTCTCAGGTGCTCCAAAAATTAGTAAAACGCAAAAAACGTAGAAAACAATTTGTAAAAATTTTATATCATTCGTAATTTTTAAAAAAAATTTATGGTCCAAAGAATAAAATTGAAAAAATGTCAGTAGCTCGAGAACAAACCCGACAGCTATGATGTGTAAAGTTTAATTTTTCTATCTTTTACCAATCCTATGAAAAATGTACCTAAAAATAGCAAATTTAACATTGGCGGGGTACAAAGTACAGTCGCCCCTTAAGGATTATTTTTGTCTTCAGTCTCTCTACTGGTTTGACGCAGTTCTCCAAGCGGTTCTATCTTGCGCAAGTAATTTCATATCTTCATACCTTTAACACCCTACATCTTTTGTAATTTGCTTAAAATATTCTAACCTTTGCCTCCCCTACAATTCACTCTTTCAATATTACCCTCAATTTTTGATGGAGCAATACCTGGATGTCTTAAGATATTGCCCATTAACCTATTCCTTCTTCTGGTAAGACGTTTCTATAATATACTTCTTTCATCCACTTATCTAAGAACTTCTAAATTACTTATTTTGTTTATACACCTAATCTTTCACATTGTCTTATTACCACATTTCAAAATATACTATTATCTTCCTTTCTACAGCTCCTATCACCCACGTTTCACTACCGTATAATGATACACTCCAAACATAAAGTTTTAAAATTTTTTTCCTAATCTGTTAATCAATGTTTGAAGTCAGTAAGCTGTTTATCATTTCAAAGGATCTTCTAGCTTGAGCAATCCTACTTTTGATATCACTTGTGGTTCTACCATCTTTTGTTATTTTACTCCCTAGATAGCAGAATTCCCCAGTTTCCTGCATGTTTTCGTTGCCTACTTTTAAATTTTCCATTTCCTCTAAACCACTCATGCTACTGCACAGCACTTTCGTTTTGTTGTTATTAATTTTCATTTCATCCATTCCATTTAAGATTGTCTCTAGTTCTTTTTTGATACCCGACTAATACTACGATATCAACAGCAAATCTCAGCAACTTTATTGTTTCTTGTCTAATAACAGAAAAAACTATTTTTCGCTCTACAAGATAGGATAAGCGCCATGTTTGCTGAAATTCTTGGGGAGGCTGTGCTCTCGTAGAAAATATTGTTTTTTTAAGATTACTGCTTTAATATGCGCATTCTAGGTTTTCACAGTTCTAAAAGCCTACAACTTTTATTTCAAATATTTTTTTGTACACGCGGTAATAGAGGATTAGCGGTAATTAGTGATTTTATGTTTTTTTTTCATCAAAATCGCTAAAAATAGGGATTTTTTTAAAGATTGCGGCCTTAGTCTATGTGTTTTACGATAAACGTGTAATAGTCTAATCAAATCTATAGGAAATTAAAAAACTAACAACTTTAATCCCAAGAATTTTCTTCTGCAGAGCTTATTTTAGAAGCAATTTCTGATTTTCCGTATTTTTAAATTAAACAGAGGTTGTTTTATTTTGCGTCATTCACTCATGATTAAAATTAGGTTACTCTTTTCATTTTACATTGTTTACTCATGTTTAAACATGTAGGTCATTTAAGTAATTATCTATATTTGCAAGAGAAAGTCTTTTTTTTTTTTGGTTTAACGTCCGACTGTTTTGCAAATTGCTGCTAATGCAGACGGTGAAGGATGAAATGAATTTTTGTAACGTATGAAAAAATGCCATGCCCGAGTGGGATTCGAACCCAAGACCGCGTGATGAGAGGCGAGCACGTTACCAACATCGCCAACGCGGCCGGCAAAAAGAGAAAGTCGTGTGAGTGTTTCACATCATATGTATTTTTACTTTTTCTTGCCTATATTAATATAGCCTATAGGAAGGAAAGTATTGTTTTCATGCCGATTTTTCGAAATCGAGTTTTCACCGGATCTACACGTTTTCAGACCTCCCTGAACCCGAAAAACATGTTT
Source organism: Catonia carolina (assembly GCA_035578175.1). Classification (NCBI taxonomy): domain Eukaryota; kingdom Metazoa; phylum Arthropoda; class Insecta; order Hemiptera; family Achilidae; genus Catonia; species Catonia carolina. Next base: position 12,619,856 of record JAQMRL010000013.1, on the reverse strand, counting down.
TTAGCGATTGGTCTGCGTGCGCGTGTGTGTGTGTCTGTGTGCGTGTACAGAATATCTCAAGAACAGAACATCGTACGAACTTGAAACTTAAAACATAGATTTAATCCACTACCGGACCCGACACGAACATTTTCATCAAAATCGGTCAACCGGAAGTAGTAGTGTAATAGATGGTAATAGGAGACACGTATATAAACAAACAATTGTAAACATGCAAACTTACACACAACTAAAAATATACACGTAAACACACACGTACACACATACCCTTCACACACTCGACATAAACAAGACATGTCAACATTTGTTACATTTACACCCCAACGTAAACAAATACGTCAGATGATTTACCAACTCCAGATGTGAGTGATAAAACAAAAAGAAAAAAGAAAATTTAAATTTAAATTAAAATTTAAGAAAAGGATTGTTGAAGTTTCATTCTGTTTTAAAAACTTTTATGAGGAGAGACGTTTTACAATTTTTAAGAAAAGGAACCAACAATATAGAATTATTTTAATCAAGAAGTATTTTAATCAAAGATTTTAATTATTTTAAAGTGTTATTAAGAAATTTTAAAACTTTTAATTATTATTTTAAAATGTGTGTTAGATCTTGTTTTTGATGAGAATCAAATAAATTTATTTATTTGTTGTCTTATAAATATTGATTATAAAAATTCTACCACTGGACATCGATTACAAAATGGTGCATCGACCGGGAAATTAACGAAAACTTAACAAGAAATTAATAACAAGAGGAACTTAATAAAGGAAATTAATAAGAGGAAATTAACAAGAGGAATACAAGACGTCATAGAGAGCAAACAGACAGAAACCAACTTCAAAAACAATTCTTCAACAATTTAGGCAAAATTTATAAAATACTCACATCTGAAAAGGTATACACACGTCAACCGGTAAGTCATCTGTTAAATACACATAATTAATCAACATAAACATGGAGGGACAAATAGCACGAATTATTGACCCTACTAGACTAGACGAAAACAACCTTAACTTTCAACTTAGGATACGATAAAGCACAACAACCGGAAATATCAGACAAAGACGACAACGATTACAAAAACTGGTAGATAACGGACGACAAATTGACATTAATACAATACGTCGATTTGATCTTGACAAACAACTAACAGAGTGTCAAAACTATTTAGTAAAGTTAAGAAACACAGAAAATTTAAATGATTTAGAAACATATAATGCTGAAATTTTTGACGACCGCCTTAACAAACTTTTGATGTTTGTATTAACAAATAAACCTGATAAAGCCGTAGGTTTTCAAAATTTAAGAGAGGAACTTGATAATTGGAAGACCAATGAGTTACGTAATATCGAAGTTAGACCCAATTTCGAACAAAATTTAAATCCCGAAGAGGTACATTTAAATGACAATCCATTACCTAATCAAAGACAAGGGATCATTAATTATGATCAAATTAACCTTATACATCATCCAGTAATACAAGGTCCCGTTTTAGGAATGATGTTCCTGGCATTTTAATACCAAATGCAATAGGTAACAATAATCCCGTGTGTTTCCAACGCGAATTGAACTTTAATTGGACAAAAATTGCAAATCCAATAGAAAATGAATTAAAACAATTAACTATTACTGATGGACGTGACATTGACACGTTAGTACGAAATATCAAAATTATTAAACAGATACAGAAACGTTATGCAGTTGATTTACCCTTGGTGTTGTTAACTCCGTTTATGACCGGTTTCACAGAACAAATTTTTGAAAATTTTATTAGAAATAATCATAATTTCGATCAATTTCATAGAGATTTAGTAAATAAATTAATCACACCAAAAATGAAAGAAATATTAAAATTAAAATTATTATACCGAAACCAGTCACAAACGGAAACCCTTGCGGAATACATGAGAGAAATTTTAGAAAATCATGATGTATTAAGACTAGATTTAACGGAAGGTGAGTTAATTAACGTGATTTTGACAGGTTTAAATGAAATATATGCCACACACATAGGCATAATTGGTAAACCCAATAACTTACAAGATTTTAATAAACTGGATGCTTATGTTTACGAAAGAGTTTATGCCAGAACTCTTAATGATCTTGGTTTATCAAGTGTAAATGTTTCAGACACCCCAAATACAACAAATATCACGGTGCCTATTCAAAGTAAACAAAATGTCTTCAAAGAAACAAAATTTAACAACAACAGATCACAAACATCACTCACAACACTGAAGTGTTTTTATTGTAATAAATTAGGACACATTAAAAGAAACTGTAAACTTTGGCAACAAAAGGCGAATTACCGTAATTCAAAAAACTAAATTTATACAAATACGAACAACATAAACATATGGTACGTATTTGTGAAAGTAATGTAAATAAATATTTAAAAATAAATAAACAAAAATCAAACAGTAATTATGCGTTAAAAGCTTTAACAATAAAAATTAAAAATGATATCTTTAATACTCTTATTGATTGCGGTTCAACCCATAATATTATTAGTCAAAAAATGTATAAAATTTTAAAAAATAATAATGCAATTATAAATGAGGAAAATTTTAATGCTATTTGTCTTACAGCTGACAGGTTCCCGTTAGAAATAAACAAACAAGTTTGGATTAAAATTAAATTAAAAAATATATCGTGGAAAACAAACTTTAAGGTTTTAAATAAAGTACAACATAATATAATATTAGGTATACATTTTTTACAAACAACGCATGCTATATTCGATGCAACGAAATCAATGATAACCTTTGATTGGTTGAAAAATCAAAAATTCTATTTAACGGATATACATCCAGATCAAATAAATAACATCAAGCAGTCTAATTATATTACAAGTAAAATTATTAATTTATGTAAAGAATTTCCAGATGTACACACTACTAAACTAGGATGTACAGATGTCTTGACATATGACATTAAACTCAAAAATACTGAAATAATAAAATCTAAACCGTATCCGTTAAATCCAATAAAAACACTTCAGATGAAGCATCAGATAGATAAATTGTTAAAAGACAAAGTAATAAGAGAGCGTGTTTCACCTTATTCGTCCCCAGCGTTTTTAATTCCAAAACCCAATGGTACGAGTCGTTTGGTCGTGGACTATCGCTCGGTTAATTTAGTAATTGACTCAGAGGCACAACCTTTACCTAATATAAATCATGCCTTTCAATGGTTTTCAGGTGCACGATGGTTTAGCACACTAGATTTAGCCCAAGCATACCATCAAATACCATTGACATCCAAATCCCGCCAAATCACCGCATTTTGTACTCCGGATGGTTTATACGAGTACGAAAGATTACCTTTCGGTTTATCGACTGGAGCGCAAGTACTGACACGTCTCATGAACACAATATTTAAAGACGTTAAGTATAAATTTGTATTCAATTATATGGATGACATATTAATATATTCTAAAAGTTTTTCGGAACATTTAAAACACATTAGAGTAGTACTGTCGATTTTACGAAAGGCAAACATTACTGTAAATCCCGATAAAGTCACGTTCGCAGTAAACGAGATACCATTTCTTGGACACACATTATCCTATAAAGGAGTCTCTATAGATTCAACTAGGACACAGAAAATATTGGAGTATCCCGAACCCAAGTCAGTGAAACAGGTACATCGGTACTGTGGTATGATTAACTATTTTTCTAAATTTATTAAAAATTACGCTGATAGAATAGAACCCCTAAATAAATTACGTCGTAAAAATACTCAATTTTTCTGGGGAGAATCACAGAAAATAGCGTTTGAAGATCTTAAACAGGCAATTGCCAATCCTCCAGTACTGGCAATACCAGACTTCTCCAAAACTTTTATCTTACAAACAGATGCGTCGGATACAGGTCTAGGAGCTGTACTACTTCAGGAACAAGAAGGGTCTAGACGGCCCATAGCGTACGCTTCTAAGACGTTAACGGCGGCCGAAAGGAAGTTTTCTGCGTATGAAAGGGAGTGTCTTGCAGTTGTTTTTGCGACAGATCATTTTCGAACCTACCTGGCACATCGCGAATTCCTCTTAGAAACCGACAATCAAGCATTAGCCTGGCTTCTTTCCCGACCTAAACAGTTAGGCAGATTAGCTAGGTGGCTACCTCGATTGTCTGTTTTTAAATTCAAAATTAATCACATCCGCGGTTCCGATAATAATGTTGCTGATGCGTTATCGAGGATGTATAGTTCTACTAGTGACGATACCGCAAAGGATATATCTTATATCAACGCCCTATTGTCGCAGTTTCCTCTATCTTTTACAGACATACAGAAACATCAAAAACAGGATACCTTTATCCTCCTACAGAAAAGAAAGATGGATAACAAATTTTGTTTATCAAAAGGAGTGCTATGTCTAAAGGATAGAAACAACAATCCTGTTAAAATAGTTCTCCCCAATTCCTTAAAAGATTTAGTGTTTAAATATTTTCATCATTCTACAATAGGCGGACACTTAGGTGTAGCTAAAACGATTTACAAAATAACGCGACATTTTTACTGGCAAGACATATATAAAGAAATTCCTTTAAAGGTGAATGCTTGTACAACTTGTCAGCGAAGCAAACCTGGAATGAATTACAAATGGGGGAATCTCAATTCCAGGGTTCCAACAAAACCATTTGATACACTGTTTATTGATACTGTAGGCAGCCTACCAAAAACCAACCAAGGGTATAAATATATACTAGTTGTGGTAGACAGCTTTTCAAAATTTACATGGTTAGCTCCATTGAAAAATACAAATACGTCTTCAATTATAGAAGAATTAAAACGTATTTTTCAAAATTATTCCATTCCACGACTAATCGTCACAGATAACGCCAAAACGTTTAATTCGACACTTTTTAAAAACTTTTGTTTCAACCTAGGCATTAAAAGGACTACACTCTCCCCTTATCACCCGCAACCATCTCACGCGGAACGATTAAACAGAAATCTTAGGTCTATTCTTATTGCGTACCACGCAACTGCACAAACGACCTGGGATAAATCCCTCTTTTGGTTTCAATTAGCTTTTAATATGGCACAACATACGGCCCACGGTGTATGTCCGTTTGACATATTACATAATTTTCCAGCTCAAACACCCTTGGATAGAGCGTGGAATATCCAAGACATCCTTCATCGGAATCCTGTACGTTCGAGCAACGTGATGAGTACAATTAGACGACAACTAATTAAGTCTCATCATGATATGGCACGTAGATACAATGCTACACGTCATCCAAATCCGTTTTCGGTGGGAGATAAAGTTTTGCTTAAAACTCACCCCGTAAGTTCGAAACGGAAAAATATTTGTGCAAAAATGGCATACCGATGGTCGGAACCATTTTATATCATCGGCTTCTCCACACCAGTTACAGCCTTACTCCGTAAGACTGTTGGGGGAGAAATAACCAAAGAACACATATCTAATCTTAAAAAAGTTACATAATTTACTAAGATTAGTAATATTACTAGGTGAAGTGCGTCACGACCCTCGAGCTTGGGATGATTGTACTAAATGTGTATCTGATGTTTACTTGATGTGTGGATGTGTTGTAAAAGGGGCCCCGAATGAACGAACTTTACCGTCTCAGGCCGACAACTGCTACGTACTCACCTTCTTTTTTTTAACATTTAAGCACCCACCCCTTATCCTTTTTTGCTTATGCATACTCCCCGGGGGGGGGGGAGATTGTAATAGATGGTAATAGGAGACACGTGTATAAACAAACAATTGTAAACATGCAAACTTACACACAACTAAAAATACACACGTAAACACACACGTACACACATACCCTTCACACACTCGACATAAACAAGACATGTCAACATTTGTTACATTTACACCCCAACGTAAACAAATACGTCAGATGATTTACCAACTCCAGATGTGAGTGATAAAACAAAAAGAAAAAAGAAAATTTAAATTTAAATTAAAATTTAAGAAAAGGATTGTTGAAGTTTCATTCTGTTTTAAAAACTTTTATGAGGAGAGACGTTTTACAATTTTTAAGAAAAGGAACCAACAATATAGAATTATTTTAATCAAGAAGTATTTTAATCAAAGATTTTAATTATTTTAAAGTGTTATTAAGAAATTTTAAAACTTTTAATTATTATTTTAAAATGTGTGTTAGATCTTGTTTTTGATGAGAATCAAATAAATTTATTTGTTGTCTTATAAATATTGATTATAAAAATTCTACCACTGGACATCGATTACAGTAGTTCATTCGTATAATTTTTCACTTTTTTGCGATTTTCTCAAAAACTGGTCCTATGATTTTCTTAAAAATCGCCTCGTTTACTAAATTTTTTATTCTCTACAAGATAGGGTAGGCGCTATGTTTGCTGAAATTCTTGATAAGGCCGTTTTCACGTAAGAAAATTGTTTTTTTAAGATCACGACTTTAATATGCATTTTAGCGCAAAAATGTATATAATAAAAGTTGTAGAGAAATTAAAATTCTAAAACTTTTGTTTCTAATATTTTTTTGTATAACGCTTAGTTTAGCGGTAACTAGCAATTTTCTGTTTTTTTTTTCCTACGAAAACGTGTGAAAAATCGATTTTTTAAGATTTCGGCCTTAGTATGCATTTTACGAAAAGAGTTTATATAATAAAAATTATAGCAAATTAAAAGATCTACAACTTTTATTTATAGCATTTTTCTCTACAGTTTAGCGTGAAAGAGTAATTTTCCGTATTTTTAAGCCAAACTTAGGTTGATTTTCATTTTGCGTCTTTCACTAATGATTAAAATTAGGTTATGTTATTGAAGTTAGTTTTATTGTTTATTTCTAATGTTTTATTACTAATAATGTTAGGTTTATTGTTAATTGTTTGCATTGGCAAGAGAAAGTTGTGTGAGTTTTTCACACCAAATTTTTTTGTTTATTTATCCTATCATGTTAAAATTAAATCGTTAAAATTGAACAAGTGGAATTCTAAAAATATGGTGTGAAACACTCACACAATTTTCTCTTGCCAATGCAAACAATTAACAATAAACCTAACATTATTAGTAATAAAACATTAGAAATAAACAAAAACTAACCTCAATAAACATAACCTTATTTTAATCATGAGTGAATGACGCAAAATGACAATCGACCTCAGTTTGGCTTAAAATACGGAAAATCATTCTTTCGCGCTAAACTAGGCTCTGTAGAGAAAAATGCTCTAAATAAAAGTTGTAGATCTTTTAATTGCCTATAAATTTGATTATATACACTTTTGTCGTAAAATGCATACTAAGGCCGAAATTTTAAAAAAAATTGATTTTTCACACGTTTTCGTGAGAAAAAAACAGAAAATCGCTAATTACCGCTAAACTAAGCGTTATACAAAAAAATGTTTGAAATAAAAGTTGTAGGATTTTAAGTTCTCTACAAATTTTTTCATATACATTTTTGCGCTAAATTGCATATTAAAGCCGTAATCTTAAAAAAATAACGTTATTACGTGAAAACACCCTCACCAAGAATTTCAGTAAACATGGCGCCTACCCTATCTTGTAGAGCATAAAAAATTGAGTAAACCAGGCGAATTTTAAAAAAGTCGTAGGACCAGTTTTTGAGAAAATCGCAAAAAAGTGAAAAATTACACGAATAAACTACTACTTCCGGTTGACAGATTTTGATGAAAATGTTCGTGTCGGGTCCGGTAGTGGTATGTAACTTACGTTTCAAGTTTAAAGTTCGTACGATGTTCCGTTTTTGAGATATTCTGTTCACACACAGACACACACACACACGCACGCACACACACACACACACACACACACACAGACCAATCGCTAAAAACATGTTTTTTTGGGTTCAGGTGAAAATTCGATTTCGAAAAATCGACATGAAAACAATACTTCCCTTCCTATATATTCATATAGGCAAGCGAAAGTAAAAATATGGACCATAAAACACCTTAGACAAATTATAATATCTACAGACAAAAGATTGATTATAATGTAATTTGTGAATAGAGAATTTACAAAAATTTTAATATATTTTAACCGATCATAAAAAATAAAGTAACGGTATAATTTACAAGAAAACAACAGTTATAATTTAGTTACTTAAAATGTTATATACGTATAGTAATAACCGATAAATTTACTTCGTGAGGAGTTAGGGATTTTTTTTACAATGGTGTGGTACGGTACAAACTATGTTAATAGGAAATTCATTTTTCTTTACTGTTACTAAAATATCTGACATTTAATGTAATAATGATAATAACACTATAGCTAAAGGAATACAGGAGATATATCATTTTAGCAGTTAGCAGTATTTGTAATCTAGTAGGAAGCCGACGTTTAACACATTTCATCAACTTTAATACTTCAATAAAGTTTTAAGCGTACTTAATAATAATCGTTTTAATGTTTTTGTAACGTGAAAGGGGTGATTTAAAGTTTGTATAGAAAACATTGTAAGGTAAACAATAGATTGTGTGATTTTTTTGAAATTAAATAACCTGTGTCTTGGTAACCTTTTCGTAATGAATAATAGGAGTATGAATCATAAAAGAAAGTCATACGGTATAACATTTATTTGGTGAATAGAAAATGTTATTTAAATTGTATGTTTGTAGAATACAAGAGTAGGTTATAGGCTTAGGTGTTAAAATTTAATTAAATTAAAAACTCGGCCTACATTATTACTTGTTGTATAGTGTTCAATTTATGCCCAAAACGGGCAGGTGGAGTGTTATTTTAATTGCACTCTGTCTGTTTGGTCCAGGGCTAAAAAAATAGTTCTGTTTCTTATCACATAGTCAGCCACTTATATGACTGAACTATTTAAGAACAGAAGAGGTAGAGGTGTAAAAGACACTAGTCAGAGTTATCTCCTCTGAGAGTAATGAATTTCACTATGCAGCCAGACCCTGTGGTGAATGAAGTGAAGGTGTCTTTTTCAGGGTGGAAATTGAGTGCTTTTCGGAGGGCCTGGCATGCTGATAAGCATACTCTTTCAACTCAGTGAAGAAGGCAATGGTAAACCACCTTACTCCTCGTTTTTACTTAGTAAAACCTCTAGAGGTTCAAACCAGCCTATCGGCTGTTGACCTTAAGAAGAAGTGTTCAATTTGTATTACGATATTTTTTTGTCCTGATTCCGAGGCTATTTTGTGGATTCTGCAAGTGCTACAAAGATTTTACCCGAGTAGAATACTACCCTGTACAACCCCCACGCAGGAGGAACAGGGAACCTTCTGTCTGTGTTACCATACCTTAGCCGAAATGTTTCCGATTTAAGGCGCCAAAAACTCGCCTTTCATTCTCTTCCATCCTGCTGCATAACGACAATCCGCATGCCGCCATATAGGGTGATTCAAAAAGAGCGCCGGTTTTGATATATCAAATTAAGAGATTTATTTTATTGAAAAACTGAAAATAAATACATCAACAAGTTCATCTTTCCTTCCGATTTCATGTATGAAAAATGATGTCATGCATGTGTCCTCCTCTACTGCGCTGGCACGCATCAACTCTGTCCATGAAATTGGATATTACTGCACGACAAGTTTCGACTTCCATTTGCCCGATAACCCGTCGAATTTCCTCCTTCAAGTCATTGATGTTTCGGGGTTTATTGGCATACACCAATGACTTCAGATGACCCCAAAGATGAAAGTTACAAGGCGTCAAGTCACACGACCTTGGTGGCCATTGATGGTCGGAATTACGAGAAATGATGCGATCCTGGAACTGTTCACGGAGCAACAACATTGTTTCTCGTGCAGCGTGACAGGTGGCACCATCCTGCTGAAACCACAACTCGTCAATGTCCATTTTATCCAAATGACGCCACAAAAACTCCCTAATCATCGTACAGTATCGGTCTCCATTTACTGTCACGGCTTGTCCTTGATTTTCAAAAAAGTAAGGGCCGATGACACCGCCCGACCAAAAGCCGCACCAAACTGTCAATCGGAATGTTCTCCAAAATAGGGATGAGGTCAAACAATGTTGCCAACCGATAAACAAAAATTTACCAGCCGTTTAAAAACCGGCGCTCTTTTTGAATCACCCTTTACACTTAGAGGTTGGGACAAAAATTCATGGAAGTAGGATTTGCTGGCAGAGCTGACCCACTATAAGATAGCAGGTCTGTCCTATTGGACAGCAACAGGAAGCATTAACTTGTATTTAATGGTAAAATTTATTGGACATCATTCTCCCCAACAGTGTCTTTTACCAGAACTCCCATGAAGTTCTATAAGACAGTTCTCTTATGAAGTTCTAAGAGACAGTTCTCTTATGAAACTTTACAAGACAGTTCTCGCATGATGTTCTAAAAGACAGTTCTCTTATGATGTTCTGTAAGACAGTTCTCTTATGATGTTCTAAAAGACAGTTCTCTTATGAAGTTCTATAAGACAGTTCTCTTATGATGTTCTGTAAGACAGTTCTCTTATTATGTTCTAAAAGACAGTTCTCTTTCGATGTTCTAAAAGACAGTTCTCTTATGAAGTTCTATTAGACAGTTCTCTTATGATGTTCTAAAAGACAGTTCTCTTACGATATTCTAAAAGACAGTTCTCTTATGATGTTCTAAAAGACAGTTCTCTTATGAAGTTCTGTAAGACAGTTCTCTTATGATATTCTAAAAGATAGTTTTCTTATGATGCTTATAAGACAGTTCTCTTATGAAGTTCTATAAGACAGTGTCTGTCCCAACATTGGCATATGGCAGTGAGGCCTCAATGTGGAAGAAATATATGAAAATTTCATTCAGCCTGCAGATACGTGCTTCCTGAGATCCATTAGGTGCTGTTGTTGACTGGATCGGTTCAGAAATGAGGATATACGTCGAAAGTTATATGTGTGTTCTCTTAAAGAGGAAAATGATGGAGTACCGCTGGAAATGGACCGATCATCTTGAAACAATGTCACCACACATGTTTCCTTGACTGGTCAGAAGTTACAGGGCGATTGGACGGCGGTATCCGGGGTGACCGTGGTTAGGTAGATGCCGGAACTGGTCTTGGGACTTAATCCTTGATTGGTGAAGAAGAAGAAGAAGTATTGTGTTCACCACGAAAGAAATCCATTGTATTTTAAAAACTTTATTTCATAAACAACGGAACGGAAAATGATTGCCCATAACAGGCAGGTGGGGTATTAAATTATTTGCACTCGATCTGCTAGTTTTAGGCCATAAAAAATAGAGCTCTGTTTCTTATCGCATGGTCATCTAATTATATGACTGAAGTGTTTAAGAACTGAAGAGGTACAAGTGTAAAAGACACTAGTTACAGTTATCTCCTCTGAGAGTAATGAATGATGTTCATCAACGCTAACTAAATTTATTTTATGTTAATTATAAAGTTAACTGAAGTTGTTTAGCTGTGTATAACACAGCTAGATCCTGTGGTGAATGAAGAAAAAGCATCATTTGCAGGGTGGAAAGAAGATGCTTTTCAGAGGGCCTGGCATGCTGATAAGCATATTTTTCTATTCAGTGAGGAAGTCAATTGTAAACCACCTCACTTTCCGTTTTATTAGCGAAGCCTCTAGAAGTTCAAACCAGCCTTTCAGCTGATGTCCACAAAACAACAAACAACAATAATGTTGAATTTACATTATTATTTCCAATTTAAACAGCAATAAGGGCAACAGGTAAAATATTGTGACATTAGTTATAGTAATAGTTCGTGGTCTAGAAATAGTTAAGGTGAGGTTGTTTTACTGTATGAAGAAGTGCCTTGTTATATGACTAGCATTGCTACCTGGTAAGGGTGGAATGGTGGTGTATCATTTAGGATAATCTGTTCGTATTGTCATTTCTTTTATTCTATTTTTTTTTTTTATTTACTTGTGAGGCCACAATGGACCACTTCAGCCACAACATGAAAGACTCTACTTCGATCTCTGAGCCCTGATCTTTACCCAGTATTCCCTCATTCTTTGTGATCTCTGAGCCCGGAGTTCTTCCGTCACCCTCTGCACTCTTCTAGTCTTGGTTTCCGGTTCCAAAGCCAGATCCTTCAACCTTCTATAATTTTCAGACTTGAACCTCACATCCTCCAGCGTCAACCCAAACCCTTCCAAGTCCTCCTTGACCTCCTTCGTCCAGTTCAAACCGATTTTAAAATCCCAGACACTTTCAATAAGTCGTCTAAGTACTCTGTTCTCCGGTGTTCTAAGGATATGGCCCAAAAAGAAGATTCGTTTTTTCCTAATTGTGTCTAGTATTGGCTCCGAAATTTTATAGACTTCATTATTTGGTAGCAGTCTCCAACTATTATCTTTGTATATTCTCTTACCAATACAGGTTCTAAGGATTCTTCGTTCTAACGTCAGGATTCTGTGGGTTTTAGTTTTTTGTGACAGTTTTGTTTATAAAATTTTCTAATGTTTTCTAAATTTTGTAAATATATAGGCCTACGTATATACCTTATTATAATTTATTTTAAAAAATTTCTCAGAATCCCTTTTTCTACTTCTTTCTCGTACAGTCTGCCTTTTTATAGTAATTGCTTCCAGAATTTGGAAGAATGCCTTTTAATTCAGAAGAATTTCTACTAAATGTTTTCTACTTTGCTTTTCTTCTCCTTTCTAAAAACCTAAAAGGGTATAAGAAGAGTTAGCTCCTTTTTTCGGCCAGTGAGTTGAGTTTAGTTAGTTGAATTTGCCATACGGTCATTAGTGAATACATTGTACTATATAAAGGGTGATTCAAAAAGAGCGCCGGTTTTTAAACGGCTGGTAAATTTTTGTTTATCGGTTGGCAACATTGTTTGACCACATTTCTATTTTGGAGAACATTCCGATTGACGATTCAGTTGTAGTTTCTCTTGTTCGCAGTGTAGTACTCTCGCAGTCTGTGTCTAACCATGGAGAAGTTTACTATTGCGCAACGAGTGTTAATCGTCAAAACATTTTACCAGAGTGGAGAGAGTTATGCGGCTACTGTCAGGCGACTTCGCGGTACTCTAGGACGTAATGAAGCACCGAATGAATCAGCAGTTCGCAGGCTCATGAAAAAGTGTTTTGAGACGGGTTCAACAGTCGACCTTAAAAGTTCTGGACGTCGTCGTTCTGGCCAAACTGAGCAGAACGTTGCGTTGGTTCGTGACAGTGTGGCTGTTAACCCAGCAAATTAGGGAGTTTTTGTGGCGTCATTTGGATGGAATGGACATTGACGAGTTGTGGTTTCAGCAGGATGGTGCCACCTGTCACGCTGCACGAGAAACAATGTTGTTGCTCCGTGAACGGTTCCAGGATCGCATCATTTCTCGTAATTCCGACCATCAATGGCTACCAAGGTCGTGTGACTTGACGCCTTGTGATTTTCCTCTTTGAGGTCATCTGAAGTCATTGGTGTATGCCAATAAACCCCGAAACATCAATGACTTGAAGGAGGTAATTCGACGGGTTATCGGGCAAATGGAAGTCGAAACTTGTCGTGCAGTGATATCCAATTTCATGGACAGAGTTGATGCGTGCCAGCGCAGTAGAAGAGGACACATGCATGACATCATTTTTCATACATAAAATCGGAAGGAAAGATGAACTTGTTGATGTATTTATTTTCAGTTTTTCAATAAAATAAATATCTTAATTTGATACATCAAAACCGGCGCTCTTTTTGAATTACCCTATATATATTGTACGTTAAGAAAAGGTCTGCGTATTGTAACATTGATTTGGCTGTAGGTAAAAGGCAATTGTTAAATGTAAAATAATTTAATGTAAGTGATTGATTTGTAATTTGTTTGTAAGTCTAAGCATAATAATTTAAAGTAATTTATAATCTCGTAAATAAAAAATTGTTATAAGTTGAAAGGAAGTTAATCTATTATTTATTATACCCAGATTCCGAAAGAACCTAGGCTTAGGTGTTACAATATCATATACAAAGTGATTTTGGGATTTAAATAAAATTTGTTTAAATAAAAGAGTAGCCTATATCAAGCTAACGATATAAGAGTTAAAGGTTAATTTGTCAAAGATTTCTTTCTGTGTTTTACACAACTAAAAATTATAACTATAAATACAACTTATAAAAGATAGAGAATATTTTTAACTATTTTTCAGCCAATCAAAGCTCTTTTAAGTCGCAGTAATAGTCTAATAAAGCCATTAAATTATAGTAATTTTGACGTGAAATTTGATACAAAAACAAAACATCTGAAATTTAATATATATTCTTAAGAATTACCATTGATAAAACTTGTAAAAGGTTTTTTTTCAATTTTTTTTATTAGTGGATGCTTTCTATAGTCATTGACATAAATTTTATTCATCAGTTTTGATGTCACAATAATTTTATGTTCTACTACTAATATTGGAAAATTATTATTTATTCTAAAGACTGTATGTTGTTGTTTAGGTCATCAGCCAAAAGGCTGGTTTGAACCTGTAGAGGTTTTACTACGTAAAACGAGGAACGAGGTGGTTTACCCTTGCCTTCCTCACTGAGTGGAAAAGTATGCTTATTAGCATGCCAGGCCCTCTGAAAAGCACATATTTTCCACTCTGCAAACGACACCTTCACTTCATTCACCACAGGGTCTGGCTGTATAATGAAATTCATTACTTTCAGAGGAAATAACTCTGATTAGTGTCTTTTGCACCTCTACCTCTTCTGTTCTTAAATGATTCAGTCATTTAATTGGCTGACCATGTGATAAGAAACAGAGCTATTTATTTTAGCCCTGCAACGAACAGAGTGAGTGTAAATAATTTGACACTCCACCTGTCCGTTATGGGCATAAAAATATGGGCATAAAAAGACTGTATCTTTAGCAGATAAACATTTGTGTGATGCATAATGGGGGAAACTGTGATAAATACAGTTTTAAATTTCAGTCTTTTAGCCCTTTATGTTGAATTTTTCAAATATTATTTTTATTTATATATTATATTTAGTTAATATACATTACGATTTAAAACTGAACTAAAAAACTAAGCTGTACAAGTATAGAATATTTTTAACTAAATATACTTATACGCAAAAACTCTTCTTCACAAAGAGTTCTGTCCGCGCATACGAGTATAAAGAACAAAAAAAAAAATCTGGTGTGAAACACTCACACAACTTTTTCTTGCCAATGCAGATAATTAACAATAAACCTAACATTAGTAATAAAACATTAGAAATTAACAAAAAACTAACTTCAAAAATATAACCTTATTTTAATCATGAGTGAAAGACGCAAAATGAAAATCGAACTCAGTTTGGCTTAAAAATACGGAAAATCACTCTTCCACACTAAACTAGACTCTGTAGAGAAAAATGCTATAAATAAAAGTTGTAGATCTTTTAATTTTCTATAAATTTGATTATACATTTATGTCGTAAAATGTATTCTAAGACCGAAATCTTAACAAAATAGATTTTTCACACGTTTTCGTGAGAAAAAACAGAAAATTGCTTATTACTGCTAAACTAAGCGTTAAACAAAAAAATGTTCGAAATAAAAGTTGTAGAATTTTAAATTCTCTACAACTTTTGTTATATAAATTTTTGCGCTAAAATGCATATTAAAGCCGTAATCTTAAAAAAAGTATTTTTTACGTGAAAACAGCCTCATCAAGAATTTCAGCAAACATGACGCCTACCCTATCTTGTAGAGAATAAAAAATTGAGTAAACCAGGCGATTTAAAAAAAAATCGTAGGACCAGTTTTTGAGAAAATCGCAAAAAAGTGAAAAATTATACGAATAAACTACTACTTCCGGTTGACCGATTTTGATGAAAATGTTCGTGTCGGGTCCAGTAGTGGTATGTAACTTAAGTTTCAAGTTTAAAGTTCGTACGATGTTCCGTTTTTGAGATATTCTGTTCACACACAGACACCGACACACACACACACACACGCGCGCGCGCGCGCGCGCACACACACAGACCAATCGCTAAAAACGTGTTTTTTGGGTTCAGGGGGTCTGAAAACGTGTACGAGTAGATCCGGTGAAAACTCGATTTAGAAAAATCGACATGAAAACAATACTTTCCTTCCTATATATTAATATGGCCTTCGGGCCAGCCCAGTCAGTCAGCTGGTAGAAAGTCGCTATTATTTGTTAAGTAACACCGGTTGGGCAAGCGACTTTGTATGGTGACCAGTTGACAGCCATCCATGAACAAACTCTACTGGGGGTCTCTGTTGAAACTCATGTCTAATCAACGTAAAAAATACAGTAAAAAGCAGCGATCAAATTGGGTAGTTGTCAACAATGTACAGTACTCGATAACAAATAAAAGCTAAAAAAAAATAAATAAATAAAAAAATATATTCATACAGGCAAGAGAAAGTAAAAATTACTATAAGTTAATGCTTTTCACGGTTGATGTGCTCTGCTGTTCTGCGCGTTTAGAACAATCAGAACGTTTGCCAGCGTTTGTTTGTATGTTTCAGCCTGATAAACATTACGCGCGCATGCGTATAAAAGCCGCAGTAATTCACTCGTGTCTTGCATCTCGTACTGAACACATCGATTATAGAGCGGATTAACATGCAATACTTTATAATATAATCAGCTGATTGTATGTTCATAGATTATAATTATTGTTATTGAAAGACAAAAAAAAAATGAACTAAAAAGAAAAAAATTTACAAAAAAAATTACAAAAAAATAAAAAAAAATTAAAAAATTTTTTTTTAAGAAACGCTATTATTTAACAATTAATCAAAAAAAAAAATCACAGACATTACAGTTAAAAATAAAAGCGTGGCGCATTAATATATAGGCCCTATAATATTTTACAACGAATATTTTACAATAAATATTATATATATATTAATGCGCCACGCTTTTATTTTTAACTGTAATGTCTGTGATTTTTTTTTTGTAAATTTTTTTTTATTTTTTTATTTTTAGTTCATTTTTTTTGATTAATTGTTAAATAATAGCATTTCTTAAAAATTTTTTTGTAAATTTTTTTATTTTTTTCTTTTTAGTTCATTTTTTTGATTAATTGTTAAATAATAGCGTTTCTTAAAAAAAAATTTTATTAAAAATTTTTTTTTTGATTTTTTTGTGATTTTTCTGTAAATTTTTTTAATTTTTTTATTTTTAGTTAATTGTTTTAAGTAATTGTTAAATAAAAGCGTTTTTTAAATTTTTTTTTAAATTTTAAAATTTTTTTTTACAAACACCTCCACAGCGTATTGTCATCGAAGATAAACAAGTGTGCAAAGTTTGATTCATATTGATACGGTAGAAGTATTAAAATTTTAAGTTGCAAGATTTGATGCTTCCAAGAGTAAGTTAAATAAAAGCGTTTAAAAAAATGGCTGACAAAATATATAACAGAGCTACGAGAGCAAGTATTGGCAACGTTACTGGCAAGTCATTGGCTAGCTATGAAGTGAGTAGGGGGCAATGCATACATTCCGAACTCATCAGCCCTGAAAAATAGTATAAATTAAATTACTACAGTTAAATATACTAGACTGTGGTTACCGGTGTACTTTGATGGTTGGGGTTCAATTAACCATACTCTCTCAGGAATGGTCGGCCTGGGTCTGTACAAGACTACACCTCATTTACACGTCATATAACGGGTGATTCAAAAAGAGCGCCGGTTTTTAAACGGCTGGTAAATTTTTGTTTATCGGTTGGCAACATTGTTAGACCTCATTTCTATTTCGGAGAACATTCCGATTGACGATTCAGTTGTAGTTTCTCTTGTTCGCAGTGTAGTACTCTCGCAGTCTGTGTCTAACCATGGAGAAGTTTACTATTGCACAACGAGTGTTAATCGTCAAAACATTTTACCAGAGTGGAGAGAGTTATGCGGCTACTGTCAGGCGACTTCGCGGTACTCTAGGACGTAATGAAGCACCGAATGAATCAACAGTTCGCAGGCTCATGAAAAAGTTTTTTGAGACGGGTTCAACAGTCGACCTTAAAAGTTCTGGACGTCGTCGTTCTGGCCGAACTGAGCAGAACGTTGCGTTGGTTCGTGACAGTGTGGCTGTTAGCCCAGCAAAATCAATACGTCGCCGTTCTCAACTATTGGGTTTACGATGTTCTTCTGTACGGAGAATTCTTCGGTACGATCTCCAATATCACCTGTATAAAATTCAGTTGACGCAACATTTGAAAGTGGCAGACCACCAGAAGAGACGACAGTTTGTTGACTGGGTATTGAGAAAACGGCAGGATGATGACGCCTTCGCAAACAAAATCATTTTCAGTGATGAGGCGCACTTCCACTTAAACGGTTTTGTTAATAAACAGAACTGCCGTATGTGGGGTTTAGAAAACCCTCGCGTGGTTAATGAAAGGGAAATGTATGCACAGCGAGTGACAGTTTGGTGCGGCTTTTGGTCGGGCGGTGTCATCGGCCCTTACTTTTTTGAAAATCAAGAAGGACAAGCCGTGACAGTAAATGGAGACCGATACCGTACGATGATTAGGGAGTTTTTGTGGCGTCATTTGGATGGAATGGACATTGACGAGTTGTGGTTTCAGCAGGATACTGCCACCTGTCACGCTGCACGAGAAACAATGTTGTTGCTTCGTGAACGGTTCCAGGATCGCATCATTTCTCGTAATTCCGACCATCAATGGCCACCAAGGTCGTGTGACTTGACGCCTTGTGACTTTCATCTTTAAGGTCATCTGAAGTCATTGGTGTATGCCAATAAACCCCGAAACATCAATGACTTGAAGGAGGAAATTCGACGGGTTATCGGGCAAATGGAAGTCGAAACTTGCCGTGCAGTAATATCCAATTTCATGGGCAGAGTTGATGCGTGCCAGCGCAGTAGAGGAGGACACATGCATGACATCATTTTTCATACATGAAATCGGAAGGTAAGATGAACTTGTTGATGTATTTATTTTCAGTTTTTCAATAAAATAAATCTCTTAATTTGATATATCAAAACCGGCGCTCTTTTTGAATCACCCTATACATCATCCTCATCTCATTGGGTCATGGGGTTGCTTATTGTTCTAAATTGAACACATTGCAACTACACAAATTAGTTATAAAAAAAAACTACAGTTAAATAGGTTACAAGAATTACGTTTACATGTTCAGAGCGGCGGACACATTTATGCGGTTGATCAAACACTACCGGGTGGGTTGCGAACGCAAAAATGCGGCTAGTTTATATATTATTTTATTATCTCTTCTTTCTACGTTTTGTCGGGGCGAATAGTACAGTATTTCTATATCGTGCAGTCCTAGAAAAATGTTCATTGTATACCAGTTTTATGTTCTTGATCATAATGAGTAGTAAGTTTGCAATGCCATCCTCACTGAGTGGAATAGTATGCTTATCAGCACGCACTCTGAAAAGCATCTCTTGTCTGTCCGTAACTTGATGGCCTCCGGCAGAGAGGAACAATATGCGGATTGTAAAACCATTTCAGAAAACATTTCTAATTTTTTTTAAGTAATTAAAACTTGTCGGTAATGACGTACGATATTTTTTATAAAACAAAGTATTTCGAATGTTTTTGTTCTATAAAAATTATTTCGAAAAACACGCTTATTGAGATAATGTATAATATAGTAAAAGTTCTGTTTTTGAAGAAAAAACTGTCCTCATAACTTAAAAAATAATGATTTTCTGTTAAATTCTATTGCACAATCGTTTACCATAATTATTACAGAACAAACCTACCACAGATTATGTTAATCCATGAAATAATTGTTGAACAATGATGTATTGAAATATACGGTTTTTTCTTCAAAAACAAAACTTTTACTAGATTATACATTTTCTCATTAAGCGTTTGTTTTTTGATATAATTATATAGATAAAAAAAATATGCGAAATAATTTGTTTTATAAAAATACGTCATTTCCGACAAGTTTCAGTTACTTAAAAAATTTTAGATGTATGTTTTCTGAAATGGTTTTACGATCCGCTTATTGTTCCCCTCTGCCGGAGGCTATCAAGTTACAGACAGACAGGAGATGGTTTTCAGAGGGGATGCTGATTAGCAAACTTACTCCTCGTTTTTCTTAATAAAACCTCTAGAGGTTCAAAACAAGCCTTTCGGCTCTAACCTAAACAACAATAAAAATTATAATATATAAAAAACCTACATCTTTCACTCACGCATTTTTTGTTACTGAGTTTAGTTTTTTTGTAATTCAGTGATTTTCTATTTTTTCATGACGATTTGTAAAAAAAATGTTTTCTCTTTAGATTTCGGCCTTAGCATGCATTAAACGACAAAAGTGTATATAATTAAATTTATAGAATATTGAAAGATCTACAACTTTTATTTCAGACATTTTTCTCTACAGATCGTAGTTTATTGTCAAAGAGTGATTTTCCGTATTATTAAGCCAAACTAAGGTTGGTTTTCATTTTGCATCATTCACTCATGATTTTTTTTGTTTAACGTCCGACTGTTATGCAATTACTGCTAATGCAGACGGTGAAGGATGAAATGATTTTTTTTTGTAACGTATGAAAATATGCCGTGCCTGAATGGGATTCGAACCCAAGACCGCATGATGAGAGGGCGAGCACGTTACCTACTACGCCAATGCGGCCGGCCATGATTAAATTTAGTTTATGTTTTTGAGATTAGTTTTTTTTTATTATTATTATTATTATTATTTGCGTATAGTCCACCTAAGGAGAGCGCTAAAAACACAAAAATCTAGCTCTAGGCGGTGGCTCTGTACCTCCTTTTAGCTTCCCAAAAACCTTTCACCCTCTCACTTTGCGCCTTTTTCTCTTCCTCTGTCCATTTTCGCCCACTTCTTTTGGCTTGTGGTCTGAACTGAATTTCCTGGTTTCTGATTTTTACTTTCTCTTGCCTATATGAATATATAGGAAGGAAAGTATTGTTTTCATGTCGATTTTTCGAAATCGAGTTTTCACCGGATCTATACGTTTTCAGACCCCCTGAACCCAAAAAACATGTTTTTAGCGATTGGTCTGTGTGTGTGTGTGTCTGTGTGTGTGTGTGTGTGTGTGTGTGTGTGTGTCTGTGTGTCTGTGTGTGAACAAAATATCTCAAGAACGGAACATTGTACGAACTTGAAACTTGAAACTTAAGTTACATACCACTACCGGACGCGACACGAACATTTTCATCAAAATCGGTCA
Source organism: Catonia carolina (assembly GCA_035578175.1). Classification (NCBI taxonomy): domain Eukaryota; kingdom Metazoa; phylum Arthropoda; class Insecta; order Hemiptera; family Achilidae; genus Catonia; species Catonia carolina. Next base: position 12,598,805 of record JAQMRL010000013.1, on the reverse strand, counting down.
ACCGGAAGTAGTAGTTTATTCGTATAATTTTTCAGTTTTTTGCGATTTTCTCAAAAACTGGTCCTACGATTTTTTTTAAAATCGCCTATTTTACTCAATTTTTTATTCTCTACAAGATAGGGTAGGCGCCATGTTTGCTGAAATTCTCGGTGAGGCTGTTTTCATGTAAAAACGTTGTTTTTTTAAGATTACGGCTTTAATATAAATTTTAGCGCAAAAACTTATATAATAAAAGTTGTAGAGAATTTAAAAACCTACAACTTCTGTTTCAAACATTTTTTTGTATAACGCTTAGTTTAGCGGTAATTTGCGATTTTCTGTTTTTTTTCTCACGAAAACGTGAGAAAAATCGATTTTTTTAACATTTCGGTCTTAGTATGCATTTTACGACAAAAGTGTATATAATAAAAGATATAGAAAATTAAAAGATCTACAACTTTTGTTTAGAGCATTTTTCTCTACAGAGCCTAGTTTAGCGTAAAAGCGTGATTTTCCGTATTTTTAAGCCAAACTGAGTTCGATTGTCATTTTGCGTCATTCACTCATGATTAAAATAAGGTTATGTTTTTGAGGTTAGTGTTTGTTTATTTCTAATATTTTATTAATAATGTTAGGTTTATTATTAATCATTTGCATTGGCAAGAGAAAGTTGTGTGAGTGTTTCACACCAGATTTTTTCTCTACAAAAGATTAGTTTTTTTGTTTATTACTAACGTTTTATTTCTAGTGTTAGGTTATATTGTTTATTATTTTCATTGGGAAGAGAAAGTCGTGTGAGTGTTTTTATACCAGATTTTTTTAGTTTTATGTTATAAATGCAGTAGGTAGTTAAATTTAACGGAGGCAGATACATATACAGGGTGATTCATGAAGTTCTCCCCCCACTTCTACAGCACATTGTACTAGTAAAAATAATGAAAAAATGTTATATAAACATAGGTCCGAAAACGCTTCGTTAGCGAGTTACAGCTAGCGAAAGTTTCGCCTGGATTTCAGTTCACCAGGTGAAATGAGGTCTTCCTGGAATTGTGGTAAGGTAGATTAAGGGGCAAATTCAATCATTTCTTATGGTTTTTGATCTGATAAATTGAATAAAACAGGTCCCAGATCTGTAAGTTAAATAGTTTTTAAGAAAACCAGTGTCAAATGCAAAAAATGGAGTGAAAAACTTATTTTTTCATCTTTGGGCAAGGATAACTGTGTTATTTCACCAAGAAACAGTTAAAATTTTTCAATAAAACATGTAGAAAATTTTATTCTGAACAAACCGGTGTAAATTAAGTACACAGAAAGCGAATAGATGTTTGATTAAATGAGTTTTTATTCATAAGAGTACAAAGTAAAATTAACCGGAAAAACTAAAATGAAAAAATGTGTTTTTTTCACTCCATTTTTTTGCATTTGACACTGGTTTTCTCAAAAACTATTCGCTTTCTGTGTACTTTATTTACACCGGTTTGTTCAGAATAAAATTTTCTACATTTTTTATTGAAAATTTTTAACTGTTTCTTGGTGAAATAACAAAGTTATTCTTGCCCAAAGATGAAAAAATGTGATTTTCACTCCATTTTTTGCATTTGACACTGGTTTTCTCAAAAACTATTTAACTTACAGTTCTGGGACCTGTTTTATTCAATTTATCAGATCAAAAACCATAATAAATGATTGAATTCGCCCCTTAATCTACCTTACCACAATTCCAGGAAGACCTCATTTCACCTGGTGAACTGAAATCCAGGCGAAACTTTCGCTAGCTGTAACTCGCTAACGAAGCGTTTTCGGACCTATGTTTATATAACATTTTTTCATTATTTTTACTAGTACAATGTGCTGTAGAAGTGGGGGGAGAACTTCATGAATCACCCTGTATAATTGTCTACAGAAGATACTCTGCAATAAAGTACATAATAATATTGCTGTAAAATTGTTTCAATAACTATTTGCAACTTTAACGCTCTAGTAATGATGGAAGATCACCGATAATTATTTAAAGTTAAATATTTTAAGTTTTTATTCATGTATTGTTCCAGTTTAAAACCATTATAACGTAACAACGTAACTTAATAAATATTTTACATGACTTTTTATTACTATTTAATTATCCGGTCATTTTATAATATTTCTTGAACAATGTTTTTGTTGGAGTAAAATTTATAATGGCATTTTACATGAATGTAGTACAAGTTAAAGGTTTATTGTAACGGGTGTTTCAAAAAGGACGCACTTCGAAGTTTGAGAACGCTCTTTTATTACATTAAGTAATTACAAATTATACAAATTATACGGTATGAAATTATTACCTTTATAACATTCAGATTACCTGTAAAACTTCACAATAAATGTTCAAAATGACTTCCTCCGCTTGTAATGCAAGTTCGGACACGTTTCATGACATTTGCAGCCACTTTTCGTAGTGTTTGCTCATTAATGTTTGTAATCTCACTTTCAATATTAGCCTTCAATTCTTCAATTGTATGAGGATTGTTTTTAATAACCTTACTCTTTAAATTCCCCCAAAGAAAAAAATCCGCAGGAGTAAGATCTGGGGATCTTGGTGGCCACAATCCTTTTGATATCACACGATGGCCAAAAAATTCTCGTAACATATTCAGCGTTTCAGTAGAAGTATGGCACGTTGCGTTATCCTGCTGAACCAACAATCTCGATCGTGTAATTCTAACAACGCTATAAATTGTTCAATTAAGTTGCGGTACACCACACCATCTACAGATGTGTCAAAAAATAAAGGCCCAACAATACGACGCCGGGAGATCGCACACCAAACACCAATTTTACGTGCGTGTAGTGGACGTTCATGAAATGTGTGAGGATTATGAGCGCTCCATATTCGGCAGTTTTGGCTGTTGATGTAACCATCCAAGTGGAACCATGCTTCGTCACTGAAATAAACACGATCCAATATTTCAACACCGTTGTCATTAACAAGAGAACGTATCCAACGACAATACTGTATACGTTTCCCATGGTCAACTTCTTTCAGTTCATGAACGATACCGATGCGGTAAGGATGCAGATTTAATTTTTTCGTAGCCCTTAAAGCGGAAGATAGTGATAATTCAGCCTGTGATGATACCTTTCTAAGTGATTTGCCGGGTGAGGCAGTCAAACGTTGTTTCACATCGTCCAAAACTTGTTCTGTTAACACTGATGATCGACCTGTGCTTTTCCGATCCGGTACACTGCCAGTCTCACGAAATTTATTAATCAGACGCGATATTATGGTGTTATTAGGTACTTCAGAATTGGGAAATTTTAACTGGAATTCGTCTTTCACTCGTTCGTAAGATTTATATGCGCAATAACTTTCAGTAATAAAAACACTTTCATCCTTTGAAAAAACCATGTTTGAACTTATACAGACACAAATGAATACTGGGATATCACTAGTACATGTCAGTAATACACAATGGGTCAACAATGAGTACGGTAGTGCCAACTGTTATTTGGGGGGAAAAAATATTCCCTATGCAGAAAATATTAACCCTTAAACTTCGAAGTGCGTCCTTTTTGAAACACCCATTATTTTATCTATATTTTTAATATGTCTGTCTGTATGTCAGTGTTAATGTCTGTCTGTTATAAAATGTACAGCATACAACTTTTAAATGACAACAGTGTATTAGGTAGACTGACATATCGTATAAATTATATACAGTGTATTCATATTTACGATCAAGTTATAATAGCTAGTAATAATATTATTAAAGTATTATTGTTATTACAAATCTTGATTGTTTTCTTATTAGGTCTGGTTTTAATAGTATTTCTTGCTTCAGGTACTGACAATTAAATTTTTTTTTTAGACAATATATGTATAATTTTTATTTTATATTATAAGTGTGATGCAGGGTTCTATTCTCGGACATTTTCTGTTCGTTTATATTGGATAGTAATACATCAAATTTATGTAACACTATTAGGATAGAATTCATAAATGTCTTTACCTTTCACCTGTTTTAATATATTTATGTATTTCTCGATATAATATCGTTGCGACCTAATGTATGTGTAGTATAATATACGGTATAAAATGGACTTTATTATTGAGCAGGATTATCGAAGAAGTATAATAATGGGTGTCCCAAAAATCCGAGTCTTCTTCTTCTTCCAGTGCCTATCCGTTGCCGAATGTTGGCAATCATTCTGGCAATGCTGATTTTGTTGACAGCCGCTTTAAACAATTCAGGGGTGGATACCGAAAACCATGTCCTTAAATTTTTCAGCCAGGATATTCGCCTTCGCCCAACGCCTCTCCTGCCATGCACTTTCCCCTGCACTATGCATTTCAGCAGCTTGTATTTAGTTTCATTTCTCATGATGTGTCCTAGGTATTCCAATTTTCTTCTTTTGACTGTATACATTATTTCAGTCTTTTTATTTAGTTTTTGAAGAACTCTCTCATTGGATATTTTATCGGTCCATGATATTCTCAGGAGTCTTCTGTAGGTCCACATCTCAAATGACTCCAGTTTCTTTGCTGTTGCTTCACTGAGAGTCCAAGATTCTACTCCATATAGCAAGATGGAAAATACATAGCATTGAAGTAGTCTAATTTTCAATTCAAGGTTCAAGTTGTGTGTCTTGAACAGTTTTGACATTTGGTTGAACGCTGATCTGGCTTTTTCAATCCTGGCCTTTATTTCCTGAGAATGGTCCCACCGCTCATTTAACACTGTGCCCAAGTAAACGTATATTGGTACTTGTTCTACAACTTTGCCATCAATAGTGAAATGTAGATTGTCAATTTTCTGCTTGCTTACTATCATAACTTTTGTTTTATTACTGTTGACTTCCAGACCATATTTTCCACTAACTTCAGCCACTTTGTTCATCAACAGTTGAAGTCCCTGTGAGGTGTCTGCAAAAATGACAGTATCATCGGCATATCTAAAGTTGTTGATTCGTTCTCCATTCAATAGTATACCAACATCCAAGCATTCTAATGCTTCTTGGAAAATAGCCTCAGAGTACAAATTGAATATGAGTGGCGACAATATACAGCCCTGCCGGACCCCACGGAGAATTTTCAATTCCTCTGTTTTCACTTGGTTAATCCTGACATATGCAGATTGATTCCAATAGAGGTTCCTAATTATACGCAAGTTTTTACCATCAATTCCACTATCTTGCAGGACTTCCATCATTTTGTTATGCTGAACTTTGTCAAAAGCCTTTTGATAATCAATAAAACAAGCATATATATTACAATTCATGTCCCGGCAACGTTGAAAAAGGATTTGTGTACTAAAAAGTGCATCTCTTGTTCCCGTACCTTTCATGAAGCCAAACTGTGTAGGCGATACTTGCTCTTCACATATTCTATAAAGTCTGCGGTGTATAATTTTCAAAAACAATTTCAACAAGTGGCTCATGAGGCTAATTGTTCTATAATCACTACACTTCTTAGCACCCTGTTTCTTAGGTATAACTATAAACTCTGATTTCAGCCATACCTTGGGTATTTTCCCACTATTATATACTTTATTGAAAACAGTAGTCAGTTTTTTCTTGAACTCATCATCAAAAACCTTCAAAATTTCTGACTGAACGCCATCTGGGCCAGCTGCTTTCCCGTCTTTAGTGGATAATATGGCTGCTTCAACTTCCTCCAAGAGAATATCTGGACCTGTTAACTCTTGTGGTAAGTGGTATTCAGTTCTTTGGTCTGAAAAAAGCTTTTCAACATAATTCTGCCATGCCAATTTCATTTTTTCTACATCCACAATCATCTCTCCTTTATCATCCTCCAACCTACCCACTGATCTTTTCCTATATTTCCCTGTTATTTCTCTAACCTTTTTGTGCATTTCAAATGTATCATACTTAGCCTGAGCTACTTCAATCTCATAACATTTTTCTTTGAGTTCCTGTTCTTTTGCTTCTCTGATTTTTCTTCTTACTTGTCTGTTGATAAACACATATTGTTTAGTGTCTCTTTCTATTTTCTTCCTTCTCCTCTCCTCCATCAACCTCAAAATCTCGTCTACATCCACGATTTCTTCTTGTCCAAATCCATTCTTAATATATCCTTCTTTATTTTTGTTGTGACATCCACCATTTTTTGTATTTTGTCATCAATTTCTGAGCTGTTGTTCACTACAATTAGAGCAGTATTTCTTGAATTTTCCTTCTATTGTATGATTGTTGAGTTTGTTTTGTTTTCAGCTTTTTCCACTGTATTCTAAATTCTGCTACCAGTAGATTGTGGTCTGAGTCTATATCTGCTCCTGGAAATGTTTTGGCCATTTTGCAACTATTTCTATATATCTGATTAACCATTATAAAGTCAATTTGATTGCGTATAATTGCACCATCCTTTCCATCTCTTGGAGATTTCCAAGTATATAATCTACGTGGAGGTAGTTCAAAAAATGTGTTCACTGCAACCAACCTGTTCTCTTCGGCAAAAGTACAGAGTTGTTCTCTTGATCCATTTCTTTCCCCCAGGCCATAGGGACCAATGCTGTTTCCTGATCTTCCTTTACCTACCTTTGCATAGAAGTCACCCATTATTATTAGAACCTCATTCTTAGGAATATTCTTTATAAGAGATGATAATTGACCATAAAAATTTGTTATTACTTCCTCATCATTGTCACCTGTGGGTGCATATACCTGTATGATATTCACATTTACTGGCTTTGCTTTTACTTGAACAAGCGTTATTCTTTCATTGACTGGTAAAAAGTTAGAGACATATTGTGCAATTTGTTTGTGCATGATGATTCCAACTCCATACTCATATATTTGGGGAGCTCCAGAGTAAAACACTCTATAGTCCTCAATATCACAATAGTCTGCATCTGGCCATCTCATTTCGCTTATTCCCAAACCCTAAGATCCAAACGTTCCATTTCTTTAAAAGCATTTTGTATTTTACCTGCTTGAGCCATGGTTCTCACATTCCACGTACCGATCTTTGTACGAAGGCTACAGAAATTTTCTGTTTTTATGTCGTTGTTCATACTTGCTCCCTCCGAAGATCCGATTGGGGAGCTTACTCCGAAATTATAATTTAGCCTGAACATTGCCATAATGAATACTAGGGTTGCTCTAAAAGCCTTTAATGCAGTGGTTACCCATTGTGCCTTCTGCATCCTCATGCCGTTGACTAAGACTATACCTTAGTTCCTCCGCCTTCAAAGATATTTTTAACATCTTCAGGACAAGAGATTGCCCTCAGTACTCAGCTCTTCCGCTCTAAAGACCGTTGGCCTTGCAGAGTTGACTCCTTATTCCGGGAGTCCTTCGGTCACCAGAGCATCTTCACAGGTGCATGGTCTGAGTGCTAGGTTTTGGTCCACCCCGGCTATTTGATTTCACCGGTACCACCCATATCTGGGAGGCATCCCCCTATCCGCCACCTGGGGAGGCGCCCGATGGAGGCCCTAGCTACCCCTCACGGGAAAAAAAATCCGAGTATTGCAAAATATTTCGCAAAAGAGTGATGTTATTCTTTAAAACATAATACGAGGTGTGGCTATTAAATAACGAGATTGACGTTGTAAAAAATTGTATTTTTATTTTATACAAAATCACTTATTATCACCTTCAATATACACTCCTTCTCTATCCCTACAACGCTCCATGCGAATTTACCAGGGTTGGAAACAGTGCTGGAAGTCATCTTCTGTCAACTCCTTCAGGACACATGCCGTTTTCTCTTTTACAGCTTCCACAGACTGAAATCTTGTCCCTTTTAATTCAGATTTCACCTTAGGGAACAGATAGAAGTCACATGGTGCAAGATCTGGTGAATAAGGTGGATGTTCTAACACTGAGATGCTGTACTTGGCTAGGAACCTCTTGGCAGATAACACGCATGGAGAACCCATGATTTGTCCTTCCACATTTGGGGCCATTTTTCCTTACTCTTTGATGTAGTTTAGAAAGTACCTCAAGGTAGTAATATTGATTAATTTTTTGACCTTCAGGAACCCAGTGAAGGTACACAATCCCATGGATATAAAAAAAAACATCATCATTGCTTTAAATTTTGACTTGCTCATTCGAGATTTTTTGGCTCTTGGTGAAGTTCGGCTCTTCCAGTGCATGGATTGACGCTTCGTTTCCGTATCATAAGTAAAAAACCACGTTTCATCACATGTTATTATCATTTCCAAAAAATGTGGGTCCTTTTCAATCGCGTACAAAGTATCAGTACAGTTATTTTTGCGAGCTTCGTTTCAAACATTTTTAAGCGGCACGTGTCCTGAAGGAGCTGACAGAAGATGACTTCCAGCACTGTTTTCAACAATGGAAAATTTACATGGAGCGTTGTGTAGGGGCAGAGCAGGAGTGTATATTGAAGGTGACAATAAGTGATTTTTATTTTTTTTTAATAGACTGCATAGGATCACTTTAGTCAGTCCATTAACCAAGTCTCTTCGATGGGATTGTTCGGGCCTTGCGGTCCTCCCAATACTTCTTCATACGTTCCGATCTTTATGCCCTTTCTGGTGTTGAAAAAATTCGTGTTGTGAGTTTTCTTCTTGTAAGTGTGAAGCGTGTGTATTTGTTTTGGATTTAAATGAGGGCTTTTTAATAAGTGATTATGTATAAAATTTAAAAAAAAAATTTTACAACGTCAGTCTCGTTATTTAATAGCCACACCTCGTAACATCTTTTGTTGGAAAAAAAGTTTCCGTGCTCGGACTTTTGAGACAACCAGTAGGTATATTACAGTACACGATGAACTTATATTAAATCAAGTACCTTTATTGTTTTACAAATGCTGTTCTTTGTATCACTTTTGCAATAAAGTCTTTACTGCGGCTGATAATGTCTTTATATCAATATGTAATGGTTTCAAGACAAGATATGTGCACTATTAATATGAGTTATTATACTAGTAATGGCGCCTGTGTGTGTGCTAGCTTATTTCTAACCTCAAAAGGGTTGCGTTAAAATTAGGTTTACCATAAATAAGTGAATAAAAGTTATTATTGTAGATTAAAAGTTATTTTTTAGATATATTGCAACGTGCTTTACATGAGCGTTATATGAGCTCCATAAAGTAGGCCTAAGCATACAAATTATGGTTTCATGATTTCGGCTGGAAAGTTCAAGGTTATGGAATTTAGTGAAATAAATGGTCCAGGAGATTGAAAGTTGTTCTCTGTGACGAGGTAATCGAGCAGGTGTCGATTTTTACTTTCTCTTGCCTATATGAATATTAGGAAGGAAAATATTGTTTTCTTGTCGATTTTTCGAAATTGATTTTTCACCGGATCTACACTTTTCCAGACCCCCTGAACCCAAAAAAACACGTTTTTAGTGATTGGTCTGTGTGTGTGTGTGTGAACAGAATATCTCAAGAACGGAACATCGTACGGACTTGAAACTTAACTTAGATACCATTAAAGGACCTGACACGAACCTTTTCATCAAAATCGGTCAACCGGGAGTAGTAGTTTATTCGTGTAAGTTTCACTTTTTTGCGATTTTCTCAAAAACGGTTCCTAAGAGGCAAAGATTAGAACATATAAAGCAAATTACAAAAGATGTTGGGTGTTACAGGTATGTAGATATGAAACGATTTGCGCAAGATAGAACAGCTTGGAGAACTGCATCAAACCAGTCGAGAGACTGATGACAAAAAAAAATAGGTAACATCTACGAGTTTCAGCCATGCAGGTTGTCTGTAACTGAATAAACTGAAAATAATAATAATAATTTTTTTTTTATTGAGTGATGATGCCTACATAAACCTTGGGCTTGTGTGTAGGTAATGATATGTGGTGATTTACAGATGAAAAAAATGCCAGACCTGACCGGGAATCGAACCCGGGACCCCGGCATAGTAGCCAGTTGCCATAGTATTTAATCGTTGAACCTCTTACGGGTTCAATCCTGAAGAGTTTAATCCCTTGCGGGTTTTTTTTTAAATTGTTGAGGTGTAATTTTTATAGTTTTACTATATGTAACATCTCCATCGAGTCGGTTATGTAAACTCCAGCCATGTGGAGTTTACGCATTAAGTCTAATGTGAGTTTACAATAGAAATGAAACAGGTAAAGAAAAATTTGCACAAACTCAAAATGTTACAAAGAAACGTAATGTATAAATTTTATTACACACATAAAATTTATCAGAACTTATTTTTTATAAAGCTACTATATGTTTAATATTCCTGGTGTAGAATTAAACAAAAAAACTAAAATAAAAATATATTAAGTAATTAATTAAGTTGTAAATAAATAATCGAGTAATTAACTTCACCGACATAAATTTTACTCACGTTTCTTCTTTATTAACATACAAGTCCTTTAGAGTGTTAAATTTGTAATCAACATAAGTTTATCTGTGTTTTATTATGTGGAAAAAATTAAAAAGGATTAAATTACGTGTAAAAAATTACTTCTGCATTTTTTTTTTAAAGTATTTGTCTTTTTTTAACACGACACAGATGTATCGTCTGTAAAAATATTCATTTCGCTTATTTCCATGCCAAGGTGTAATGTATTTCCCGTAATAGTAAAACAACAGTGAATGTTTATTTAAAAATAAGAAAATAAGACATTTATTTCAACCGGTTTTAAAGAATAATAAAACGAGTGGTTAGTTTTAACTTGTGGTGTTAACAGTAAAAGAGACATCATGTTTGACAGAGGTAACTGATAAAAATCAAACGGAATAACGCAGACATCAATATTATTATCAGTTTAATATTTGTTTTAATCTTTCTTTGCATATTCGATGATTGTGAAAGTGTAATAAGTTAGTTTTAATATATTTTGTAAGGTGTGAACAAGTTATTAAGTTATTGTAAATTAAATAAGAAATGTAAAAAAATAACTACTCGTCGGTTTGTTTTTTTTTTATTAATTAATTATCTTAAATTTTCAACCAAACTTTTGGTAATGAAACATAATACCAACTATTAAGAAAAGAGAAAAAGAATTAAATTAAAATTAATCAGTGAAATTTTTTAAGGGAAAGCAGAAATATCAACGGCTATTTTGATAAAGATGCCGGTTTGTGTATAAAAACGTTTTCAGGAAACGTTAAGACGTATACAAGGCCTGCCCACTGAAGATACCCCCACACAAATCTACTAAGATATATTTTATAACGCATATTAATGTTTCAACGTTTTTACTTTTTTTTTATAAAATAAAAGAAACAGATAAAATAAAAGAAAATACTTTGTGAAGTACCTCGAGTAAAAAAAGGTTAAGGTTGGATTGACTTTTATTGTATGTTTAGGCGCCAGGAAGTTTAAAATTCAGGAACTTTGTTTTATTTTGATTTAATAGCTTATAACTCCTAATACGGCAATGAAGAAACGACCAAAAGATTATCATTTACATTTTAATTCCGCAAAAATAAAAATATGATTCTAAAATTTCAAAAAAATTGGAACCACTTTCTTTCAATCAGTATGGCCGTAAATATTTCTACGTACATTAACGATCAAATTCGTGTATCTTTTTAAAATTAATTTGAAATACGAGAAATGTCATTTACCTTGTTTTTACGTCTAGAATTATTATTACAACAGGGGCGTTAATACCTACACTCGGAAATAAAATGAAATGAGAAGTATCAGGTTTCTTAAAACAACGGCTGTTTCCCGAAGGATTGTTTTAATAAATTAATATTTTACTCCTCGTAAAGTTATGTACCGGTTAATTTACTAATAACAGTTTTTTTTAATCCTTAATGGGTGTACGTGGCAATCTGTTCTATTTAAGAACCATAAACAAGTCTATGATCCACTGAAATGCGGATGATATGTGTGTATACGAGGTGTGGGTATTAAATAATGAGACTGACGTTGTAAAAAATTTTATTTTTATTTTATACATAATCACTTATTGTCACCTTCAATGTACACTCCTTCTCTATCCCTACAATGCTCCATGCGGAGGCCATGTGTCGTATAAACATATGTGATTTATGCTGATTAACATTTCATCATCTTTACGAAGGCACTGTACTTTTGTAAATATGAGTGGATAATATGATTGTAAATTTTGCAAAGCTTCAGAGGGTAAACACATTTATATGTTCAAATTTTGTAGTGTCGACAAGGCAAAGAAATTTAATTTTTTCCCAGTCCTGAAGTCTAACATCCGTTTCCATTAAAATATGGTCTAAAACTTCAAAAAATTAGATTCGGTATTTTGTTTTAATCTGATCTTTGTCAAAATTAGCCTTTTTCATTTTTACGATTGTTTCCACGTTGAATTCTGTCAGTTTCATTTAATAAAGTGTTAAAGATGTCTTATGAATTTTTTTTAAGGATGTTGTACAAAATATCAGTGGAACAAAAAATTATATTATAGATACTGAAGTCACGAGATTGGCTTCTGCTTATGGATGGGCTGTGAGGAAGGGAAGTGAAAATACGACAGTGCTGCCAACCTCAACAGTCAGACACTACTCGTACATTTCACTGCCGTGCGGTTTCTACAAACATTTTGTAAACTGTGGTTTATTCCGAGAAAATGTTTTCGTTATAAACCTTGTAAGAAATGAATGCGACCTGTAATATTGCCTAAAGCTTAATTACATTACTAAAAATCTGGTGTGAAACACTCACACAACTTTCTCTTGCCAGTGCAAATAATTAACAATAAACCTAACATTAGTAATAAAACAGAAATAAACAAAGAAACTAACCTCAAAAACATAACCTTATTTTAATCATGAGTGAAAAACGCAAAATGAAAATCGTACTCAGTTTGGCTTAGAAATACGGAAAATCACTCTTTCTCTCTAAACTAGACTCTGTAGAGAAAAATGCTCTAAATAAAAGTTGTAGATCTTTTAATTTTCTATAAATTTAATTATATACACTTTTGTCGTAAAATGCATACTAAGGCTGAAATGTTAAAAAAATCGATTTTTCTCACGTTTTCGTGAGAAAAAATCAGAAAATCGCAAATTACCGCTAAACTAAGCGTTATACAAAAAAATGTTCGAAATAAAAGTTGTAGGTTTTTAAATTCTCTACAACTTTTGTTATATAAATTTTTGCGCTAAAATGCATATTAAAGCCGTAATCTTAAAAAAACAACGTTTTTACGTGAAAACAGCCTCACCAAGAATTTCAGCAAAAATGGCGCCTACCCTATCTTGTAGAGAATAAAAAACTGAATAAACCAGGCGATTTTAAAAAAAATCGTAGGACCAGTTTTTGAGAAAATCGCAAAAAAGTGAAAAATCACACGCATAAACTACTACTTCCGGTTGACCGATTTTGATGAAAATGTTCGTGTCGGGTCCGGTAGTGGTATGCAACTTAAGTTTCAAGTTCGTACGATGTTCCGTTCTTGAGATATTTTGTATATACACACACAGACACACACACAGACCAATCGCTAAAAACATGTTTTTGGGTTCAGGGGGTCTGAAAACGTATAGATCCGGTGAAAACTCGATTTCGAAAAATCGACATGAAAACAATAGCTACTTTTCTTCCTATATATTCATATAGGCAAGAGAAAGTAAAAATGTTTGATTTACTGTAATTACCATATTCCTACCTTATTCCATTCGAACTAAATTTTCTACGAATGAATCGCCTTCTTTACTATCGCTATCACCGGCGTATTCACTATCAGTTTCTCTAGTATCATCTAACCGTTTTCTTTTGTTACCAAGTGTCAAAAAAAACTGTTGAAGAAAGCTTCTTCACGTCTTTAAATTCCTTCTTTATTTTTCGAATTGTGGAAAGAGAAACATCACAGTAGTTAGCCACTCGCTCATGGCTTTTGTTAAGAGGTATTTTGAAAGGCATTTTTGTTTAGTTTCAACTTCACAGCATTTTATTATACTGCGTATTAGATTTCGTTCAGCACTGTGAATAGTCGTTGTAGTAGTTGCCTACGTTTTCCAGAAACCAGCATTTCTGTTTATGATAACAAACAGTTATATTTATACAGTTAACCTAAAAAAGGTTCCGCGATGTACTGTATATGCTCTGGGTATAGCATAAGTTGTTATATTTGTTGTACTGAAATTAAAGCAATCGCGCATGCGCACTGATGCTTTCCCCCTTTACCCCTCGTTGCAAACAAGGGCAAACTCGTGAATCAAGTAACTATAACAATGAAGCAAAAAACGGTACTTATCGGCGCCCCGCCGACACCGCAAATACAAAACAACTAACGTACGCGTTCATAGAAATGCATTAGCAGTAGACTGGTCGACCCACGCCAATCTCTTCACTATTGTGGGTCAGGTGGGGAGAGCAAGGTATGCGGATTGCCGCTATAGTCAACGTAGTCATTGCAATCCGCTTACGCGGGAAAAGAAGCTGTGGCCATCCGTCTAACTCTTTACTTGGGAGTTTATTACGTATGTTGTTGTTGTTTAGGTCATCAGCCGAAAGGCTGGTTTGGACCTGTAGAGGTTTTACTAAGTAAAACGAGGAGTGAGGTGGTTTACCATTGCCTTCATCACTGAGTGGAAAAGTACGCTTATCAGCATGCCGGGCCCTCTGAAAAGCACATATTTTCCACTCTGCAAATGACACCTTCACTTCATTCACCACAGGGTCTGGCTGTATAATGAAATTCATTACTTTCAGAGGAGATAACTCTGATTAGTGTCTTTTACACCTTTACCTCTTCTGTTCTTAAATGATTCAATCATTTAATTGGCTGACCATGTGATAAGAAACAGAACTATTTATTTTAGCCCTGCAATGAACAGATTGAGTGTAAATAATTTGACACTCCACCTATCTGTTATGGGCAGTTATTAAGTATATCAAAGCTATTACAAATACTATTTCATCATTAGAAAGCGCTCTAAGCAGATACAATAATTTTATGTAGGTACTTTTTTACACGACATTGCTTCATTTATTGTAAAACAAAAAATAATATAAACAGAAATTAGCCTATACTACTTATTTCGTGAGAGAAATAAATTTCGATACTATCAATTAAATAGGTGAAGAGGCTCTTCACCTACTTCACCTGAATAACCGCCGCTGACCTACATTTTCTCTAAATGAATACATTATTTAATACAAATTTAATACAACTTGACTTACTTTTAATAAATAAATCATATGATTCAACATTTTACTTCAAATGTATTTGTATTTTAAATATGTATTATTAACTTTTAATTATGATAAAATGATTTACAGTCAGCCACTCAGTTTGCTCCTAATGTAAACAAATAATGATGTCACTGAGCATGCGCATTATATCGAAATGTGTACACGCTGATTAAAAAGTAACAACAAAATACTTTTAAAAGTAATTTTATAAATGAAATTGTTAGGCCTACATCATATCATGACTGATGTTTTTGGTACTTTAAGTGCTTATAATTTAAAAAAATAGTTAACTTAATAAGAAATACGACATCCGTAAAGTCGCGGACTCTAGCGTGCACCCTGTAGTAGGTGGCTTTTGTTTGTTGACAGTAGGAGCAAACTAAGAACGGCTGAACTATACGTATTTGCGTTCAATTCGACCACGCATGAATTAAATTTGGAAGGAAGTGTTTTAGTTGCTAACATCACTTATAGATTTCTTTCTTTATAACAACCCATAAAAGGTTACGTGAATAAACACGGATGATTTAACTTTTAGTTACACACTTTCTTTTTATTCGTTAAGCTACTATTAAGCCTAATATTCTTAATTGCAGTATTAAATAATTCTTTTTTTACTAATTTACTATAAAATTAGTCACTAACCAAACAATTCTGATTATTCATTATTTATTAGTTAAACTACATAGGCCTCCGGGCCAGCCCAGTCAGTCAGCTAGTAGTAGGCCTAAGTCGCTATTATTTGTTAAGTAACACCGGTTGGGCAAGCGACTTTGTATGGTGACCAGCCAACAGCCGTCCATGAACAAACTCTGCTGGGGGCCCTTGTTTAAACTCATGCCTAATTCACGTTAAATAATACAGCAAAGCAGCGATCAAATTGGGTAGTTGTCAATAATGTACAGTTCCCGATAACAAATAAAAGCTAAAAAATAACTACATAACCGCGGACCAAATACTTGTATTTGTTCTTGAATTAATATTTACCGATGTAAAATAACGGGTCATCATCATCTGCCAGGGATTAGGCTCATGCCTGTTCCGGTTCATTTCGCAGGTCTTCCCAAGCCTCGCTTGGGAACCATACCAAGCTGCATATCATTTCTACCAAGCTCTCGATATCATCAAACCCCTTCATCTACTTCAACAGCAATACGTACTCACAAGTACACACACACACACACACACACACACACACACACACACACACACACACACACACACACACACACACACGCACGCACACACACACACACACACACACACACACACACACACACACACACACACACACACACACACACACACACACACACACACACACATATTTATGAAAACCTTTATTAAGGCCCTCAGAGTTATCATTTTTGAAAATTTGAAACAAAAATGTTGCTGTGAATATAAATAAGAATATGGTGTCAAAATTTCATGAAAATCTGTTCAGTAGTTTTGAAAATTGGCCTGCACAAGAAAACACGCTATGTCTTTATAATATTAGTATAGATTATGTTCAATTTTAAAATATTATTGTTTAAATAAAAATTTATTGACTCTATATGAAAAATGCAATTTAAGAATTTAAATTTTGAAAAAAGTATTTTCTTCAATTAGAACAAACGCCTTACCACTAATGATGGTGAAATGATTGAAAATTATTATGCTAATATAATAAAATATTTTAGCAGATTATTTATAGTGTGAAACCTACATGTGGTAGGTTTGGTATTCAAATACCTAAAAATTAAAATTTTCATTTCCATTGCTAAAATTTTTTTATCCATGACCTTCTGCATCAAATTCATATTCGCCACAAATAAATAAATAAATTTTTTTTTCTTAATTCCTAATATGTGTACGTTGCAATCTGTTCAATTCAGAACAATAAGCAACCCCATGACCCAATGAGATGAGGATGATGTGTATGACGTGTAAATGAGGTGCAGTCGTGTACAGACTCAGGCCGACAATTCCTGAGAGAGTATGGTTAATTGAACCCCAACCATCAAAGTACACCGGCAACCACTGTCTAGTATTCAAATCCGTATAAAAGTAACTACCTTTACTAGGATTTGAACCAGGAACCTTCGTCTCCGAAAATCAGCTGTTAAACAACTGATTTTGGCGACGACTTTACCTCTAGACCAACCCGGTGGGTTTAATTAATTAAAATGAAAAAGTATTTTTAATTTAATTTTTTTTTTTTTAGCTTGTATTTGTTATCGGGAACTGTGCATTTTTGACAACTACCCAAGTCGATCGCTGTATTTTTGAAGTGCATTAGGCATGAGTTTGAACAAGGTCCCCCAGTAGAGTAGAGTAGGGTAGAGTAGAGTTTGTTCATGGATGGCTGGTCACCATACAAAGTTGCTTGCCCAACCGGTGTTACTTAACAAATAATAGCGACTTTCTACCAGCTGACTGACTGGGCTGGCCCGGTGGCCATTTTAAAAGTAACAAACAAAAATATAGTATCTATCAAATTGAGTTTATAGGCCTAAACAAATTTTTTATTTTATATATGAATAATTTTTGTTGGATAAAAATAGAATTAAGTTAAATATATAAAAAAATATTTTAAATGTCAGCAAGTAAAACTGCTACACAATTTCCACTCTTTCTCCTCATATTCGCATAATATTCCCGTAATATCCCATAATTTAGCTCCCATAATTTTTCTCAAAACGCCTCTTTCAACTTTTTTGAGTTCCTCTGATAAATTTGTTATTCATGTACAGAGTTTCGCATCCATAGATTTTTTTTATGAACTATTACAATAATGGTTTGCGCATAACAGACAGGTGGAGTGTCAAATTATTTACACTCAATCTGTTAGTTGCAGGGCTAAAATAAATAGTTCTGTTTCTTATCACATGGTCAGCCAATTAAATGACTGAATCATTTAAGAACAGAAGATGTAGATGTGTAAAAGACACTAATCAGAGTTATCTCGTCTGAAAGTAATAGATTTCATTATACAGCCAGACCCTGTGGTGAATGAAGTGAAAGTGTCATTTGCAGAGTGGAAAATGTATGCTTTTCAGAGGGCCTGGCATGCTGATAAGTGTACTTTTCCACTCAGTGTAGAAGGCAATGGTAAACCACCTCACTCCTCGATTTACTTAGTAAAACCTCTACAGGTTCAAACCAGCCTTTTGGCTGATGACCTAAACAAACAACAACAATAATGGTATTGTGATAATTAATTTTATTGTATTAAAGAATATTATTATATTATTCAGTAATTTTTAATTCTTTGTTGCAGCTGTTACAGTGCGATATCTAACGAAAAGATATATTGGAGAATACAGTTCTAACACAGGTGAGTCAACCACAATTAAATACCAATTTCTAATTGCACTGGTCTGCAAAAAAAAGAAAGTTTATTCCCCTTGGACTTTGAAGGGTGATCGTTATGTATCTTGACCCCCTGAATCCAAATCTGACCTCCGTTTCTCTCTATCACCCACCGTTTTTGAGGGGCACCCCCGGAAATTCTCGAAAAACACCTAAAAGCGGTTATTCCTAATAAAGCGAGGGGTGGGGGGAGGTTTTAAGTACCTCATCCTCCCCTCCATAGAAAATGTTATCTCAGCGCACGCACATTTATTTATGAAAACCGAAGGGGGAGGGGTGACATCACCGTTAGTTCAGAGGTGTAGCAGGGTGGGAAGCCGGGCCAAGTGATAAGCTTAGCGTAGTGAAAATTATGTTGAACTCGTCGAAGAATAGCTATCTGCATACGAGTCGATGGGTTGCAACATCTTATTAAAATTGCACCTTTTACACGCGGATTTGGACTTTTTTCCCAGAAAACTTGGGAGCAGTTTACGATGTACACGAAGAAGGTTTCATCAACACATTGCATTCTTCGAAAAACTGTTCTCTGGGAAGTGGAAGTCAAGTATGTTTGCAGACTATTGCTGGTCACTCTTGTGTGAAATTCCCAGAGATCAGTACAAGAGAAAAGCTACCTCCAAGTAAAACCACTCTCTTCAAGTATATATATTCGATGACGAGTATCTTGAATCAGAAAAATTGTATAATTAAGTAAAAATGCACAAAATGTATCAATACATCAATACTCTCTTATTGTACTCTTTCAGTGTTAGGTAGGCCTTGAAGAACCATAAAAACGAGATACGACTGCACAATTTCATATCATAGTTACACCAGACTGATAAAAAGTTGCAATTTCCCAAATAAGAGGGAGTGGCCCACCCCGTAAAAATGGTGGGTGATGGAGCAAAATGGAGGTCAGATTCGGATTCAGGGGGTCAAAATACATAAAGATCACCTATTAAAGTTCAAGGGAAATGTTTGATGCAGACCAGTGTTACTTTTTGAAGAAGTTAGTCTACCGTTACGCCGGTGATATATTCAGCGGTTTTGTCGCCGCGACAGAAACGCAGTAACTTGAAAATTTTATGTAACGCGGTGAATTAAATAGAAGCTGTTAAATTTAGCGGTTCTGTCGCTTCGGTCGATTTTCAACCGCGGCAGGTTGCGGTTTCTGTTTGCGGCGACAGGACCGCAACCCGTGTTATCAAATGGAAGCGTTCAAATACATCGTTCAAATACAGCGTTCTTCGCCTAAATTCTGACTAAATCAGAAATAAGAATTTTTCACCAATGAGAAACCTTAATTCTAACTAAACACATCGGTGAACAACAACCTACATATTTAAAAAAAATTCCAACTGAATCGCTTTATTATATCAGCATATGTGACTCTTAGGTCCGTTACGCACTATCGACCTGTCGTCAGCGACCAGGTCGACGGTGTCCACGATATTGAAAAGATTATTTGCACAAATACACATTTGGTAGCGGTAACCAAGAAGTCGTCGGCGACCAATAATATATGAGCGACGCACGGGAGGCCATCTGGTCTCCCGTGTTCTTTTGAACGGTAGTGACACATTTTTAACTTTTGGTTGCCAGTTTGGTCTGTGTATTTTGGTTTCCCGGTTTTTGGTCGCCGGCGACTGGTCGACAGTGCGTACCAGGCCTTAGAACACTATTTGCGACTGGAAGATCGTAAGTAAACGCAACGTGTAGGTGTTGTTTAGGTCAACAGCCGAAAGGCATGGTTTGAACCTCTAGAGGTTTTACTATGTAAAACGAGGAGTGAGGTGGTTTATCATTGCCTTTCTCACTGAGTACAAAAGTAGTCTATGCTTATCAGCATGCCAGGCTCTCTGAAAAGCATCTACTTTCCACCCTGCAAATGACACCTTCACTTCATTCACCTCAGGGTCTGGCTGTATAATGAAATTCTTTACTTTCAGAGGAGAAAACTCTGACTAGTGTCTTTTACACCTTTATCTCTTCTGTTCTTAAATGTTTCAGTCATATAATTGGCTGATCATGTGATAAGAAACAGAACAATTTTTTTAGCCCTGGAACTAGCAGATCGAGTGCAAATAATTTAACACTTCACCTACCTGTTACGGGCGTAAAATGTGTAGGTTTGGTAAGATTATTGCTTTCTGTGAAACCCCAGCTTTGTTGATCGGATTTTATTCTGAGAATTCTTGTCCCAGTCGACTTTTAAAAAAATCTGTCGTCAAGAAACGATACGACTCATTTCATTGAATACTGCTCTTGATTTTCCTATACGGAATTTTATATCCTGTGTTACTACTTGTATATTATGATTCCTAAATAACAATACTGTTTTACCCTCTCCCTCCCTCTCTCTCTCTCTCTCTCTCTCTCTCTCTCTCTCTCTCTCTCTCTCTGTCTCTCTCTCTCTCTCTGTCCGGATCTGATAGATAGAATAATGAGCTTTATTTACTGATTTTGTAAAATAATTCCATAGACGTTATCCATTTAATAACATTCACAAAACAAAAACATGATAATCGGGTTTAAAAAAAAAATAGAACGTGGGAGAACAAAAAGACTGAAATATTTTGCAATGATCAATACGTTATAAAAGTCAAGGATTATTAAAGAAATAAAGTTTGATCAATACACTTCGGAATTTATGAATGAATTAAACGTACAAAACTTGGTAAAGTTTTTTTCTAAAATAAATCAAAACTGAATTGATATTAATGTATGATATTTTGAATCATCGATAGGTAAATTACACTTGTAAATCGTCTTTTACACCTTTACCTCATCTGTCCTTAAATGTTTAAGTCATATAGTTGGCTGACCATGTGATAAGAAACAGAACTATTTTTTATAGCCCTGGAACTAGCAGATAGAATGTAAATAATTTAACCCTTCACCTGCCTGTTATGGGCGTAAAATGTGTAGGTGTGGTGAGAGTATTGCTTTCTGTGAAACCCCAGCTTTGATCGGATTTAGTTCTGAGAATTCTTATCTCAGTCGACTTTAAAAAATCTGTCACCAAGAAATGATACGGCTCTTGAATGACTCATTTCATTGAATACTTTTCTTGGTTTTCCAATACGGAATTTTATTTCCTGTGTACTACTTGTATCATGATCCCTAAATAACAATACTGTTTTACTCTCTCCCTCCTCTCTCTCTCTCTCTCTCTATCCGGATCTGATAGATAGAATAATGAGCTTCATTCACTAATTTTGTAAAATAATTCCTTAGAGGTTGTCCATTTAATAACATTCATAAAACAAAAATATGATAATCGGGTTTAAAAGAAAAAAAATAGAACGTGGGAGAACGAAAAGACTGAAATATTTTGCAATACGCTATAAAAGTCAAGGATTATGAAAGAAAAAAAGTTTGATTAATACACTTTGGTATTTATGAATGAATTAAATGCAAACAACTTAGTTTTTTTCCTAAAATAAATCAAAGCTGAATTGATATTAATGTATGATATTTTGAATCATCGATAGGTAAATTACACTTGTAAATCGTCTTTTACACCTTTACCTCATCTGTCCTTAAATGTTTAAGTCATATAGTTGGCTGACCATGTGATAAGAAACAGAACTATTTTTTATAGCCCTGGAACTAGCAGATCGAATGCAAATAATTTAACCCTTCACCTGCCTGTTATGGGCGTAAAATGTGTAGGTGTGGTGAGAGTATTGCTTTCTGTGAAACCCCAGCTTTGATCGGATTAAATTCTGAGAATTCTTGTCCCAGTCGACTTTAAAAAATCTGTCACCAAGAAATGATACGGCTCTTCAATGACTCATTTCATTGAATACGTTTCTTGATTTTCCTATACGGAATTTTATTTCCTGTGTACTACTTGTATATCATGGTCCCTAAATAACAATACTGTTTTACTCTCTCTCTCTCTATCCGGTTCTGATAGATAGAATAATGAGCTTTATTTACTGATTTTGTAAAATAATAATAACCATTTAATAACATTCACAAAACAAAAACATGATATAAATCAAAATTGAATTGATATTAATGTATGATATTTTGAATCATCGATAGGTAAATTACACTTGTAAATCGTCATAGAAAGTGTGATGTAATGTGATACTTACTTAAGAATCCAATCATTACAAGACACTTCATGAATTAGTTACATCACAGTATAATAATGTTTTAAATCATGCATTACACTCACACTATATTACATCTCGTTTACCTACAGTACCATAATTCCATTTATACCTATACTCTTATCTATTAATAGTGGTGAAACGACATAAATTTAACGTTGAATATGCATTACACGACGTAACTAACGCGTACACAAATAAGAGGACATTATCTATTTTTATAAAAAAATCTGGTGTGAAACACTCACACAACTTTCTCTTGCCAGTACAAATAATTAACAATAAACCTAACATTATTAATAAAATATTAGAAAAAAACAAAAACCTAACCTAAAAAAAATGACCTTATTTTAATCATGAGAAAGACACAAAATGACAATCTACCACAGTTTGGCCTAAAAATACGGAAAATCACTCTTTCACGCTAAACTAGGCACTGTAGAAAAAAATTCTTTAAATAAAAGTTGTAGATCTTTTAATTTCCTATAAATTTTATTATATACACTTTTGTCGTAAAATGCATTCTAAGGCCGAAATCTTTAAAAAATCGATTTTTCTCACGTTTTCGTGAGAAAAAACAGAAAATTGCTAATTACTGCTAAACTAAGCGTTATACAAAAAAAATGTTTAAAATAAAAGTTGTAGAATTTTACATTTTCTACAACTTTTATTATATAACGTTTTGCGCTAAAATGCATATTAAAGCCGCAATCTTAAAAAGAAAATGTTTTTACGTAAAAACAGCCTCACGCAGAATTTCAGCAAACATGGCGCCTACCCTATCTTGTAGAGCATAAAAAATGTAGTAAATCAGGCGATTTAAAAAAAAATCATAGGACCAGTTTTTGAGAAAATCGCAGAAAAGTGAAAAATTACACGAATAAACTACTACTTCCGTTTGACCGATTTTGATGAAAATGTTCGTGTCGGGTGCGGTAGTGGTATGTAACTTAAGTTTCAAGTTTCAAGTTCGTACGATGTTCCATTCTTGAGATATTTTGCACACACACACACTGACAGACACACGCACACACAGACACACACACAGACCAATCGCTAAAAACATGTTTTTTGGGTTCAGGGGGTCTGAAAACGTATAGATCCGGTGAAAACTCGATTTCTTAAAATCGACATGAAAACAATACTTTCCTTCCTATATATTCATATAGGCAAGAGAAAGTAAAAAAGAAAACAAATCAATGTTAAAAGTTTCCGTGTTATCAAGAAATACGATCTTTTTTATATAAGCTAATATGTGTGTACTCTTATTGCTACTGTTTAGTTGATCTATTGTGGAACTTTATCCACGGTGGCTTCAGTAAATTCCATTCCATTTTACTCGTATTTTATTTTTCATCTTTTCATCCGGATGTGACTCTTGTGTGCTACCTCACGGAAGAGCTCAGACTGTGGGCCGAAAAAGTTCCTCAGAGGAACAATCATACCAATCTTTTAGTTCTTTGACCAAATTATAGCATCGTTTACTTCTGCCATTTTCTTCTGTATAATCTACTATAACAGATGGTTTTTCTCTTTACTCATACTTTGTACGAAACACTTTAGTTTTCATCTCATTATCGTCCATAACAGACAGGTGGAGTGTCAAATTATTTACACTCAATCTGTCCGTTGCAGGGCTAAAATAAATAGTTCTGTTTCTTATCACATGGTCAGCCAATTAAATGACTGAATCATTTAAGAACAGAAGAGGTAGAGGTGTAAAAGACACTAATCAGAGTTATCTCCTCTGAAAGTAATGAATTTCATTATACAGCCAGACCCTGTGGTGAATGAAGTGAAGTGTCATTTGCAGAGTGGAAGATATGTGCTTTTCGGAGGGCCCGGCATGCTGATAAGCGTACTTTTCCACTCAGTGAGGAAGGCAATGGTAAACCACCTCACTCCTCGTTTTACTTAGTAAAACCTCTACAGGTTCAAACCAGCTTTTTGGCTGATGACCTAAACAACACTCATTATCGTGTTAATAAATTCTAACTCTTTATGTATGTGATGTATGACTTCCTTATTCGTCCTTTTCTCTGTCCACGGTATTTTCTCGTTTTCTTTAAGAGTCCAAGCCTCCGTTCCATACAAAAAACAGAAAAGATGTAGTAGTATCTCATGAACCTTGTTTAGACTTTTATAATTATATCTCTGATACACAAAAAATTTTTGTTCTTCATAAAGGCCGCCTTTGCCATTTCTAACCGTGCTCCTGTTTCTCGTAATTGATGATTCTCAATTATTGTTGCTTAGGTCATGAGCCGAAAGGCTGGTTTAAATCTCTAGAGACTTTATTAAGTAAAACGTGGAGTGAGGTGGTTTACAATTGCCTTCCTCATTGAGTGGAAAAGTGTGCTTATCAGCATGCCAGACCCTCTGAAAAGCTCCTACTTTCCATCCTACAAATGACACCTATACATCATTCACCACAGGGTCTAGCTGTAATGAAATTTATTACTCTCAGTGGAGATAACTCTGACTAGTACATTTTTACACCTCTACCTTTTGTGTTCTTAAATGCTTCATTCGTATGATTGCCTGACCATTTGATCAAAAACAGAACTATTGTTTGTGTTACCCTGGAACTAGCAGATCGAGTGCAAATAATTTAACACTCCACATGCATGTTATGGGCTCAGTTAGGGTATTATCGTCTCAAAAAAAAGTTTTAGATACGATCGTATCTAAAACTAAAGATAACAAATGATTTTTACTTTATCTTCCCTATATAAATGTATAGGAAGGAAAGTATTGTTTTCATATCGATTTTTCTAAATCGAGTTTTCACCGGATCTACACGTTTTCAGACCCCCTGAACCCCGAAAACATGTTTTTAGCGATTGGTTGGTTGTGTGTGTGTGTATGTGTGTGTATGCGCGCGCGCGTGTGTGTGTGCGCGCGCGCGCGTGCGTGTGTGTGTCTTGAAACTTGAAACTTAAGTTGCATAGCACTACCGGACCCGACACGAACATTTTCATCAAAATCGGTCAACCGGAAATAGTAGTTTATTCGTATAAATTTTTTACTTTTTTGCGATTTTCTCAAAAACTGGTCCTACGATTTTTTTAAAAATCGCCTGGTTTACTAAATTTTTTATTCTCTACAAGATCGGGTAGGCGCCATGTTGCTAAAATTCTTGGTGAGACTGTTTTTACGTAAAAAAAGTGTTTTTTTTTAAGATTACGGCTTTAATATGTATTATAGCGCAAAAATTGATTTAATAAAAAATGTAGAGAATTTAAAATTCTACAACTTTTATTTCAAACATTTTTTAGTATAACGCTTAGTTTAGCGGTAATTATCGATTTATTTTGTTTTTTCTCACGAACACGTGTAAAAAATCGATTTTTTTAAGATTTCGGCCTTAGTATGCATTTTATGACAAAAGTGTATATAATAAAATTTATAGAAAAATAAAAGATCTACAACTTTTACATAGAACATTTTTCTCCACAGAGAGTAGTTAAGTGTGAACGAGTGATTTTCCGTATTTTTAAGCCAAACTGAGGTTGATTTTCATTTTGCGTCTTTCATTTTATATAATGATTAAAATTAGGTTTGTTTATTGAGTTTAGTTTTTTGTTTATTTCTAATATTTTATTACTAATCTTAGGTTATATTGTTAATTATTTTCATTGGCAAGAGAAAGTTGTGTGAGTGTTTCACACCAGATTTATTCTAATTGTAAGTTTTTTCCGGTAACTCAGTAGAAAAATTATGATCACTGTATCTAGAAGTTTCACTAACCTTTTTTTAGGAAGTAGATACAAATAATTAATTCAGTCTTTTAAAATGTGAATTAACAAAATCAAATTGTTAATAATTAAGATTCTGTATTTAATGATAGATAATTTCTAGGTGATAGCTTATTAAATAGAGCCTGTGAAAGGTAATTTTAATACTATTAAACTGTAAGTGCAACCTGTAAAGCACGCGTAACGAATTAATGAGTTAATTTGTAAGTACTATTAAAAATTACGATGTATTTCTTACCTATTAAGCTTCAATTTAACGCATTTATTTTTATTATTTATATTATACTGGGTGTTTCAAATTTACGTGATTCTTTCAGAAGCTTATTTCATAGCTCCTGAAAAATTCGCCGTAATTTTAGTTCCGGTAGTAAAATAATTTTGCAGGGCTAAAATAAATAGTTCTGTTTCTTATCACATGGTCAGCCAATTAATGATTGAATCATTTAGAAACAGAAGAGGTAGAGGTGTTAAAGACATTAATCAGAGTTATCTCCTCTGAAAGTAATGAAAGTCAGATCCTGTGGTGAATGAAGTGAAGGGGTCATTTGCAGAGTGAAAAATATAGGCTTTTCGAGGCCCCAGTATGCTGATAAGCGTACTTTTCCATTCAGTGAGGAAGGCAATGGTAAACCACCTCACTCCTAGTTTTACTTAGTGAAACCTCTACAGGTTCAAACTAGCCTTTCGGCTGATGACCTAAACAACAGTAAAAGAAATTTAGACTAAAATCAATTCTGGGAGCAAAATTACGGGAAAAATTTGGATTTTAAATAGATTTTGTGAGACTTATGATCCCAAAAATCTTATAAACATACATACAAATACGCGAGCGTGTAACATGGCACACGTTGTGTGCCATGAAATTCTTGGGAAATTCTTGAAATTCTTGGGGAGATGTGCTGTCGTAGTAAAAACGTTTTTTAAAAGTTTGCGGCCTTGATATGCAATTTAGGGCAAAATAGTATTAAAGTTATAGAAAATTAAAAAATCTACAACTTTTATTTCTCATATTATTTCTACAACGCATTGTTTAGCGTAAATGATTGATTTTCCGTTGATATTTTGCTTATCAAAATCAGCAAAAATCATTAAAAAATGGGATTTTTTTTAAGATTGCGGCCTGAGTACATATTTTACGACACAAGTGAATAATTAAAGTTATAAGAAATGAAAAAACTTACAACATTTATATATTATAAATAGAATTTTTTCCTAGAGTGCTTAAGTTTAGCGTTAAATTGTGATTTTCCGTATTTTTAAGTCGAACAGAGGTTGATTTTCATTTTGCGTCATTTACTCATGATTAAAATAAGATTATGTTTATCATTTTACATAGTTTACATAGTTTTTACATGTTTTTAAACATAGGTTATAATTTTTCATTATTAAAATTGGTAAGAGAAAGTCGTGTGAGTATTTCACCTCAGATTTTTTTCGTTTGTTTTTCTATATGTAGTCTTCAGATACGCATTCTTCTAGATATTTGAATATTTTAACTTAATTTTATTTATTTACCTATAAATTGTATAAGATATAAATTGTATAATTGTATAAATTGTATATTACTATAAATTTATAAACCACATTGTAATACTTTTCTGCCAGCTACAACAATCAAATTTGTTCCGAAGATATATTAATTTATTTATTTCTCTTGCCTATATGAATATATAGGAAGGAAAGTATTGTTTTCATGTCGATTTTAAGAAATCGAGTTTTCACCGGATCTATACGTTTTCAGACCCCCTGAACCCAAAAAACATGTTTTTAGCGATTGGTTTTTGTGTGTGTGTGTGTGTATACAAAATGTCTCAAGAACGGAACATCGTACGAACTTGAAACTTAAGTTACATACCACTACCGGACCCGACACGAACATTTTCATCAAAATCGGTCAACCGGAAGTAGTAGTTTATTCGTATAATTTTTCACTTTTTTGCGATTTTCTCAAAAACTGGTCCTACGATTTTTTTAAAAATCGCCTCAATTACTCAATTTTTTATTCTCTAAAAGATAGGGTAGGCGCCATGTTTGCTGAAATTCTTGGTGAGGGTGTTTTTACGTAAAAAAAGTGTTTTTTTAAGATTAAGGCTTTAATATTAATTTTAGAGCAAAAATGTATATAATAAAAGTTGTAGAGAAATTAAAAACCTACAACTTTTATTTCAAGTATTTTTTTTGTATAACGCTTAGTTTAGCGGTAATTTGCGATTTTCTGTTTTTTTCTCACGAAAACGTGAGAAAAATCGATTTTTTTAACATTTTGGCCTTAGTATGTACTTTACGAAAAAAGTGTATATAATAAAATTTATAGAAAATTAAGAGATCTACAACTTTTATTTAGAGAATTTTTCTCTACAGAGCCTAGTTTAGCGTGAAAGTGTGATTTTACGTTTTTTTAAGCCAAATTGAGTTCGATTTTCATTTTGCGTCATTCACTGATGTTTAAAATAAGGTTATTTTTTTCTTATAAAAATGTGTGAAATTTTATTTTTTAAAGATTTCGGCCTTAGAATGCATTAAACAAGAAAAAGTGTATATCAAATTTATAGGAAATTAAAAGATCTACAACTTTTATTTAGAGCATGTTTCTCTACAGACCCTAGTTTAGCGTGAAAGAGTGATTATCCGTATTTTTAAGCCACATTGAGGTAGATTTTCATTTTGCATCTTTCACTCATGATTAAAATTAGGTTATGTTTATTGAGGTTAGTGTTTTTGTTTATTTCTAATGTTTTATTACTAATGTTAGGTTTATTGTTAATTATTTGAATTGGTAAGAGAAAGTTGTGTGAGTGTTTCACACCAGATTTTTTTACTATAAATTTATAAACCACATTGTGATACTTTTCTGTCAGCCATAACAATCAAATTTGTTCCGAAGATATATATTAATTTATTTTTTTTTTATTTTTATCGGTAGAATTAGCTTTTGATAGTTTGTAATGCAATTTTGTAACACCCAGTATAAAATCAAATCCTGTATTGCACATGATTTTTCAATTTATCATTTCATTCTAGGCTAAGATGGAAACTTATATACTTTGAACTATAGATGTATGGTTACACGAAGGGCGAAAGGTGCAAAACATTAAAACGTTCTAATATAACGGGTTTATAAAAGTTATATATTAATACTCCCAGTATTTAAGTTCAGATAACTAATTACACCTGTAATACATTACTTCTGAATTGTTTGTTTAATAGGTTTTTTGCTTATCAAACGTGCGTTTAATTTTTCTGGTATTGGTTCATTACTCTGTCATTAATATTAATCATGGTTGTATTGTTTAAATTTTAAACATAATCACAGCCCACTGACCTAACAGAAGGAATACTTTTATTACTATTATTATTAACGGGTGTTTCAAAAAGGACGAACTTCGAAGTTTAAGGGTTAATATTTTCTGCATAGGGAATATTTTTTCCCCCAAATAACAGTTGGCACTACCGTACAGTCAACTAGCAGCTGCACAATTTCTGTTACATATTTATTTAAAAAGAATTGATTATACATGTTTCGCAAGCAAAGCCGCGCGGGGTATGCTAGCTGCATACACCGTATGCAGCTTGGTATGCTTCCCAAGGGAGGCTTGGGAAGACCTGCAAAAAGATGGATGCCGGAACCCATTGAGCATTGAGCCTAATCCCTGCCAGATGATGATGACCCGTTATTTTACGAGGGGCTACCCAAAAGTATCCGGAATAGCTCTGCTGTGGGCGGAGCTTGTGCAGTACAAATTCTCGCCACTAGGCTGCTTGTAGCGCTACTCATTGCCAGTTCAATGCCATTTTGTTCGTTGATCTAGCTTGTTCTGTTCTCGTGCAGTGATTGTTCTCGCTAGTGCTGTTTTGTGCTCGTGTCGTTTTTCATGATGGCAAGTTTTAATGAACAACGTGCGGCTGTGAAATTTTGCTTCTTGCTCGGTAAAAACGCCGCGGAAACAGTTGTAATGTTGAACACAGCTTACAAAGACGACGCTATTGGAAAAACCCAAGTGTACGAGTGGTTTTTGCGCTTTAAAAATGGCGACATGTCGATTGAGAACAAACCTCGTTCTGGACGACCGTCGACTTCCCGAACAGACGAAAATGTTGTGAAAGAAATTGTACGAACAGACCGACGACAGACCATTGACCAAATATCACAGGTTAGTGGGTTATCTTGGAGCTCAGTCCAACGCATTTTAACAGAAGACTTGACAATGAAAAGAGTCGCTGCCAAGTTTGTGCCTCGGGTTCTGACAGACACTCAAAAGGAACGTCGAATTGAAACGTGTAGTGATTTGAAACAACAGCTTGAAACTGATCCAGATTTCATGTCAAAGATCATTACGGGTGACGAGTCTTGGTGCTATGGGTACGACCCAGAAACCAAACAACAATCCAGTCAATGGAAGACTTCATTATCACCCCGACCAAAAAAAAGTCGTCAAGTCAGATCGAACATCAAAACAATGCTGATTTGTTTTTTTGATGTGAGGGGAATTGTCCATTCAGAGTTCGTTCCACCAGGCCAGACGGTAAATCAAGCTTTTTATCTTGAAGTGTTAAGAAGACTACGAAACAGCATTCGTAGTAAAAGACCTAATTTGTGGCAGACAGGGGACTGGTTTTTCCACCACGACAACGCGTCTGCTCACACGGCAATCTCGATTACCCAGTTTTTGGCGAAAAACGGCATGGTTTTGCTACCACACGCACCGTACTCACCCGATCTGGCTCCGTGTGATTTTTTCTTGTTCCCACGCATGAAAAGGGGCATGAAAGGTCTCCGATTTAACAACGTTGATGATGTCAAGAAAAAAACGACGGATGAGCTGGCAGCCATCACTGAAGAGGAGTACAAAAAATGTTTTGAACAGTGGAATCACCGGTGGGACAAATGTATTAGTTGTAATGGAGAGTATTTTGAAGGGGATAAGGTTCTTTTGTAAAAAAATTAAAAATAAATAGTTTTAAAAAATAATTCCGGTTTCTTTTGGGTACCCCCTCGTACATCCGTAAATATAAATTCAAGAACAAGTACAAGTTACGGGTGTTTCAAAAAGGACGCACTTAGAAGTTTAAGGGTTAATATTTTCTGCATAAGGAATATTTTTTTCCCCCAAATAACAGTTGGCACTACCGTACTCATTGTTGGCCCATTGTGTATTATTGACATGTACTAGTGCTATCCCAGTATTCATTTGTGTCTGTAGTGTCTGTATAAGTTCAAACATGGTTTTTTCAAAGGATGAACGTGTTTTTATTATTGAAAGTTATTGCGCATATAAATCTTACGAACGCGTGAAAGACGAGTTCTAGTTAAAAATTTCCAATTCTGAAGTACCTGATAACACCACAATATCGCGTCTGATTAATAAATTTCGTGAGACCGGCAGTGTACAGGATCGGAAAAGCACAGGTCGACAATCAGTGTTAACAGAACAAGTTTTGGACGATGTGAAACAACGGTTGACTACCTCACCCGGCAAATTACTTAGAAAGTTATCTTCACAGGCTGGATTATCACTATCTTCCGCTTAAGGGCTACAAAAAAATAAAATCTGCATCCTTACCGCATCGGTGTCGTTCATGAACTGAAAGAAGTTGACTATGGGAAACGTATACAGTATTGTCGTTGGATACGTTCTCTTGTTAATGACAACGGTGTTGAAATATTGGATCGTGTTTATTTCAGTGACGAAGCATGTTTCCACTTTGATGGTTACATCTACAGCCAAAACTGCCAAATATGGAGCGCTCATAATCCTCACACATTTCATGAACGTCCACGCTCATAATCCTCACACATTTCATGAACGTCCACTACACGCACGTAAAATTGGTGTTTGGTGTGCGATCTCCCGGCGTCGTATTGTTGGGCCTTTATTTTTTGACACATCTGTAGATGGTGTTGTGTACCGCAACTTAATTGAACAATTTATAGCGTTGTTAGAATTACACGATCGAGATTGTTGGTTTCAGCAGGATAACGCAACGTGCCATACTTCTACTGAAACGCTGAATATGTTACGAGAATTTTTTGTCCATCGTGTGATATCAAAAGGATTGTGGCCACCAAGATCCCCAGATCTTACTCCTGCGGATTTTTTTTGTGGGAATTTAAAGAGTAAGGTTTTTAAAAACAATCCTCATACAAATGAAGAATTGGAGGTTAATATTGAAAGTGAGATTACAAACATTAATGAGCAAACACTACGAAAAGTCGCTGCAAATGTTATGAAACGTGTCCGAACTTGCATTTCAAGCGGAGGAAGTCATTTTGAACATTTATTGTGAAGTTTTAAAGGTAGTCTAATCTGAATGTTATTAAGGTACTAATTTCATACCGTATAATTTGTATAATTTGTAATTACTTAATGTAATAAATGAGCGTTCTCAAACTTCGAAGTGCGTCCTTTTTGAAACACCCGTTATTTTTATTACTTACATTAAAAACTTAACAATTTATCTTATTATTTCACTCTTTGAACTCATTCTTACACTTAACTTGAAAAAATAGATATTTCTTTTCGCTTCTTCGCTTTTTAAGTGCTTGTTCAATCTTTTATCTAAAATTAAATCTTTTAATAAGCTGCCGGAAAACCAATATAATTTTTTATTGTTTTATTGCATAACTTTGTTGTATTTATTTACTGCAATAATAATCATTTCACAGTTACTTTTTACCATGATTATTATTAACCTTCTATAAAGATGTAATGTAATTATTATTATTAATAATAATCATCTTTATGTAATTAAACATTAATATTGATATTAGTAATTCTTTTAGTATTATGCTTGTAAATATGTATTAAGAATTAATCGAGCATGAAATAGTCCAATGTGAAAAGTTAATAAAATTTAGCACGTGCAGATATTATATTTACTTTATCTTGAACAGGTTCTTTTAATACATTAAAACTTGATTTTTGTAAGGGACTCGATAGAAAAAAAAAAAATCTGGTGTGAAACACTCACACAACTTTCTCTTGCCAATGCAAAAAATGAACAATATAACCTAATGTTAGTAATAAAACATTACAAATAAACAAAAAACTAACCTCAAAAAACATAACCTAATTTTATACATGAGTGAAAGGCGCAAAATGAAAATCAACCTCAGTTTGGCTTTTATTATTTCTAAACTATAAATTTATCCATCTTTCAAACTAATGAATATTTGAATCACACCTTTAGCGTTTTTGTGATTAACTATATATTTCTGTACGTGGAAAATTGCACTCTGTTGTGATGAACACTATAAATTCTAGGAAAATCATACAAAAACAAAAGAAAATACCTAACAGTTGTTTATTCATAGCCTAAGATTTTTAAACATTTTTGTGAATTTCCAAGTATTATGAAATAGTAGAAAGTAAAGAATTTTTGAAATCGTTCAAACAAATTAAATTAAGTTTCTTTATAATTTATTTACAATAGACTATTATGTGAAAAATAAGTTTTTTTTTCTATACACAACATCGTTTCATTATTACAAACGTAGAAGTACTTTGCTGCGATAGTTTTTAAAGGATTGATATAAACAAATTGTGTTTCTTCCGTTAATACTCAATAGTACTATTGTTCTTGTATTGTTATAAACATGTCCCTTTTCACGGAAGTGGAATAGGGACGTGCTTTTCAGGGAGTCTGGCATGCTAATAAGCATACTTTTCCACTCCGTGAAGATGGCAATGGTAAACCGTTTCAACCCTCGTTTTATTTAGTAAAGGCTATAGAGGTTCGAACCAGCCTTTCCGCTGGTGACCTAAATAACATATACGAGGTTTGTTAAAAAAATAACGGGAATTTTCGTTTTTTGAAAAAAATATTTATTTATTCATCTACATTAATATTGTCGCCTTCAAAGTAGTCCCCTTCGCATGCAATACACTTGTGCCAACGCTTTTTCCAATCCTCGAAACACTTCTGAAACTCGATCTTTGTGATAGCTTTTAGCTCTTTCACCGATTCGCTTTTAATGTCATCTATGCTTGTAAAACGACGGCCTTTTAATGTTCTCTTTATTTTTGGAAATAGAAAAAAGTCACATGGAGCCATGTCTGGCGAATATGAGGCTGGGGCATCGTTACAGTTTTGTTTTTGGCCAAAAATTCACGAACAAGCAATGAAGTGTGAGCAGGTGCATTATCGTGGTGCAAAAGCCATGAATTGTTTTGCCACAAATCCGGGCTTTTTTTCGGATTGCTTCACGCAGACGGCGTTGAACTTGTAGGTAGTACTCCTTATTGATTGTTTGACCTTGTGGCAAGAATTCATGATGCACTCACTATGCCATTAAAATCGAAGAACACAGTGAGCATAACCTTCACATTCGACCGCACTTGTCGAACCTTTTTCGGTCTTGGCGATCCAGAATGCCTCCACTGGGACGATTGAGCCTTAGTTTCGACATCGTATCCGTAAACCCATGTTTCGTCACCTGTTATAACACGTTTGAGTAGATCCGCATCGTTGTCGACTTCATTTAGTGACTCCTAAGCAACTTCCATTCGCCGCTGTTTTTGTTCGAAATTCAACAATTTTGGAACAAATTTTGCTGCCACACGTTTCATACCCAAAACATCCGAAAAAATTTCATGGCATGAGCCAATCGATATGCCAACATCATCACTGACTTCTCTGATTGTGATTTGGCGATCGTTCATAACCATTTCTTTCACTTTTTTCACGTTTTCATCGGTTGTTGATGTGCTTGGACGTCCGGGTCGTTCGTCATCTTCAACGTTTTCGCGGCCATCTTGGAAACGCTTATACCACTCGTAAATCCTTGTTTTACTCATAGCAGACTCACCATATGCCTTTGTTAACATTTCACACACTTTATTTCATTTTTCACACAAAATTTAATACAAATTCTTTGATCCATTTTTTTTAACAAACAAAAATAGCCGTGCTCGAAAAACACGTCTAACCTTAGCGGCTTCCACTTAAGAACTAAGCAATGAATATTGTTGAAAATTTTATCGTACGTCAGGGGCATGCCAACATAATACCATGTTGGGTACCAACATAATAAAAAAATTTTTTTACAATCTGACTATCCAAACCCGCGAAATTTAAAAATTCCCGTTACTTTTTGAACACACCTCGTATTATTATTAAACTATAAATTTATCCATCTTTCAAACTAATAAATTTTTGAACCACACCTTTAGCGTTTTTGTGAGTAACTTTAAATATCTGTACGTGAAAAATTGCACTCTGTTGTGATGAACATTATAAATTCTAGGAAAATCATACAAAAACAAAAGAAAATAACAGTTATTTGTTGTTGTTTAGGTCATCAGCTGAAAGGCTGGTTTGAACCTGTAGAGGTTTTACTAAGTAAAACGAGGAGTGAGGTGGTTTACCATTGCCTTCCTCACTGAATGGAAAAGTACGCTTATCAGCATGCCAGGCCCTCTGAAAAGCACATATTTTCCACTCTGCAAATGACACCTTCACTTCATTCACCACAGGGTCTGGCTGTATAGTGAAATCCATTACTTTCAGAGGAGGTAACTCTGACTAGTGTCTTTAACACCTCTACCTCTTCTGTTTTTAAATGATTCAGTCATTTTATTGGCTGACCATGTGATAAGAAACAGAAATATTTATTTTAGCCCTGCAACGAACAGATTGAGTGTAAATAATTTGACACTCCAACTGTTTATTACGGGCAACAGTTGTTTATTCATAGCCTAAGATTTTTAAACATTTTTGTGAATTTCCAAGTATTATGAAACAGTAGAAAGTAAAAGAATTTTTGAAATCGTTCAAACAAATTAAATATAATTTATTTACTTTAGACTATGTGAAAAATAAGTTTTTTTTCTATACACAATAACATTCTTACGGTAACTTTTTCTTGAACAAAAAATAAAACGATAAAAGCTAATACAACAATAAATTAATATAATGTTAAATAATAAGTAGAAAAGTAAAAATTTGATAATAGTAAAAGGATTTGTAATAAAATTGGTAAACCCTTTAATGTAAAACCTATTAAAAAACTAATGTTTCCTTTAGTTACGTCAAGATAAAGGTTACTAGGTATAAAAAATACTCTTATCATTCATCACATTTATGTTACGATAAATAAAATTGTATAAAAAATGATAATCCTTTAAAAAAAGAAACTAATGTTTTTTTTTTTTGTATTTGAAAATGAAAATATTTAGTAATGTAGATACAATATCTAAGTGTAAGAGTGCTAGTGAAAGTTACATTTTATTTATATTGTATTGTGTTGTATACATTGCTAGTATAAGGTTCAATCGAGCATCGCATTGGTAAAAGCCTATACACACGCACTCTATTAAGCAGTATATTACGTTTTGACCATTTCATTGCACAATATAGCTTGTCTTTTGGCTCATGGCACTCTAACATAAAACGGTGGATAGTCTGGTCATTAGAAAACTAAACAAATATGAAAAGATACAGTGTTGTTACAAAGATTCAACAAATGGGTTCACAAAATCAGTTGATCGATTTGGAATGGAAAAAACAGCTGTTTTGTAAATATAAGTGGTTTTATCCACGAGATTATTGTTCATTTTTGATATAATTCTCTTATTCCGCCATTTTGTTTCGATTAATCATAAGCAAATACTCGAGGGTACTTTTTTTACATATTTTTTTTTATTATAACTGTAAAGTTTTCAGTCTGTAGTGTGCGATACGTCCGGCATATTAATTCAAAAATAGTAACCTCTTCGCGGACACCTGGTATATGGTTAAAGGCGAAGCCAATTGCTGTGAGCGCTGGACTACGCATGCGCATACATAACTTCGACCCCGCATACTCCTCAGATCTACACGCGTATTTATCTCTACACCTCTCCGCCAGCTACGCCCATTCAGGAGAAATGTAAGCAGCCTAGTGGCTCCGAAGCGCTATCTAAGAACTCACAACCCCTGAGAGGCCAACCCAAATGAGTGGGTGCGGTCACGTCCGCAGGGCGCCCCACTCCCCTCAGTACTCGTGTAAACGTTGGACGAGTCGCCGTCGAGCTCGTTACACAGCTAATGCTTTGCACGTGGCTGTATCACACATGGATATTCTGCGCACAACCGTGTACTACGAATAGCACACGGAGGTGCTACGGCCAGCGCCCGTTGCCTCGAAAGCAGGCAAGGATAGGGGAGCTAAACCGCAGTTTTATGGGCACGCTCTGTGTGGTCTGGGGCGTGCCCCCTCCTCAGACCTACAGTAAGATGTACAGTCAGAGTGTTGTTGAAAATTGACAATACCCATTGTATTTTGTAGGCATGCTGTTCCTTGTTGATTGTATAGGCTGCACTATTGCAGTACACACAAGACTATACTAAAGCAGACGCACGTTTTTCCCAGCGCTCTCCTTACAAAAATCAGGCTATAAAAGCACGTATAAGTTATCATTGTGATGTTTTCTTTAAAAGTATCGTATATTTTTCTGAATCACCCGGTGTAGCAGCTGATTCAACAACCACTGTTTGTTTACTCAACATAAATCTTTCTTACGATGTATATATATTGAACCCACCGGGTTGGTCTAGAGGTTAAGTCGTCGCCAAAATCAGCTGTTTAACAGCTGATTTTCAGAGACGAAGGTTCCTGGTTTCAAATCCTAGTAAAGGTAGTTACTTTTATTCGGATTTGAATGCTAGACAGTGTTCACCGGTGTACTTTGATGACTGGGATTCAATTAACCATACTCTCTCAGGAATGGTCGGCCTGAGTCTGTACAAGACTACACCTCATATACACGTCATACATATGATCCTCATCTCATTGAGTCATGGGGTTGCTTATTGTTCTGAACTGAACAGATTGCAACGTACACACATTAGGAATAAAAAAAAAACAAATAAATAAAAAAACGATGTATACAGTCATATGAATTGGCTGAGATAAGAAACTGAAATAATTTTTAAAGCCCTGGAACTAGCAGATAGAATAAAAATAATTTAACATTCTACCTGCCTGTAATGGGTAAAGTATAAACTAATAAGTTTATATCAGTGATTCAGAGGCCACAAGCTATTAGACAAACTCTACTAAAGTTGAATTATCTGATAAAAGACTTTTAAACTGTATTAAAGAATTACACAATACCACGCTATGTAATTTTAATGTATTGTACAATTTAAAAAATATATATTATAAACTATTTTTATTATATTATATTGTACTTAACTTAAATAAACCTTCGTGTTAATTTCACATATGTAATTTTAAGGTGTTACTTTACTTTACAATAGACGAGTACCAAATCTCATACCGTGGTTGTATAAAGAAATATAAAACTATTCTTACTCAATAAATATTACAGTAATTCTCACAAATAACTAAATAGAGAAATGCGAAATTCACTAATGTAATTGCTTAATAACTCAGCCGTTAATTGCGCGTTTTGTAACCGTATTAGAAACTTCATTTAATCAGTAATTTAAATACTCGTCGATTTCTTTTGCTAATTTATAAAAGGAACACTTTATTATTTATCTATAAATTAACCTTTGATATTTTTATTTTCTTCTCATAAGTTACCAAATTGTAAAAGGAATTCTATTAATTACGTAAAATTATTAGATTATTTAAAAATTAAACTTACCAAACATTTTAATTGTAAATCTGTTTATTTAAAAAGGTCATCTTTGGGTCATCTTCAAATTTTATACACTCTTTTTTACTGAAATAATTAAGAGTTCAAAATATTTTTCTTTAATTTTTTTACAGAATAAAAATTGAAATTAAAAATTGAGGTAAACCCACCGGGTTGGTCAAGAGGTAAAGTCGTCGCCAGAATCAGCTGATTTTCGGAGACGAAGGTTGCTGGTTCAAATCCTAGTAAAGATAGTTACTTTTATACGGATTTGAATGCTAGACAGAGGTTACCGGTGTATTTTGATGGTTGGGGTTCAATTAACCAAACTCTCTTAAGAATGGTCGACCTGAGTCTGTACAAGACTACACCTCATTTACACGTTATACAAATCATCTCATCTCATTGGGTCATGGGGTTGCTTATTGTTCTGAATTGAAGAGATTGCAACGTACACAAATTAGTGATTACAAAAAAAAAAAATTGAGGTAATTCGCAATCATTTAATTTGGTTTTTGTAACAAACATTTTAGGAATGAGGAAAAAATAACATTTTATACATATTGAGGCAAAACATAATCAGGAAAAGTAATCAGGAAAAAGTGGAAATTGAAAGTACTTAATTTTTATGAAAATAGAATAAAA
This sequence comes from Catonia carolina, assembly GCA_035578175.1. Classification (NCBI taxonomy): domain Eukaryota; kingdom Metazoa; phylum Arthropoda; class Insecta; order Hemiptera; family Achilidae; genus Catonia; species Catonia carolina. The sequence continues at coordinate 12,559,312 of JAQMRL010000013.1, read as the reverse complement.
AAATTAACGAAAATATTATTTAAAAAGAAATTCTTGTACTATAAAAAGTTTCATTAATAAAGTAATTTTTCAGATTTTTTTTGTAAATGATTACAAATAATTATCACATTTTAAAAATTGTGGTAACTTATTAATGTATTTTCTCCCTACATAATTTGATTTTTGTTCAAATAATTTAGTGTTGTGATTAGCCACAAAATAACCTGATTTCTGTTTCTTGTTATGATAGTGGACATTAAAATTTCGCATAAAAATATTTGGTTTAAAACACATTATCACCTTAATTATGTATAGTGTGAACGAACTTTAAAAAAATTAAGCTCCTTAAATAGTGGTCTGCATGAGGTTAGGTGGTTAGCTTTCACTAAACACTGAATAGCTTTTTGAATTTAAAAAACCCCATCCATGTTTTACCCCACACTAAAATACCATAACAGATACGAGACAGAATTTATTTATTTATTTAATAAAGTTTGACATGTGAGAGCAACAGGTAAAACCCAATACTGCTCTCTTAAAACATATAGGTATAGCAATACAATCATAATTTAATTAGCTTATAATATATACAATAATGATGCTTCAACTTCATAACCTACAATATAATTTATATGAATGTACTAATGATTATAACATTTGAATTTGAATAATATAATAATAATATGAATATGAAGAATATAAAATATGACCATGATGAATATAATATTTTAATGTGTTGTTGTTGTTGTTTAGATCATCAGCCGAAAGGCTGGTTTGAACCTGTAGAGGTTTTACTAAGTAAAACAAGGAGTGAGGTGGTTTACCATTGCCTTTCTCACTGAGTGGAAAAGTACGCTTATCAGCATGCCGGGCCCTCTGAAAAGCACATATTTTCCACTCTGCAAATGACACCTTCACTTCATTCACCACAGGGTCTGGCTGTATAATGAAATTCATTACTTTCAGAGGAGATAACTCTTATTAGTGTCTTTTACACCTCTACCTCTTCTGTCCTTAAATGATTCAGTCATTTAATAGGCTGACCATGTGATAAGAAACAGGACTATTTATTTTAGCCCTGCAACGAACAGATTAAGTGTAAATAATTTGACACTCTACCTGTCTGTTATGGGCAGTATTTTAATATGATAGTATATAATATAATGATATAAAATTGAATATAATACACACAAACATAAAAATTTAAAAGAAGCATTTACTGTATATACTTACAATTAAATTACAGTATAATTTGGAAAGAAAAGAAAAAAAAGATTAAAGATAGAAAGAAAAAAGAAAAGAAAAAAAGAAGAACAAAATATCAGAACAGGAGCCGTGGAACAAAAATTCGAATCTAGGAATACAAGAACATGATAAGCTGCCATTTTTCCCATAACAGGCAGGTGGAGTGTTAAATTATTTACACTCAATCTGCTAGTTCCAAAGCTACAAAAAAAGTTCTGTTTTTTATCGAATGGTAACCCAATTATGTAACTAAAACATTTAAGAACAGAAACGGTAGAGTTGTAAACGACACTAGTCAGAGTTATCTTCTCTGAGAGTAATGAATTTCATCATTAAACAGCCAGACCCTGTGGTGAATGAAGGAAGATTATAGGTATCAGACGAACTAATGTCCCATAGCCGAGCGAGTGAGAGGGAGATATGTGGCATAACTACGCATGCGCTCAAAGGTCTTTACCGTTATAATCTAAATCTGAAAACATACTACAGTCGTTATCTTGCTTGTTAGTTTACTGCATGCATAAACGCTTTCTCACAACAATGAGTGAAATTATACAATGTTATTGGAACGGCGCGTATGGCTTGTTCGAGTGAGAGCGTTATGCATTCTCTCACTCCCACGGCTAAGGGACTTTAGTTCATCTGAATATTGTACGTGTGCTTTACGGGTTACACTTAAAGTTTAATAGTATTAAAGTTACCTTTCTCAGGCTCTACTTAATAAGCTATCACTTAAAAATTATCTATCTTTAAATGCAGAATCTTAATTATTAACAATTTGATTTTGTTAATTCACGTTATAAAAGACCGAATTAATGATTTTGATCTACTTTCTAAAAAAGGTTACTGAAACTTCTAGAAACAGTGATCAAAATTTTTCTACTAAGTTACTGGATAAAACTTACAATTAGAAAAATCATTTGTTATCTTTAGTTTTGGATACGATGTATCCAAAGCTTTTTTTGAGACGATAAGGGCCTAATTGAGCCCATAACGGTCAACATTAACTTGCCCATAATAGGCATGTGGAGTGTTAAATTATTTGCACTCGATCTGCTAGTTCCACGGCTACACAAACAATAAACTTATGCAGGTAGGAAATACATCAATAAATTGCCACAAGGTTTAAAAAGTTGTGACAATTTAAGTCATTTTAAACAAAAGCTAAAACAATATTTGATTGATGAAATATTTTACAGTGTGCACGAATTCCTTTCTAAATAGTTTTTGGTTGAAAAGTATTTAACTTTTAATTAAACAAATATTGTGTACTATTTAATACAAAGGGGTTCATGACAAGCTTACTGAGTTAAGCAGTAGCGGGAAAAATTATTGGTTAGTGATGAATTTATTATTGTGTTTGACTTTTTAATTTTGTGTGATATTTGATACAATGGGGTTCATGACAAGCCTACTGAAGTAAGCAGTAGCAGAAACAAATTTTTGGTGGTAAGTGATGAATTTATCATTGTGATAAAATTTTTGTTTATTAGTTTTATCTTGACATGTCCTATACACCCTTTGGAGTCTCCTGGATGAAAAAAAAAATTCTGTTTTTTATCACATGGTCAGCCAATCATATGACTGAAGCATTTAAGAACACAAGAGGTAGAGGTGTAAAAACATAATATAACTGTAAACGAAATATTTAGGTGGGTCGAGTTCTCGCTCCTGTATCCCTTCCACTACCTCCTATGTACTCTTAGTACTCCCCTTACGCTCTGTACACTGTTACAAGAAGTACACTGCTTTTACTTGTTAGATTAAATAAAAGTAGTTTATTCACTGTACTTTTTTTTTTTTTTTTTTTTTTAATTTACGCCCCAATTGGAGCACTCAAGTCACTCATGGATATGCGTTCCTTGAGGAGTTAGTTGTGGCACCACACTGTTGTTTTCTTCGTTCCCACATCAATTTCATATTCCTTGACCTGGTGGCTCTCAATCTCTCTGCCACAGCTGCATTCGGCTGTCTTCTCTCTCTGAAAGGCAGTATTTATTTTGAATATCTATCTCGTAAATAATGTTTTTGCCCATAACAGATAGGTGGGTTTCAAATTATTTACACTCAATCAGTTTGTTTCAGGGCTAAAATAAATAGTTCTGTTTCTTATCACATGTTCAGCCAATTAAATGACTGAATCATTTAAGAACAGAAGAGGTGGAGGTGTAAAAGACACTCATCAGAGTTTTATCCTCTGGAAGTAATGAATTTCATTATACAGCCAGACCCTGTGGTAAATGAAGTGAAGGTGTCATTTACAGAGTGGAAAATATGTGCTTTTCAGAGGGCCCGGCATGCTGATAAGCGTACTTTTCCACTCAGTGAGGAAGGCAATGGTAAACCATCTCACTCCTCGTTTTTACTTAGTAAAACCTCTACAGGTTCAAACCAGCCTTTCGGCTGATGACCTAAACAACAACAACAACAAATAATGTTAAAAAAAAAATTTTTAATGGAAAGAGATAGGAAGATGTAGGGTGGTACTGTAATATATCTGATATCTGACTGCACAATACAATATATTGTAACATTGTACAGTGATATTATGGAAATGGTTGAAAATTGTTTGTAATAAGATATTGTGTATCATATGGGGTGGAGGGTACTGAACAAGTAGAATAGGTTGCGTTGAATGAAATGTTTTGAATAGGAATTTTCCGGAATCGAAATTAGTAGTTTATTAAAAAAAAATAGTATAAAAACAGGTAGCGCCTTTGTAATGACTTAGTCAATAATTGAATAGTGAGTGGAAAGTGTTGTCGGGCCGTTCAAAATAGTGTCGTTACGATACCGGTTCTAAATTACGTTAATAGTGCGTGTGCTTACCAGAGATAGCAAGTTGTTGTGGTCAGGTAATCTAGTTTTGTAATAAATTGACTACAAAACTTAATTCATTTTTCTTTTGTCATCAGTCTCTCGATTGGTTTGATGCAGTTCTCCAAGCTGTTCTATATTGCGCAAGTCGTTTCATATCTACATACCTGTAACACCCTACATCTTTTGTCTTTTTGATGAAGTCCTCTCTGATAGTCCTCGCCCGGAGATTCGAATGGAGGACTAGTTTATCTCCGGAATGTTTTACCAGAGAAGACGCCATCATAATTTTTCAAATTTTGAAGTTCTCGAAGCTCTTGAAGACCTGCATATACTAAGTAAGCTAAACCAGAATCATACATGAAGGAGTTTCCTTACGATAATTCTAGTCAGACAGAAAAAGCTGTAGTTTACTGTTGCTTTCAGCTTTTTGGTTGGCAGACTGAGTGCCCCAAGCCACCGTCTGCCAGGGTGGAATGGGCAGCCCGTCCAGTTCCGTTCACCATGAGACGGTCATCGTGCTGATGAGCGGTCACATGGTTACTAACAGGACACACAACGTGAATGTGTGGATAGGACACTAGCCTTTTATCCCGGCCGGTTCCCTTAAGCCTTTTGTAAAAGGAATTAAGGGGTCTCCTTCCAGTTGATGACATAAGCCCTCTATAGCCCACTTAAATCATTAAAATGTTTAAAAAAATTTACCACAAGAGCACAGCTCCCCATGCATTTCAGCCGACATTCCACTTACCCTATCTGGGCACAAACAATGTTGTGATACGATTTTAAACAAAATCATAGTAGCAGTTTTTAAGAAAATTTCAAAACGCAAAATAACTAGGTGGTGGACAGATTTTGATGAAAATGTTCGTGTCGGGTTCCCTTGAGTGGTACCTAACGTAAGTACCAAGTTTAAACATCAAATGATATTCTGTTCTTGAAATCTTTTGTTCACAAACACACACACAGACCATCGGTTTAAAACATGTGTTTTTGGGTTCAGGGCGCCTGAAAACTTGTATTTCGAAAAATCGTCATGAAAACAATACTTTCCTTCTGCATATATTCAAAGCTATAAGGCAAGAGCAATTAAATATAAGCAGAATTTTTTATTCGAAGTTGGTTTTCGTTTGAAAAAGTACGTGTTATTTTAATATTTAGCTAAGTTATGCACAGTACTGAAAAAGGTACATGGTTCTTGTATTCACAGCAAATAAGTGTTAATTTGCAATCTGCTACACCGTATTACATCTTGTCACAAATATAATTAAAAAGGTTGGCATTTGACCATTTTTTTCTTATTTATTTTGCTATTTGAATATAGTAACTTTTTATCACCGTAACTATTGTAATTTTTGTAAGTAATAATTTTTTCTTTCTTTTAACTTTCTCTTGCCTATATGAATATATAGGAAGGAAAGTATTGTTTTCATGTCGATTTTTCGAAATCGAGTTTTCACCGGATCTACACGTTTTCAGACCCCCTGAACCCAAAAAACATGTTTTTAGCGATTGGTCTGTGTGTGTGTGTGTGTGTGTGTGTGCGCGCGCGCGCGTACGTGGGCGGGTGCGGGTGCGGGTGTGTGTCTGTGTGTGAACAGAATATCTCAAGAACGGAACATTGTACGAACTTGAAACTTAAGTTGCATACCACTACCGGACCCGACACGAACATTTTCATCAAAATTGGTTAACCATAAGTAGTAGTTTATTCGTGTAATTTTTCACTTTTTTGCGATTTTCTCAAAAACTGGTCCTACGATTTTTTTAAAAATCGCCTGGTTTACTAAATTTGTTGTGCTCTACAAGAATGGGTAGGCGCCATGTTTGCTGAAATTATTGGTGAGGCTGTTTTCACGTAAAATCATTGTTTTCTTAAGATTACGGCTTTAATATGTATTTTAGCGCAAAAATGTATGTAATTAAAGTTGTAGAGAATTTAAAATCCTACAACTTTTATTTCAACATTTTTTTTGCATAACGCTTAGTTTAGCGGTAATTAGCAATTTTCTGTTTTTTTTCTCACGAAAACGTGTGAAAAATCAATTTTTTTTGAGATTTCGGCCTTAGTGTGCATTTTACGACAAAAGTGTATATAATCAAATTTATAAGAAATATTAAAAGATCTACAACTTTCATTTAGAGCATTTTTCTCTATAGAGCCTAGTTTAGTGTAAAAGTGTGATTATCCGTATTTTTAATCCAAACTGAGGTTGATTTTAATTTTGCGTCTTTCACTCATGATTGAAATAAGGTTATGTTTTTTGAGGTTAGTTTTTTTGTTTACTTGCAATGTTTTATTACTAATGTTAGGTTATATTATTTAAATTATTTGCATTGGCAAGAGAAAGTTGTGTGAGTGTTTCACACCAGATTTTTTAAATGGCAAAATTATATTTTTAAAACCCGGGGCTGATATAGTTAATATTATTATGTGAGTGTTGGATGTTTGATTCCTGTATCAGCTGCAGAAAAAATTTGTCGTGTTTTCAAACAATCTTCAAAGCCATTTGCCATTTACAACTACGCGATGGGCCGCCAAATAACCTAACTACGCCAACAAAATGTTACTAATGGAAGTTTGTTGTTTAGGTCATCAGCCGAAAGGCTGGTTTGAACCTCAAAAGCTTTAATAAGTAAAACGAGAATTAAGGTGGTTTACAATTGCCTTCCTCTCTGAATGGAAATGTATGCTTATCAGCATCCCATGCCCTCTGAAAATATCCTACTTTCCATTCTACAAATGACACCTTTACATAATTCACCTAAGGGTCTGGCTGTATAATAAAATTCATTAGTCTTAGAGAAGATAACTCTGACTATAATAAGCACGATAAATTTAGGCGGGTGGGAGTTTGCTGTTTACTTCTCCACTTCCTCACCTCGCCACTCCCACCAGTCTCTGCTCTCTTACCGCTCCTTTTCACTTGAAAATGGATACTTTATTTTAAAATTTACTTCACTCTTTACGCTCAAAAAATGTACCCTGCCTATAATATCTAATACACATTAAGTGATAAATTTATTATATTTGCAACGTACGCGTTAAAAATAAATTAAAATTAAAAAAAGAAAAATTTCAAACTGTTCTATTTTCGTGTTTAAAAATTATCTTGTCGTATTTGATTGTACAGGACTACTGCACGTACGCTTTATTACTTGTAAAATTTATATTTCGTACAAAAATTAAAACAAAATGTAAATTACATCACAATTTATACGTAAATGTAATACAAATCCATTTCTACTTTATATATTGTTGTTGTTTAGGTCATCAGCCAAAAGGCTGGTTTGAATCTGTAGAGGTTTTACTAAGTAAATCGAGGAGTGAGGTGGTTTACCATTGCCTTCCTCACTGAGTGGAACAGTACACTTATCAGCATGCCAGGCCCTCTGAAAAGCATATATTTTCCACTCTGCAAATGACACTTTCACTTTATTCACCACAGGGTCTGGCTGTATAATGAAATCTATTACTTTCAGACGAGATAACTCTGATTAGTGTCTTTTACACCTCTACCTCTTCTGTTCTTAAATGATTCAGTCATTTAATTGGCTGACCACGTGATAAGAAACAGAAATATTACTTTATGTATAGTATTAATAATATATTATCCAACTGGAGTAAATAAATACAAATAATTACTAATACTGTACTTTAAAAAAATTGATTACCATTTTTCGCGCGCGAAGCCGCGATGAGGCGTGCTTATATATTGTAACGGTCGCTTTTCAACGTGGGCGAAATAAAAAACAAACAAAAAGAAAAACTTTCCAAAAAATAAAATTTTCCAAAAAACCTTCAAATTTACAAAATTTGTAGATTTAGCCCCACGCTGTCCAACAACGCTATAAAAAACGGGATTCACTAAAATAAAGCATAAAATGAAAGCAAGACCCTTCACAATTTTGAAAGACAAAATTTTAAATGAGATTTGAACTGTGTCGTCCCTAAACCAGTGCACAGTGTTAAACGATGCGCAGCTCACGACTAGCGGGGCTAATCGTGACACTAGTCCTATCGACAACTGGTTTGTAAAAATAAAATAAAAACAAGTAAAACCCCAAAATTTATCTGACCAACTATCACCAATGGAATTAGGTGTTACATTAACAAGAATCATACGCAAAATCAATATTAATGAAAATTTATTTAACGTAAAACAAACACCAAGTATTACATTATTCTTGTGGGCGCCATCAAATTTTATCGCTACATTTGAAAACGTAAACAATTGAGAAATACGACAAATACTAGTTAACATGAATTTCGTGACAACACAATGTTTACTCTTTATTCTCAGGGTTGCAGATTCTTTCTGCCGTATACTTGCGTCGCATAAACATACTGATCAATCATATAACCTAGTTCTTACAACTAATAGCTCCTGAAAAGTACAATAACATACATGGACATAGACATAAATTATTTGAGCTCAAAATAATTTAAAAATTGTTACTTATCTCTTTAATAATCCATTGAGTAAGTGTTAGGAAACATTTCGCGCACTACACATAATCCTTATGAGGGACTCGGTGATCGGGATGCAGCCCGCAGTACAGGGACTCTTCGGCGCAGACCTGGGTAATGCAGTTGTCGTCCTCGGTATGGCCGACAATTCGGTGGTGGTGGCGATGAACGTGGCCTTAACGACTTCACCTCGTTGTTTCACTATACGCTATACACAATGTCTTTTCAGTCTAATACTTCATCATTATTACTGTCATTATTTTTTATTTATTTGTAATTTTTATCAAATCCAATATTTAATTATTCGTTTAGCACATCATGTAAAAATTTGTTATAGTTCTCAAATGACTTTAATTTGACCGAGCACCGGCTGAACTAATGCGTTAATGAAAACATTAACATTAATTATCTTTAAATTTATCTTCCGACCTTTTTATTTTCATGAAAGCAAACTGTTCAACGTTACGGCGATATTTTTAAGGTCAAAGTGCAAATTAAAATACAAAGAATATTCAAAAATATTACAAAATATCCTCGGGAATTGTTTTCAAAATAAAAATAAATAATTTAAATCAATCGCAGCACTATGTATTCCACAATGAATGCACTCAAAGTCACACAATGATGTATCGCACTATATCACGCGTATGCGGCACGACATGTCGTATATCCGACGACTGTTGCCATGTTGAAATTTTCACTAAGTACTTCACTATAAGTTAGAAAAATTACAAAATCGAAAATACGTGTTGCACGCATTAGATCTCAAGTCGGACTCTCTGAGATTCGGGGTGCAAAACAGTTTTATGATCTAAAAATTCCCTGACGATACCAATTCTAGCACCCGAATTCTCGTATTTACCTTGGTTGATAATTTTAACAAATTTGCTTAAAACATGTTTTACATTATTGAATACGCTATAACTAACCTTCAAAATATTAGAAAGGCATCATGGGTAAACTTTCTGGCACTTACAAACCTTATAAATATTTTTAAAATGCAATTACAGATTTTAAAAACTACCCTCTTTTATCGGGAAAATTAAGATTTATAGGTTGGTCATACTCTCAGAACCAATTGCATCCCCCACCAAACGGCTATTTTTATCAAAATCGAAAATTTTGGATTTCAGCGTCCGGAGTGGTGTCAAAATTTTCAGCTCTTTCTGCTGAATCCAATGCTTTTTTATCCGAAGTAATTCGCTTCGTCGGTTCAAATCTTATCACGTCTTGAAAAACACCAATAAATGTATCCATTATGTCGGATTAAAGCCGACGAGAAATTTGTAAAAAATAACTTGAAATTTAGCGTGTGCAACTAAAGTGATGCACGAAATTACTTTAGATTCTGAAAACACATATGTGAGTATTAGTCCCATGTGGAAACTGTAACTGGTTCGTTAATTATTAACTAATTAGTAAATTTGCAAAATGCGGAAAAAGACGTCAAAATAAAACTTTAATAAAATCCGAACGACGACGAATTTTAACAATCTAAAATTATTTTTCTATTTCCCAACATGTGGACCCTTCGATTCCACACTCACACATACCATATCTTAATCGATTAATGAGTAATTAAATTAAACGTTGGAGAGGGTTCTCCCATTTGAATAACATGTAAATGAATTTTATAACATTTTTGACTGATTTCAGCCGCTGAAATGCCTTAAATTTAAAATATATCTTAATGAAATATGCTCATCTGAGTAGTATCTAAAGGCTAGTGTGAATTGATTTACAAAAATATCATTCATTCTCTTATAATTAGCGATCTAAACATTGCTGTATTTAACATAGGTTTATTAACTTCTTCAGCTAAAAACGGTTTAAATTTACGGATTTTCGTGCTGTTTAGACTTATTTTATTTAGAATTTCAGCCTGATCACGGATCTGTGATCAGAATTTCAGTCCGAGGACTGTAACAAAAATTTCAGTTAAAGAAGCTGGATCCAAAAGTCAGGTAGCGACCCTTACATCTATTGTCTGCTAGTAAGCCGATATTCGTCGGACCAACTCCTTTGACATGAAATATTACTTTAAGCCTAAAAATTTTTCAACAAAGATAATCGTAATTTGAGGTAAAATTCTCAGTTACACGTAAAATCTTAAATAAAAATATAGGTAAGACCATATAAAACATTAAATTTAAATTACATAAAAATTCTCGAAAACCCGTATTTGGAGTTTGCCAGCTTATTCTACGGTGTTTCCAGAGCACAACACTTTTTGAATTTTACTTATAACTCAATTTTAACCTGAAATGACAATTTTTACTAAATCATACAACTTTTTCCCTTGGTGTATTCACAGGAGCATTACAATATATGAGGAGAGCAATATATATTATTAAAAAAATGACTCTTTAATAAGCCAAGTGCAGCCGGATAGCATCTAATTATAACAAAATAAATTAGCCGGCCCCATTGGCGCAGTTGGTAACGTGCTCGCCTCTCATCATGCGATCCTGGGTTCGAATCCCACTCAAGCACCGCATATTTTCATACGTTACAAAAAATCATTTCATCCTACATTGCATAAATTTCCACCCCAAGGTCGTCGCTAATGACCGTTGCAGTTGATGCGACGTTAAATAAAATAATAAAAATAAAATAAGCAATAGATTTAGTCACATTTTAAAAATGTATTTATTTGTTGTACAACAGGTAACTCTACTATAGTTTGTTCGTAAGCGAATGTGGATGTAAAATTTCTTTGAAGCAGAGTATGACAAAAACGCGTGCATATAAACTCACATAGGTAAGTTACAACAACAACAACAATCTAGATTTATATTGTTTTAAAACAATATACGCCATATTTTATGCAAGTTTACTTTCTTTGCATATTGTTGGTGATAGTTAACGGCATCAGGTTATGATAGAGACAGGGTTGGAAGAGTAGACGCAAACACGACGTAAGAAAGTGAGGTTATAATATTAGTAGTTGAAGAGCAAAATGCCCGAGGAAAGCATTGTTCGTTGAGAAGGCACGGATGGGCGTGGTAAGACGGTGGTATCACAGCAGCTCTGCCAGGAGTCCTCTACTTGTCCCCTGGCATTGATAATAATAAAAAAAGAGGACATCACGAACTGTACCAATGTTACCGGTACCACTATTAAATAAACCAGACGGGAGAACAGATATTAAAATTATAAAGTAGAAATCTATTCGGATGTAACATTATATTTATAATTTCATTTTTAAACGTATTCGCTACTAAACAAAAATGTATGATATATTTTATTTTATTTTTATTGTTTTTAAAACCCATTCATAAAATGATATACAAGTGGATTACGGTATTATTATCGTATAGCGGTCCGACAAATTATTGTTTAACGTGTTTTTAAATAGGCATTTTAAACAATATAATGCCATGATTTAATTGTAAACAATAAAATCGTTAGATGCTCTCACTGCTTACGGCTAAAGAAAAGTTTATACAATTGAATGAAATAGAAATTAATTCTACAGACTTAATTTCTATTATTTTTGTAATTTAATGATTTCACAGAATCTTAAATTATTATTATTTTTCCTGATTTTCTAACGTATAAAAGTAGCCTACCCAACTGTGTAACAAAAAATAGTGATTAGTTTTAACTTTTAGATTCTACACATCGAAACGATATAATAATAATAATTTCAATTTCTTTATTAAACCATTTTTTTACATTAAAGGGTCTTGTTAAGATCTACGTCTTTTCAACAAGTTCCGTTGTAGTTGATACAGTTTTTTACTTTCTCTTTCCTATATGAATATATAGGAAGGAAATTATTGTTTTCATGTCGATTTTAAGAAATCGAGTTTTCACCGGATCTACACGTAAACAGACCCCCTGAACCCAAAAAACATGTTTTTAGCGATTGGTCTGTGTGTGAACAGAATATTTCAAGAACGGAACATTGTACGAACATGAAACTTGAAACTTAAGTTACATACTACTACCGGACCCAACACGAACATTTTCATCAAAATCGGTCAACCGGAAGTAGTAGTTTATTCGTGTCATTTTTCACTTTTTGCGATTTTCTCAAAAACTGGTCCTACGATTTTTTTTTAAAATCGCCTGGTTTACTCAATTTTTTATTCTCTACAAGATAGGGTAGGCGCCATTTTTGCTGAAATTCTTGGTGAGGCTGTTTTTACGTAAAAAAGTATTGTTTTAAGATTACGGCTTTAATATGTACCCTATTATAGCGCAAAAATTTATATAATAAAAAATGTAGAGAATTTAAAATTCTACAACTTTTGTTTCAAACATTTAAATAAACTAAATTTAGTTTTAGTTTTTAAAAAAAAATTTAGTTCAAATTTTAGTTTTTTTTAATAAATAAAATATAAACCAGTGGCGGCTCGTGGCTTAAAAAGTAGGAGAAGAGTTGCAAAAAAACGAAAAAATTAGTATACCAATAAGTATCCCCTAGATTGCCGACCCGTTGGCTTAGTGGTTAGCGCAACTGGCTTTTACGCCGGGGTCCCGGGTTCGATTCCCGATCATGTCTGGCATTTTTTCAACACTCATTTTCATTTATCATCATTCTCCACCGTCTGCATTAGCAGAAATTGCAAAACTCAGGCGTAAAACAAAAAATAAAGAGACTGCCGAGATAAAAAAAAATGTATAATACATTTGCCGGGTGTTCCACGGAATTTGAACCATAGGAAAATAGCATGTTTTGATAAACTCCCCGCGTACGTCTCTCGGTAGTTTTTACAGCATGTATTGTCTTCAACAATAGTACACACAATAGGCCTACTACGTTTTGATAAATTTCCCCCGGCGTACGTCTCTCACCATCATCAAACCCCTTCATCTATTTTAACAGCAATACGTACTTACATGTACACACACACACACACACACACACAAACATACGCGCGCGCGCGCGCACACATACACACATATTTATGAAAATTTTCATGAGGGCCCTTAGGGCTATCATTTGTGAAAATTTTTTTTTTTTTTTTTAGCTTTTATTTGTTATCGGGAACTGTACATTGTTGACAACTACCCAATTTGATCGCTGCTTTTTGCTGTATTTTTTTAATGTAGATTAGACATGAGTTTGAACAGGGACCCCCATTAGAGTTTGTTCATGGATGGCTGTCAGCTGGTCACCATACAAAGTCGCTTGCCCAACCGGTGTTACTTAACAAATAATAGCGACTTTCTACCAGCTGACTGGCTGGGCTGGCCCGAAGGCCTTGTGAAAATTTAAAAATAAAATGTTGCTGTGAATGTAAATACTAATATAATATGAACTGATATTAAGCATTTCGCTTGAAATGCGCCCGGTAAGAGTTTTCGCAGCCGGCGCAAGCGAACTGCTTATTTAGCGCTAACAACTTTGATCGAATTTCACATTTATCTTTATTCTTTTAATTATTGATCAAAACATGTTTCCAATGCTTAAAAACCGTAGTTAGTTATCTGAATTTGGTTCGTATCATTAAGTTTTCGCGGTTTATTCCGGGTTTTTTCAACGATAATTTATATACTTAATGATAATAATCTATCTAAATATAATCAATTCTTCAAAACTGTTATTTGAGTTGAAAATGAATTTTTAAGTAATTTTTCCCAACAATAGCTGGTTCACTATTCGACTGTTTTATACTATTCGACAGTACTGCTACAATCGAAACTTATTGTTGATATCGTATTACGATTTTTTTTCATCCAGGAGACTCCAAACGGGAGTATACGACATGTCAAGATAAAACTGATTAACAAAAAGTTAATAACTATGATAAATTCATCACTTACCACCAAAAATTTGTTTCTGCTACTGCTTACTTCAGTAGGCTTGTCATGAACCCCTTTGTATCAAATAGAACACAAAATTAAAAAGTTAAACACAATGATAAATTCATCACTTACCAATAATTTGTTTCCGCTACTGCTTAACTCAGTAAGCTTGTCATGAACCCCTTTGTATCAAATAGGAATTAAATACTTTTCAACCAAAAACTATTTAGAAAGGAATTCGTGCACACTGTAAAATGTTTCATCAATCAAGTATTGTTTTAGCTTTTTTTTAAAATGACTTAAATTGTCACAACTTTTTAAACCTTGTGGCGATTTATTGATGTATTTTCTATCTGCATAAGTTGATTTTTGTTCAAACAATTTAGTGTTGTCATTAGCAACATAATAATCGAATCTGTTTCTTGTGTAGTGGTTGTGAACATCTAAATTCAGTAAAAAGGTATTTTTCTTTACGTACGTTATCACTTCAAAAATGTACAAAGAAGGAACTGTGAGCAGCTCTTTAAATAGTGATCTGCATGAGATAAGGTGGTAGACTCCCATCATACACCTGACAGCTTTTTTTCTGTATTTTAAAAACTCTTTCCATGGTACACTGTGATGAATTACCCCATACTAATATGACATATCTGATATGAGATAAAATTAAACCATGATAAGCTGATATTAGCAATTTTTTTATCATTTAATGTGGCAATTTTTTTTAATGCAAATACCCCAGATGATATTTTACCATAAATTTGATCGGTAAAATAATCCCACGATAAAGTCCTATTTAGTGACACTCCTAGAAACTTCACTGTTTGCACATGATCTAGGATATTATTTTGTATAAAGACATCCACTTCTCTGTTTTCCCTTACATTGTGTTTGTTTTTGAACTGTAAGTACTGACACTTCTTCCCATTAACTGTTAACATTAATTCATTCAGAAATTGGACTACAGATTCTATGCTAACATGTGTATTCACTTCGAGACTATCTACCAGTAAACTTTTGTTTATGATTGAAGTTGTTGTTGTTTAGGTCATCAGCCAAAAGGCTGGTTTGAACCTGTAGAGGTTTTACTAAGTAAATCGAGGAGTGAGGTGGTTTACCATTGCCTTCCTCACTGAGTGGAAAAGTATGCTTATCAGCATGCCAGGCTCTCTGAAAAGCATATATTTTCCACTCTGCAAATGATTCTTTCACTTCATTCACCACAAGGTCTGGCTGTATAATGAAATCCATTACTTTCAGATGAGATAACTCTGATTAGTGTTTTTTACACCTCTACTTCTTCTATTCTTAAATGATTAAGTCATTTAATTGGCTGACCATGTGATAAGAAACAGAACTATTTATTTTAGCCCTGCAACTAACAGATTGAGTGTAAATAATTTGACACTCCACCTGTCTGTTATGGGCAAATGATTGAAGTATCATCAGCAAACAATAAAGCTCTACTGTTGGGTAAGATTTCTGGTAATCTATCAACAAAAATGCCGTTATGAAACATTTCAACACATATTCAAATTAGAGATTTCAATTAAAAAACGTGCAATTATTTAAAGAATTATATTACTGTACCACCTTCAGATTTGTTATTTAAACTTTGTATTGAGGTAACGAATCCTGATTAGGAAACTGCCTATTTAAATTACACCTCTTAACCTAAATTCAAATTACAAGAGTATCAAATTGTAGTGTGGTTTGTATACAATATAACAAACTGTATTTATTTCCACTTAAACTATTGCGTTAAAGTTTGTGGTTTTACTAAAGAAATAAAAGCCTACTTAAATATCCCAAAAATTATTCTTAAAAATCTATTATAAATTTTTTTAGTCACTTCCGTAGCGTAGTGGTTGCGCGCCCTAGCCCTCAACATGGAGGTCTTGGATTCGATTCTTGGCTAGGGTCTGAAAACTTTCACGAGTAAAAACCTACTGTTTCATAACCCATTGTGCTAATGACCGAGCTGTTGATGTGACTTTAACCCTTACAGTGCCAGTAGAAAATTGTAAGTGCCCACCAAAAAATGCCAGGTATTTTCCACTAGGTACTGCTTAAAAATGCCAGCCTATTTTTGAGCGATTTTAGCATACCATACGTGTATCCATAACGTGGCTATTTTTAAAGATAACTTAAAAAATAGAAAAAATAATTTCTGCTTTAATATTTATTTTGAGGATCTTTCTTTTTTAATTTAAAAAAAATTACATTAAAAAGTATGTTCCCAAATTCATTTATAACGGGTGTTTCAAAAAGGACGCACTTCGAAGTTTAAGGGTTAATATTTTCTGCATTGGGAATATTTTTTCCCCCAAATAACAGTTGGCACTACCGTACTCATTGCTGACCCATTGTGTATTACTGACATGTACTAGTGCTATCCCAGTAGGCCTATTCATTTGTGTCTGTATAAGTTCAAACATGGTTTTTTCAAAGGATGAACGTGTTTTTATTATTGAAAGTTATTGCGCATATAAATCTTACGAACGAGTTCCAGTTAAAATTTCCCAATTCTGAAGTACCTAATAACACCACAATATCGCGTTTGATTAATAAATTTCGTGAGACTGGCAGTGTACAGGATCGGAAAAGCATAAGTCGACCATCAGTGTTAACAGAACAAGTTTTGGACAATGTGAAACAACGTTTGACTACCTCACCCGGCAAATCACTTAGAAAGTTATCTTCACAGGCTGGATTATCACTATCTTCCGTTTTAAGGGCTACAAAAAAATTAAATCTGCATCCTTACCGCATCGGTGTTGTTCATGAACTGAAAGAAGTTGACCATGGGAAACGTATACAGTATTATCGTTGGATACGTTCTCTTGTTAATGACAACAGTGTTGAAATATTGGATCGTGTTTTTTTCAGTGACGAAGCATGGTTCCACTTGGATGGTTACATCAACAGCCAAAACTGCCGAATATGGAGCGCTCATAATCCTCACACATTTCATGAACGTCCACTACACGCACGTAAAATTGGTGTTTGGTGTGCGATCTCCCGGCGTCGTATTGTTGGGCCTTTATTTTTTGACACATTTGTAGTTGATGTGGTGTACGGCAATTTAATTGAACAATTTATAGCGTTGTTAGAATTACACGATCGAGATTGTTGGTTTCAGCAGGATAATGCGACGTGCCATACTTCTACTGAAACGCTGAATATGTTACGAGAATTTTTAGGCCATCGTGTGATATCAAAAGGATTGTGGCCACCAAGATCCCTAGATCTTACTCCTGCGGATTTTGTTCTTTGGGGGAATGTAAAGAGTAAGGTTATTAAAAACAATCCTCATACAATTGAAGAATTGAAGGCTAATATTGAAAGTGAGATTACAAACATTAATGAGCAAACACTACGAAAAGTGGCTGCAAATGTTATGAAACGTGTCCGAACTTGCATTACAAGCGGAGGAAGTCATTTTCAACATTTATTGTGAAGTTTTAAAGGTAATCTGAATGTTATAAAGATACTAATTTCATACCGTATAATTTGTAATTACTTAATGTAATAAATGAGCGTTCTCAAACTTCGAAGTGCGTCCTTTTTGAAACACCCGTTATTAATATGCTTATTGTTTAACAACACGTACAAATGACAAGTTTCATAACTCATAAAGAATTATGTCTAAAAGTACAAAGACTTTTCTCTTAAACATATTAAAAATTCTGATTAAGATACAAATAATGAAAATAAGTTTATTATCCGTGGACATTTGCATTGTGTTTCCTGATGTATGTACAACAATTCTGAACCAATATTATATTTTATCAATTTTTAAAGAAAAAGGTTATAAACGGTCAAATAAATTTAAAAGTAAATCCTTCTGTTTTAGTGCGGTACTAAAAATCTCATAAATGTTTAACAATCCTTTTATTTACTATAAACCAGAATTAAATATATCTGAAAAAGGGTTGTAAATTAATTGGTATGATTCAATGAATGGACTTATAATTGAAATAACTTAAGAGGAACTCATAATTACTAAAGAGGAATTTTCTTGAATCAAGTTCACAAGAAGAAACTGTAGTATTAAAAGTTTATTCTTCGAACATAAAATTCCATCAAAGGATTGGATTTTTAAACAATGCTTGCCTAGAATGAATGATCATTTTGTGTTTGTGTTGTGAATATATTTCTGTTAAATATAATTAATAATGTTTCAACGTTCAGCTAAGACTTCACACCAAAGATAAAAAATCTGGTGTGAAACACTCACACAACTATCTCTTGCCAGTGCAAATAATTAACAATAAACCTAACATTAGTAATAAAACATTAGAAATAAACAAAAACCTAACCTCAATAAACATAACCTAATTTTAATCATATAGGTATGAAAGACGCTAAATGAAAATCTATCTCAGTTTACCTTAAAAATACGGAAAATCACTCTTTCACGCTAAACTAGGCTCTGTAGAGAAAAATGCTCTAAATAAAAGTTGTAGATCTTTTAATTTTCTATAAATTCGATCGTATACACTTTTGTCATAAAATGCATACTAAGGCCGAAATCTTAAACAAATCGATTTTTCACACGTTTTCGTGAGAAAAAACAGAAAATCGCTAATTACCGCTAAACTAAGCGTTATACAAGAAAATGTTTGAAATAAAAGTTGTAGGACTTTAAATTCTCTACATTTTTATTATATCAATTTTTGTGCTATAATACGTATTAAAGCCGTAATCTTAAAAAAAACACTTATTTAACGTAAAAACAGCCTTACCAAGAATTTCAGCAAACATGCCGCTCTTACCCTATCATGTAGAGAATTAAAAATTGAGTAAACCAGGAGATTTTTAAAAAAATCGTAGGACCAGTTTTTGAGAAAATCGCAAAAAGTGAAAAATTACACGAATTCACTACTACTACTTAAATACTACTTGAATTACTACTACTTCCGGTTGACCGATTTTGATGAAAATGTTCGTGTCGGGTCCGGTAGTAGTATGTAGCTTAAGTTTCAAGTTTCAAGTTTGTACGATGTTCCGTTCTTGAGATATTCTGTTTACACACACTCACATAGACCAATCGCTAAAAACATGTTTTTCTGGGTTCAGGGGGGGTCTGAAAACGTGTAGATCCGGTGAAAACTCGATTTCGAAATATCGACATGAAAACAATACTTCCCTTCCTATTTATTCATATAGGCAAGAGAAAGTAAAAATAAACGTCCTGTGGTGATCTTCTTCTTCTCACAAGGATTAGGCTCCCGCCTGTTCTGACTCAAAACGGCGACAATTTTTTTGTATAATTTTATTCCCATCTCTTTCGTGGTGTCCCCCAAATCCTACTTTGATCCTACTTTGGTTATGTTACCTATACCTTCTCAGAAACCTTCGAGTTTGTACCGCGAGGTGCATGCCCGGGCGTTGTGGGGGTTCCTTGACGAGGTAGCTACGTTCTACCGTCGTCACGTAGTTTAACTTAGGGTTGCGTCCCTGCAACTGGCGTTTGACACTGAAGTCAAAATTTATATTGGTGTACAAACACTTTCTGGCGAATTTAAAGGCGACTAGGTCCTAACTGATATTTTATTATTAGTTATTTTAAAATTCTTCGACAATTCTACCTGACTGTTAGGACCCACATGTTTCTGACGCGAGCCTTGAGCTCGAAGAGGCAATTGACAAGAGGGCGAGTATTGATACACACTCCCCAGGTCTGCCGACCTGGCTCCGACTCGCCCTCGAATAATTTTATTTTCTATAACTTAGTTCTTATAATTAAATTCAAGGTGACTGTCGCCGTCACAACGTTCATTAAGAGTTCTTAGGAACGGCCTCCAGGTCTATGCCATCCGGCGACCAATTGGAGGGGAGGTGGTGGGAGAAATGCCAGAAAACCATTACCATTACCATACCTTCTCAGGAATGGTGGGCCTGGGTGTGTACAAGACTAGGCCTATACCTCATTTACACGTCATCATCATCTCATTGGGTCATGGGGTTGCTTATTCTTAAATTGAACAAATTGTTATACGTAGACACATTAGGGATTAAATAATAATAATAATAATAATAATAATAATAATAATAATGCGGTAACCCGACAGCGTCTGTTCTACATGTTAGTGGCGGCTGATTCATGTTTCAAGACTCAACAACCTTGATCCTAATAACTGGCGAACGCCAGACATCAAAAGATTGTGAGTAAAATCATGGTTCGTGTATGTAATGACAAAATTACTCCAGGTGGTAAAATACACCCACCCTACAGAGAGGTGGCAACCAGTCGTTCGGATTCTGGAGAGACTGGACCTACACGATTTGTGAGTGAATCGGAGCACTCTGGAAAACTTCATAAAAACAAGAACAAAAGCTAAATGGGAAGTTAAACCAGAGACAAAAGCTCCGAGAACTGGAGTAAAATGGAGTGAAGAAAGAAAAGCTAAATTCTCGCAAGAAATGAAAAACTGGTGGGCAAATAAAAAGAACAACAAGAAACCCCAAAACTGAACCATCTTTACTTAGTTTTACGTCTTTACGTCTTCCACTTTGGGAGTTTTAAGACTAGTAATAGTAATAATAATGACCTATACCTTGGACAATTCGAATTGGCACAAGCAGCTTCAGTGTTTATCTACTCCACTCTTCGCCCCTCGCCTTGCAACGACGGTACAGTCACCAAAGTATAGGCTACAATCGCTACTGTAATGTGCGACTCACGCACGGTCACTACGCTTTGTTTTCACGTTCTTATTAGATCTGCCGGACATAATGATGTGATTAATTTATTTTCATATATGATTTACTGTTCATTATATAGGTGATTCAAAAAGAGCGCCGGTTTTGATATATCAAATTAAGAGATTTATTTTATTGAAAAACTGAAAATAAATACATCAACAAGTTCATCTTACCTTCCGATTTCATGTATGAAAAATGATGTCATGCATGTGTCCTTCTCTACTGCACTGGCACGCATCAACTCTGTCCATGAAATCGGATATTACTGCACGACAAGTTTCGACTTCCATTTGCCCGATAACCCGTCGAATTTCCTCCTTCAAGTCATTGATGTTTCGGGGTTTATTGGCATACACCAATGACTTCAGATGACCCCGAAGATGAAAGTCACAAGGCGTCAAGTCACACGACCTTGGTGGCCATTGATGGTCGGAATTACGAGAAATGACGCGATCCTGGAACCGTTCACGGAGCAACAACATTGTTTCTCGTGCAGCGTGACAGGTGGCACCATCCTGCTGAAACCACAACTCGTCAATGTCCATTCCATCCAAATGACGCCACAAAAACTCCCTAATAATCGTACGGTATCGGTCTCCATTTACTGTCACGGCTTGTCCTTCTTGATTTTCAAAAAAGGAAGGGCCGATGACACCGCCCGACCAAAAGCCGCCCCAAACTGTCACTCGCTGTGCATACAAGAGAAACTACAACTGAATCGTCAATCGGAATGTTCTCCAAAATATAAATGAGGTCAAACAATGTTGCCAACCGATAAACAAAAATTTACCAGCCGTTTAAAAACCGGCGCTCTTTTTGAATCACCCTTTATATTCAGACCAATATTTTTAGTTAGTTGCGCGCGTCTGTAGAGTATAGTTTAGTGAGTGTTTGTGGTTTAGTTCTTGTAATTTATAATTTAAATTTTTACTGGGACAAAATAAATACATATTTTAAAAATGTGTATTGTGAGCAGCTGATAGCCATTTCTGAACAAACACTACTGAGAGACCCTGTTCAAAAATTCATACCTAATCAAATAAAAAATTAAAAATACCGCGAAAAGCAGCAATCAAATTTAGTGGTTGTCAATGAAGTACAGTCCCAACAACAAATGAAGGCTTTTTTTAAAATCCCTAAAGTGTACGTTGCAATCTGTTCAATTGAGAACAATAAGCAACCCCAAAAAAAAAATAAAAGCAACATCAAAAAAATAAAAGTTTCTGAAATTCTGCGAGTTGGAACATGGAATGTTAGGAGTTTAAAACAAACTGGTAGGTTAGAGAATTTAAAAAGGGAAATGGATAGGTTGAAGTTAGATATTGTATGCATTGGTGAGGTACGCTGGGATGATGATCAAGACTTTTGGTCCGGCGATTATAGGGTTATTAACACTAAAGCCATCGGAGGGCAGGGCGGAGTGGGTCTAGTAATGAATAAAAAAATTGGACAAAGAGTGACTTACTATAAGCAGTGTAGTGATAGGATTATCATGGTTAGAGTAGATACGAAACCAAAGTCTACCACTATAGTGCAGGTCTACATGCCTACGTCTTCACACAGAGAGGAAGACATAGAACAAGTATATGAGGAATTAGATGAAGTAATAAAATATGTCAAGGGTGATGAAAATTTGATAGTTATGGGAGACTGGAATGCAGTAGTTGGAGAAGGAAAAGAAGGAAAGATAGTCGGAGAATATGGTCTAGGGAAGAGAAATGACAGAGGGAGTCGGCTGGTAGATTTCTGCTCCAAATATAATTTAGTGATAGGCAATACACTTTTTAAGAATCACAAAAGGAGGTTATACACTTGGATGATGCCAGGTGACAAGGGAAGATACCAAATAGATTACATAATGGTTAGACAAAGATTCAGAAACCAGATTATGAACTGTAAAGCCTATCCAGGTGCAGACATAGGGAGTGATCATAACTTAGTAGTAATGGATAGCAGGCTTAAACTTAAAAAACTGAAGAAGGGACAGGGAAATGCTAGGTGGGATGTAGACAAACTAAGAGAACAAGACAACCCGGTAGGTTTCCAGGAGAGTATTCAAAAAGGGATAGAAGAAAGAGGTAATGACACAGGAAATGTAGAGGAGGAGTGGATAAACTTCAAGGAGGTGGTAGTGAAAGCAGCGGAAGAATGGTTAGGACATACTAAAAGAAGAGGTAGGAAACCGTGGATTACTAATGATATTTTAGAACTGATGGATGAGCGAAGAAAATATAAAAACGCAAAGGACGAGAGAGGTAAAAGCCAATATTGCTACTTGAGAAATACCATAAACAAAAGGTGTAAGAAAGCGAAGGAAGAGTGGATCAGAGCGAAATGTACGGACATTGAAAGTAAAATGGCAGTTGGTAAAGTGGACGCAGCTTATAGAAAAATAAGGGAAAACTTTGGAGAACGAAAGATGAAAGCTGTTAATTTACAAAGCGCAGGTGGTAAACCATTGTTGAATGGCCAAGAGAGAGCTGAAAGATGGAAGGAATACGTAAATCAACTCTACATGGGAAAAGAATTAGAATATGATGCGATAGAACAAGAAACTGATGTTGAAGAAGATCAAAAAGGGGACCCTATACTACGAGAAGAATTCGATCGGGCACTTAAGGATATGAATTTGAATAAGACACCAGGAATAGATAACATACCATCGGAATTATTATTACGATGTGGCAAAGTTGCTCAAAACAAATTATACAAACTTGTGTGCAGAATGTATGAGAGTGGAGAGGTACCATCGGACTTTAAAAAAAATATTATGATTCCAATACCAAAAAAGTCAGGAGCGGAGAAGTGTGAACATTACAGAACCATCAGCCTAACATGCCATGCATCTAAGATACTGACAAGAATTATATATAGAAGAATAGAACACCGAGTAGAAGAAGTATTGGACGATGACCAATTTGGATTTAGAAGGAGAATGGGAACTCGAGATGCAATATTGGCTCTGAGACTGATTATTGAGAAAAGGATACAGAAAAATAAAACTACTTTTATGGCATTTGTAGATTTAGAGAAAGCATTTGACAATCTGGACTGGAGTAAAATGTTTAAAACTTTGAAAAGGCTAGGAATTAAATACAAAGAAAGGAAAGTTATCTACAGTCTGTATAAGAATCAAACGGCTGTTTTGAGAATCGAGGGGTACGAAAAAGAGGCTGCTGTAAGAAAAGGTGTACGACAAGGTTGTTCTTTGTCACCACTACTTTTTAACTTGTATATAGAAGAGGCTATAAATGAAGTGAAGGAGAAATTTGACGTAGGAATAAAAATTCAAGGAGAAACAATAAAAATGTTGAGATTCGCCGATGATATAGTAGTATTAGCCGAGGCAAAGAATGAACTAGAGGATGCCTTAAATGGAATGGATGAGATCTTGAGGAAGGATTACTTCATGAAAATTAATAAGAACAAAACGAAAGTGTTGTGCAGCAGCAAGAGTGGTTTAGAAGAGATGGGAAATTTAAAAGTAGGCAACGAGAACATACAGGATGTTGGGGAATTCTGCTATCTAGGGAGTAAAATAACAAAGGATGGTAGAAGCACGAGTGATATCAAGAGTAGAATTGCTCAAGCTAGAAAAGCCTTTGAAATGAAAAACAGCTTACTGACTACAAACATTGATTTACAGATTAGGAAAAATTTCTTAAAACATTATGTTTGGAGTGTAGCATTATACGGAAGTGAAACGTGGGTGATAGGGGCTGTAGAACGGAAGAGGATAGAAGCTTTTGAAATGTGGTGTTATAGGAAAATGTTAAAGATTAGGTGGGTGGACAAAATAAGTAATTTAGAGGTTCTTAGGCGAGTGGATGAAAAAAGAAGTATATGGAAGCATCTTACCAAAAGAAGGGATAGGCTATGGGGCATATCCTAAGGCATCCAGGTATTGGGCTATCAATAATGGAGGGTAACATTGAGGGAGTAAATTGTAGAGGGAGGCAAAGATTAGAATATATAAAACAAATTACAAAAGATGTAGGGTGTTACAGGTATGTAGATATGAAACGACTTGCGCAAGATAGAACAGGTTGGAGAACTGCATCAAACCAGTCGAGAGACTGATGACAAAAAAAGCAACCCTTTGACCCAATGAGATGAGGATGATATGTATGACGTGTAAATGAGGTGTAGTCTTGTACAGACTCAGGCCGACTATTCCTGAGAGGGAATGGTTAATTGAACCCCAACCATCAAAGTAGGCATACACCGGTAACCACTATCTAGTATTCAAATTCGTATAAAAGTAACTATCTTTACTACGATTTGAACCAGGAACCTTCGTCTCCGGAAATCAGCTGTTAAACAGTTGATTTTGGCGACGACTTTACCTCTAGACCAACCCGGTGGGTTTAAATGAAAGCTAAAAAAATAATAATAAATAAATACCAGTAAGTTGTTTTTTTAACCGATTGATAAACGTGAAAGATTTGTTGCTACTTAAGAGAGGTGTTTAAAGTTAGTATAGTAGAAGTATTTCTTATTATTCGTGTAAATGTTTGCAAACACGGTGTGTGATTCCAGTATTTATATGGTCGGTTTCGCTTCCACGGTCTAATGGCGAGCGTGCGTATTCTCATATAAAAATGATCTCCGTATTTTTCTTGTTTGTGCTTTCCCTGTCCATGCTTCACTGAACTTGCTTTCATCTTGTCTTACTACCCCGGTTAACTGCCCACCCCCTGTAAAATATCTCTTTTGTATTTTATTTTTAATATAAATTAACTTATTACGTCATATGTATTTTTATGTTCGCGGTAATAAGCTGTACTGTGCATAACAACACTGTTACTGTTCGCTTATATCTTGAAAGTCGTGCTGATACGGGATTTCTCTTATTCATTTTTTAAAGCGTTGTTTAGTTTTTTTTTTATAAGAACAAACGATGAATTATTTATTAATCTTTCATTCATTTCCTTTGTTTATTAATTTCTTTCAGTTTTATAAACTATACTTTATTGCTTACTATGTTTTTGTCACTAGTCTCTCGACTGGTTTATTCCAGTTTTTCAAGCTCTTGTATCTTCCGCAAGTCGTTTTATATCTACTGTCTGTCTATGACTTGATGGCCTCCCGCAGAGAGGAGCAAAATTGCCCCGTTACTAGCCTTCTCAATAACACTTCGTTGTTGTTGTTTAGGTCAACAGCCGAAAGGCTGGTTTGAACCTCTAGAGGTTTTACTGAGTAAAAACGAGGAGTAAGGTGGTTTACCATTGCCTTCCTCACTGAGTTGAAAGAGTATGCTTATCAGCATGCCAGGCCCTCCGAAAAGCACTCACTTTCCACCCTGCAAATGACACCTTCACTTCATTCACCACAGGGTCTGGCTGCATAGTGAAATTCATTAATCTCAGAGGAGATAACTCTGACTAGTGTCTTTTACACCTCTACCTCTTCTGTTCTTAAATAGTTCAGTCATATTAGTGGCTGACTATGTGATAAGAAACAGAACTATTTTGTTTTAGCCCTAGACCAAACAGATAGAGTGCAATTAAAATAACACTCCACCTGCCCGTTTTGGGCATTTCATTACGTACACAACACTTCATTACGTGCAACATTCATAATGTTCACGTTCGTAATGAACGTACGTTCATTACGTACAACACTTCATTATGTACCAATTCCAGTGTACTAGTTAGTAGTAGTACATAATGAAATGTTATTGAGAAGGCTAGTAGCGGGCCGATTCTGCTCCTCTCTGCGGGAAGCCATCAAGTTATAGACAGACAGTACATACCTGCGATACCCTACATCTTTTGTAATTTTTTTACAATATTCTAACTTAAAAAAACAAGGAAAAATAAGGTTAGTTCGGGAATTATGCTAAACAATGACGTTTACCTGAATGCTTTACTCTTTACGGATGATTTGTGCATTGTATTTTACAAAAGAGTGAGGATGAGCTTTAGAGATCGGTGTATATTTTAAATGAATTATGCAAAAAATATATTTTTAACGTTTCCGTAAAAAAAGTCAAAGGAAATGGCATTTACAGTCCAGCCTCTCTTAGTTTGCTTCTAATGTAAACAAATAATGACGTCACTGAGCATACGCATTATTTCAAAATGTGTACACGCTGATTAAAAAATAACAACAAAATACTTTTAAAAGTATTTAAATACAAAATACTTTTAAAAGTATTTTTATAAATGAAATTTTTAGGCCTACATCGTATCATGACTGATGTTTTTAATACTTTAAGTACTTATAATTTAAAAAATAGTTAACTTAATAGGAATACGACATCCGTAAAGTCGCGGACTCTGGCGTGCACCCTGTAGTAGGTGGCTTTTGTTTGTTGACAGTAGGAGCAAACTAAGAACGGCTGAACTGTACTGGTGAATATCCTACCAGGTCTAAAATTATGGTAGATGATGTGTAGTGCTCTAACAAGTAACAAAATACAATTATTTAGGTTGTGACATCGAGTTTGATCTAGATTTGGACATAGAAAAGAAAGTTGGAAAATTCTTAATAAGTGCCTTCATTGTAAAAATTTTTACAAATTTTTATAATCAAAATGTTTAGATCTCATGAGGTGACTTTAAACGTTTCTGGAAGCTCCTTTTGCAGCCCACATTCTCGGCATCGTTCACTGTATGTCAGCCACCGTGGCCCAAAGATTAGCGTGCTGCGCTGCAAAGCGGATATCCTGGGTTCGATTCCCGGCCAGGGTCTGGAAAATATTACAAGTTTAAACCCACCGTTTCTCAACCCAAAGTAACCGCTAATAATCTAGATTTTGATGCGACTTAAAATAAAAAAGATAAAATAAAATAAAAACTAACTGCGGACATCAGGATTAAATATGCTTATGTGAACAAATATGTTTACACTCAATCTGTTCGTTGCAGGGCTAAAATAAATAGTTCTTTCTTATCACATGGTCAGTCAATTAAATGACTGAATAAATTAAGAACAGAAGAGGTAGAGGTGTAAAAGACACTAATCAGAGTTATTTCCTCTGAAAGAATGAATTTCATTATACAGCCAGACCCTGTAGTGAATGAAGTGAAAGTGTCATTTGCAGAGTGGAAAATATGTGCTTTTCAGAGGGCCTGGCATGCTGATAAGCTTACTTTTCCATTCAGTGAGGAAGGCAATTGTAAATCACCTCACTCCTCGTTTTACTTAGTAAAACCTTTACAGGTTCAAACCAGCCTTTCGGCTGATGATCTAATCAATATGTGAACAAAGTTAAATTTATCTTTACATTGGATCGAACATAAGTTGTTACAACATAAAAGAACACCTGTAATACGGCCGCAAAGTGATGACGCAAACTACTGGCCTAGTCAAATAGATCGTGTACTAGGCCTAAGTTTGTTTTTATTACGTTATGTATTTCTTACACCAACGACTAGTGATTAAAAATAAATAAAAAAAATCTGGTGTGATACACTCACACGACTTTCTCTTGCCAGTGCAAATAATTAACAATAAACCTAACATTAGTAATAAAACATTAGAAATAAACAAAAAACTAACCTCAAAAACATAACCTTATTTTAATCATAAGTGAAAGATGCAAAATGAAAATCAACCTCAGTTTAGCTTAAAAAACCACGGAAAATCGCTCATTCACGCTAAACTAGGCACTGTACAAAAAAAATGCTTAAAATAAAAGTTGTAGATCTTTTAATTTTCTATAAATTCGATTATATACACTTTTGTCATAAAATGAATACCAAGGCAGAAATTTTAAAAAAATCGATTTTTCACACGTTTTCGTGAGAAAAAACAGAAAATTGCTAATTACCGCTAAACTAAGCGTTATACAAAAAAATGTTTGAAATAAAAGTTGTAGAGTTTTACATTTTCTACAACTTTTATTATATAACGTTTTGCGCTAAAATGCATATTAAAGCCGCAATCTTAAAAAGAAAATGTTATTACGTAAAAACAGCCTCACGCAGAATTTCAGCAAACATGGCGCCTACCCTATCTTGTAGAGCATAAAAAATGTAGTAAACCAGGCGATTTTTAAAAAAATCGTAGGACCAGTTTTTGAGAAAATCGCAAAAAAGTGAAAAATTATACGAATAAACTACTACTTCCGGTTGACCGATTTTGATGAAAATGTTCGTGTCGGGTCCGGTAGTGGTATGTAACTTAAGTTTCAAGTTCGTACGATGTTCCGTTCTTGAGATATTCTGTTCACACACACACACACACACAACACACACACACACACACACACAGACCAATCGCTAAAAACATGTTTTTTGAGTTCAGGGGGTCTGAAAACGTATAGATCCGGTGAAAACTCGATTTCGAAAAATCGACATGAAAACAATACTTTCCTTCCTATATATTCATATAGGCAAGAGAAAGTAAAAATATATCGAGTAACTAAAAGCTTTCCTTTCAATGAAAAATTCCAAAGTAGTTTATTTTAGCTTCAAATAATTCTATAGGACAGGTATGCTGATTATTATTGTTCCTGGTAAACAAAATTGACAGCAGAAATCCTCGACTTGCTCTTTTAAGGAAAGGATAATAAACGAAAACACTTATAATTATTACAATTTCTTTAATCTTTTAATCTTCGAAAAGGTCCTAACAGAATTAATCTAAATTGTAGCAAAAATTGTCTTTTATTGCAGTTCGACTAGCTCATTCTTCAATTTCCTTTTGTTTATAATTAATTAAAAACAACTATTTCATTCCGTTTGCTTAATTAACTATTTTTGTTTGTATTCTTCTTTTCTTTTACCTTTTGCATATTTTCTTTGCTCTGTAATGAAATATTGTTTCTGTGATAGGGCCGTAGTTGGCCTGTTGTAAACAATTCGATTCAAATAAATATTTCGCAAGCCGGCCGCATTGGCGCAGTTGGTAACGTGCTCGCCTCTCATCATGCGGTCCTGGGTTCGAATCCCACTCAGGCATGGCATATTTTCATACGTTGCAAAAAATCATTTCATCCTCATTACACACAGTTACACCCCAACGTCGTCGCTAATGACCTTGTAGTTGATGCGACGTTAAATAAATAAATTTAAAAAAAATAAAAAATATTTCGCAAATTTTTTTATCTGTGATATGTAGTAAGTTATGTCTACATCAAGTTTCACAACAAGATTGCGACTTTAATATGCATTTTAGGGCAAAAATGTATATAATAAAAGTTGTAGAGAATTTAAAATTCTACAACTTTTAGCTCTAACATTTTTTTGTATAACGCTTAGTTTAGTGGTAATTAGCGATTTTCTGTTTTTCTCACGAAAACGTGTAAAAAATTGACTTTTTTAAAGATTTCAGCCTTAGTATGCATTTTACGACAACAATGTATAATAAAATTTATAGGAAATTAAAAGATCTACGACTTTTATGTAGAGAATTTTTCTCTGCAGAGCCTAGTTTAGCGTGAAAGAGTGATTTTCTGTATTTTTAAGCCAAACTTAGTTCGATTTTAATTTACGTCTTTCACTCATGATTAAAATAAGGTTATGTTTTTTGAGGTTAGTTTTGTGTTTATTTTTAATGTTTTATTACTAATGTTAGGTTATATCGGTCATTATTTTCATTGGCAAGAGAAAGTTGTGTGAGTGTTTCACACCAGATTTTTAATTTTTCCCAAAGTTAGTTTTCTGACTATGTGGGCTTTCTGAAATGTACTTTTCCGTTCCAACCTTAACAAACGTTTCGATTCTATCAAACAAAGTTTTAAATAACTAAACTGAACATTTATCTTGTATACAGTCAACTCCCGATTATCCGCGGAATTGGGTGGCACGAGTGCCGCGGATAATCCGCAAAATGACGAAAAAAGGCGTAGGCATATACAGTAGTATACGTATAAAATTTTTATTAATTTTTCACTTTCTCTTGCCTATATGAATATATAGGAAGGAAAGTATTGTTTTCATGTCGATTTTTCGAAATCGAGTTTTCACCGGATCTATACGTTTTCAGACCCCCTGAACCCAAAAAACATGTTTTTAGCGATTGGTCTGTGTGTGTGTGTGTGTGTGTGTGTGCGCGCGTGCGTGCGTGCGTGCGTGCGTGCGTGCGTGTGTGTGTGTGTCTGTCTGTCTGTGTGTGAACAGAATATCTCAAGAACGGAACATCGTACGAACTTGAAACTTGAAACTTAAGTTACATACCACTACCGGACGCGACACGAACATTTTCATCAAAATCGGTCAACCGGAAGTAGTAGTTTATTCGTATAATTTTTCACTTTTTTGCGATTTTCTCAAAAACTGGTCCTACGATTTTTTTAAAATCGCCGATTTTACTCAATTTTTTATTCTCTACAAGATATAGGGTAGGCGCCATGTTTGCTGAAATTCTCGGTGAGGCTGTTTTCACGTAAAAACGTTGTTTTTTTAAGATTACGGCTTTAGTATAAATTTTAGCGCAAAAACTTATATAATAAAAGTTGTAGAGAATTTAAAAACCTACAACTTCTGTTTCAAACATTTTTTTGTATGACGCTTAGTTTAGCAGTAATTAGCGATTTTCTGATTTTTTCTCACGAAAACGTGTGAAAAATCGATTTTTAAGATTTTGGCCTTAGTATGCATTTTACGACAAAAGTGTATATAACCAAATTTATAGGAAATTTAAAGATCTACAACTTTTATTTAACGTATTTTTCTCTACAGAGCCTAGTTTAGCGTGAAATAGTGATTTTCCGTATTTTTAAGCCAGACTGAGGTTGATTTTCATTTTGAGTGTTTCACTCATGATTAAAATAAGGTTATGTTTATTGAGGTTAGTTTTTTGTTTATTTCTAATATTTTATTACTAATGTTAAATTATATTGTAAATTATTTGCATTGGCAAGAGAAAGTTGTGTGAGTGTTTCACACCAGATTTTTATTGTTATTTAAAGTACATAAATATGTACAATAATGAAAACACTAACTTAAATTACAAAATATAACATTAAAATTAAAAAAAAATCACGGGGTTGGTTTAGAGGTAAAGTCGTCGCCAAAATCAGCTGTTTAACAGCTGATTTTCGGAGACGAAGGTTCTTGGTTCAAATCCTAGTAAAGGTAGTTACTTTTATACGGATTCGAATACTAGACAGTGGTTATCGGTGTACTTTGATGGTTGGGGTTCAATTAACCATACCCTCTCAGTAATGGTCGGCCTGGGTCTGTAGAAGACTACACCTCATTTACACGTCATAGACATCATCCTCATCTCATTGGGTCATGGGGTTGCTTATTGTTCTAAATTGAATAGATTGCAACGTACACAAATTAGGAATAATAATAATAAAAAAAAAATAATGTTAATTATTTTTTGTCCCTAAAAATGTTTGTTTACTGTCATTTTTTAAAATTAGTACATACAATATATTTAGAAAAAAACATAAAAATATTGTTTACTTACAAATGATGTGCAGAAGCTATGTTGTAATAGAAGTCACAGCGTTTTAAAAAAAGTCAGTCATCTGCTTTTGTTTTTTTGAGTTAAAACACTTTTTCTTGATTCGGGACAGAAGTTTTCTTAACATATGTTCGTCACAAAGCAAAAAGTGTGCTTTACAAATTTAAGCGTGTGATTTACTTTACAAAGCGCGTATTTACAAATTTAAGCATGTGCTTTACTTTACAAAGCGCGTATTTACAAATTTAAGCGTGTGCTTTACTTTACAAAGCGCGTACTTCCTGTGTTGTACAAATTTTATCTTTAATGTTATCTCATTACAAGAAATTTACTTAACGTTAACGTTAAGGGGAACAGACTGATTTTAATAAAAAATATTGATTTTTCAATTTTACCATATATTGATCGATCGTTTTCCCCTATTTAAATTGATGTATAACACGACATTTGTTGCTTTTTCTATTGAGAAAAATTATGTTTTTACGTTGATGGGGTACGTAGTGTTTATTTCGATATTTTTTCACGTTTTTCATTCTTGTAAATTGATATTAATATAATCATGTTACTGCTCTAACATTACGGAGATCGCGTTTACATAAAAACGATAATTTCTAGAACGCGTAGGAATCAGCCGTAGGGGAAATATTGGTGTGTTTTTGTTTGGAAGTTAATTCCAATTGGCAATAGGTGTTTCTGTTACGGTATTATGCTTTTACTATATCCGCATTTTCCGCATATTGTATTTTTTGACTTAAGTTACACTTATTTTAGGAATCATCCCACGGAGGAGTGTGAAATTACACACACTACAAGGTGTATTTACTCCAGAGATATTTCAAAAATTTTGGACTTTTTATTTTTTGGTTGTGTTTTCCATAAAATAATTTGGGCACATTTGAACATTTTTTGAGAATAAAAATCAGTTTTAGATTGGATGAAGATAAATGAAAAAGCTCTGGTACAAATTTGTAAAACGGTACTGTAGAAAGGTGTGCCAAAGTTCAGCTTTGTAGCTTTAAGGGTTCCTACAAAAAAATCTACCTAAGTTAGTATTGCAGGTATATGGATAATGAAAATGGTCTGCTCCCCTTAAGAAAAAATCTGGTGTGAAACCCTCACACAACTTTCTCTTGCCAATGCAAGTAATTAATAATAAACCTAACATTATTAATAAAATATTACAAATAAACAAAAACTAACCTCAAAAACATAACCTTATTTTAATCATGAGTGAATGACACAAAATGAAAATCGAACTCAGTTTGGCTTAAAAATACGGAAAATCACGCTTTCATGCTAAACTAGGCTCTGTAGAGAAAAATGCTCTAAACAAAAGTTGTAGATCTTTTAATTTTCTATAAATTTAATTATATACACTTTTGTCGTAA
The DNA here is from genome assembly GCA_035578175.1 of Catonia carolina. NCBI lineage: Eukaryota > Metazoa > Arthropoda > Insecta > Hemiptera > Achilidae > Catonia > Catonia carolina. Next base: position 12,525,577 of record JAQMRL010000013.1, on the reverse strand, counting down.
AATGCATACTAAGACCGAAATGTTAAAAAAATCGATTTTTCTCACGTTTTCGTGAGAAAAAAACAGAAAATCGCAAATTACCGCTAAACTAAGCGTTATAAAAAAAAAGTTTTGAAATAAAAGTTGTAGAATTTTACATTTTCTACAACTTTTATTATATAACGTTTTGCGCTAAAATGCATATTAAAGCCGCAATCTTAAAAAGAAAATGTTTTTACGTAAAAACAGCCTCACGCAGAATTTCAGCAAACATGGCGCCTACCCTATCTCGTAGAGCATAAAAAATGTAGTAAATCAGCGATTTTTAAAAAAATCGTAGGACCAGTTTTTGAGAAAATCGCAAAAAAGTGAAAAATTATACGAATAAACTACTACTTCCGGTTGACCGATTTTGATGAAAATGTTCGTGTCGGGTCCGGTAGTGGTATGTAACTTAAGTTTCAAGTTTCAAGTTCGTACGATGTTCCGTTCTTGAGATATTCTGTTCACACACACACACACACAGACACACACACAGACCAATCGCTAAAAACATGTTTGTGTGGGTTCAGGGGGTCTGAAAACGTATAGATCCGGTGAAAACTCGATTTCTAAAAATCGACATGAAAACAATACTTTCCTTCCTATATATTCATATAGGCAA